>OY992876.1:528506036-529093536 GCA_963921405.1 Cepaea hortensis
AAAGACCCTCCATATGTTACCATAGAAAAGAGCCTCCACATGTTAACATGGGAAAGAACCTCCATATGTTGCATTGGAAAGATCCTCCATATGTTGCCACTGGAAAGATCCTCCATATGTTGCAGGAAAAAAGATCCTCCATGTGATGCCATGGAAAAGATCCTCCATATGTTGCCACTGAAAAGACCCTCCATATGTTGCAATGGGAAGGGTCATCCGTATGTTGCCATGGAAAATATCCTCCATATGTGGTTTTGTCTCCTGCCTCGTGATCAGAAGGTTGTGTGTTCGACTCTGCCCTACATCGTTTGGTTTACAAGTGCAGTTTTCTCGGCGACTGCTGGGGATCGGCAATGAAGCCAAGAGTTTGTGCTTTTTGCAAAGCTTTCGGTAGGCATTCCTGTGGAAAGAGATGGAGCCATATGGGATAACACTTGGTGCAATGAAGTCTATCCTCTGAACTTTTAAACCCTTGTGTTTATGACAGCAAGAACCAGAAGTCATAAATATTAAACAATTTAATCCCTTGTATTTATGACAACAAAAACAAGAAATCATAAATATTCAACAATTTAAACCCTTGTATTTATGACAGCAAGAACCAGAAATCATAAATATTCAACAATTCACGCAATCCCTACCTTGGTCTCCAACAATGTTCTTGACCTCTTTCGCACAAGCTAACACACTGGCTTCATTAGTGACGTCCAGAGCCAGAACTTCCACTTTCTTGACCCACGGTCTGGCCTTGAGTTCTGTGGCCCCTGGACTGTTGTCATCGTAACATCCGGCAATCACTCCAAATCCAAGATCTCGTAAAGCTTTCGCACTCTGTAAGCCAAATCCTGAAATATGTGTCATCAGAAATGGTCAAATGTTAATTGTTATAAAAGTGTCTAAACAGTATAGAAACAGACAGGCAGACAAAATAGACTGACAGAGAGACAGAAACGGTCATAATTCATATTTACACAGTAAAGAGACAGACAGTCAGAAATGGATATAATTCACATCTAAGGCTATCAATATCCTGGAAGGCTTGCCACTTGAAACATAGGTGAAGACAGGAGCAAGAACCACTTACTTCTGCTAAGATGATGTGAGCAGAAGAGCACAACCCTGACTGCGTAGGCCAAAGAAGAATATTAATAAAGAGAGAACCTCTCACCGTCCTCGGTTAACAAGAATAGTAAAGGAATAAATTAAGAAGATCCAGGAATGGGCTGACAGGGATCAGACAAATTTTCTCCAATTTCAGATAAAGAATTACTCCGAGGATTGTTCTAACAACAAAGATTGTTTAATTAGAGTCTATCACCTAAACGACAAAGTAAGAATAACAGACGTGTCATTTTATTCATTAAACTTCTAAAAGCAACAATACTCTGCAGACATGTAGCATCAACAATATCTCCCAAATTGTATGTAACGGTATGCAGAAAACCAATAACTAACAGAACAGCAACCATAAAGGCATCAGCTAAGAACTTAGAATCCAGCACAACCAAACAATAGAAATTCTAAGTACGGCAAAAATTTCTAGGTACAGCAAAAAACATAAGTATAGCAAAATCCTTAAGTCCAGAAAATAATTAAGTACTGCGGATAAAACTTCGTACAGTGAAAACACAGGAAAATCTAAAATCTAATACTAAAATTCTGGCTTTTCCACAGTAGAACCTTTCAGGGTCTAAATTAAATCACTATTGGCATTGGCGCCTCATAACTTGGTGTGGTGGGCTAAAGAAAGTCCAATTCTACCTGCGCATGCACTCTTTTATACTGGGCCTGGAGCCATTCCCAGGGTTCCAGACCACTCATACAGTCCACACCCTTTGGCTGAGTTTCACTGTCATTGTGAGCCAAGTACAGTCAAGAGACAAAATGCATACTTGAAAACTGACAACACTAGAGCCAAGCTTCTGTCACCAACCATTGTCTTCCTAATCATCCATCATCCACAGCGGGGCAACACATCTAGTTAAGCATATGAGACCACATCATCCACAGGTTGACATCCCCAGACATAATCCACCATCATCCATTTGCCAAGTTGACTTCCCCCAGATAGATTCCACCATCATCCATTTGCCAAGTTGACTTCTCCCAGATAGATTCCACCATCATCCATTTGCCAAGTTGACTTCTCCCAGACAGATTCCACCATCATCCATTTGTCAAGTTGACTTCTCCCAGACAGATTCCGCCATCATCCATTTGCCAAGTTGACTTCTCCCAGACAGATTCCGCCATCATCCATTTGCCAAGTTGACTTCCCCCAGACAGATTCCACCATCATCCATTTGCCAAGTTGACTTCTCCCAGATAGATTCCACCATCATCCATTTGCCAAGTTGACTTCTCCCAGACAGATTCCACCATCATCCATTTGCCAAGTTGACTTCTCCCAGACAGATTCCACCATCATCCATTTGCCAAGTTGACTTCTCCAGACAGATTCCACCATCATCCATTTGCCAAGTTGACTTCTCCCAGATGCCCCATCATCCATTTGCCAAGTTGACTTCTCCCAGATGCCCCATCATCCATTTGCCAAGTTGACTTCTCCCAGACAGATTCCACCATCATCCATTTGCCAAGTTGACTTCTCCCAGATAGATTCCACCATCATCCATTTGCCAAGTTGACTTCTCCCAGATAGATTCCACCATCATCCATTTGCCAAGTTGACTTCTCACTGATAGATTCCACCATCATCCATTTGCCAAGATGACTTCTCCCAGATAGATTCCACCATCATCCATTTGCCAAGTTGACTTCTCCCAGATAGATTCCACAATCATCCATTTGCCAAGTTGACTTCTCCCAGACAAATTCCACCATCATCCATTTGCCAAGTTGACTTCTCCCAGACAGATTCCACCATCATCCATTTGCCAAGTTGACTTCTCCCAGACAGATTCCGCCATCATGCATTTGCCAAGTTGACTTCTCCCAGACAGATTCCACCATCATCCATTCGCCAAGTTGACTTCTCCCAGACAGATTCCACCATCATCCATTTGCCAAGTTGACTTCTCACAGACAGAATCCACCATCAGCCATTTGCCTAGTTGACTTCTCCCAGACAGATTCCACCATCATCCATTTGCCAAGTTGACTTCTCCCAGACAGATTCCACCATCATCCATTTGCCAAGTTGACTTCTCCCAGACAGATTCCACCATCATCCATTTGCCAAGTTGACTTCTCCCAGACAGATTCCCCATCATCCATTTGCCAAGTTGACTTCTCCCAGACAGATTCCACCATCATCCATTTGCCAAGTTGACTTCTCCCAGATAGATTCCACCATCATCCATTTGCCAAGTTGACTTCTCCCAGACAGATTCCACCATCATCCATTTGCCAAGTTGACTTCTCCCAGACATATTCCACCATCATCCATTTGCCAAGTTGACTTCTCCCAGACAGATTCCACCATCATCCATTTGCCTAGTTGACTTCTCCCAGACAGATTCCACCATCATCCATTTGCCTAGTTGACTTCTCCCAGACAGATTCCACCATCATCCATTTGCCAAGTTGACTTCTCACAGACAGATTCCACCATCATCCATTTGCCAAGTTGACTTCTCCCAGACAGATTCCACCATCATCCATTTGCCAAGTTGACTTCTCCCAGACAGATTCCACCATCATCCATTTGCCAAGTTGACTTCTACCAGACAGATTCCACCATCATCCATTTGCCAAGTTGACTTCTCCCAGACAGATTCCACTTTACTAACAAATCTGCTATGGCAACAGTCTTGTGGCCTACTCTTTGCTGGGTGATTTTAAACTTGTACAAGGGACCACACGTTCGTTGCCCTACTAGATAATTTCATATAGCTAGTCGTATGATGAGGGGGCTTTAAATGAAAACCTTAAATCTCCATATGACTCTTTGAGTTGTCCAAACAGGTGGTAATCACTTGGGGCTAGGTCTGATGAGTACAGGAGAATGTAGTACACACTGACAGTGAAGGTCTTTGATGGTTTCAACCGTTGCATGGGCAGTATGAGGTCGAGCATTGTTGCAAGAAGTCAGAAGTCCATGTCGTTTGGATTTGATTGCGGGTTGAAACTTCCTACTCCACTCATACACTTGCTGGACTGACAGGCATGCATCAACACACTGGACCTCCATTCACCGATGAATGTCTACAGGTTTCACCCCTTCACTGATCCAAAAATGGATAACAGAACACTGTTTGGTGCATGTCAAAAGTGGGGTGGCCATCTTTAAGCTGTCCTTATGGCGTCACTATGTTCATGTGCATGTGATGTCATGTGTTTAACACTCTGACATCCTTAACAACAATACTGACAGGTTACAAGACAATGGCCTGGTTATTGCAATTCCTATCACACTTTTAAGGTTTTCATTTGAAAACCCTCATATATTTTATACACATGTATACCTTTTGTGCACAAATATGTGTTCACACATCATGTGAGCAGGTGTCATGTTTATATTTTATGCATGTATGGAAATTGGTGAAGAACAGTAAGAATTTGTGGAAGGAAAAGGTACAAACAATGCAATATATACATTACGGACACTATTAGAAAGATCAATAGAGACACAGAAAGACATATATTTGTGCTTCATAGATTATACTAAGACATTTGCCTCAAGTTTTCAGCCATGTTGATGAATGCCTTCGAGAACGACGACATTGGAATAGACATAAACTACCGTATGGATGGAAGGTTATTCAATCTCAGAAGGCTGAAAGCTAACACCAAAATTAACAGCGACACTGTCCGAGAGCTCCTGTTTGCTGATGATTGTGCTCTATACACCAACTCAGAGGCGGACATGCAACATAATGTTTCAGCTTTCTCACATGCCTGTGCCAACTTTGGGCTCAATATCAACTTGGAGAAGACTGTAGTTATGTACCAGCCAGCTCCAGGAAGTAATCACACTGTGCCGAATATCAAAGTGAATGATCATAGACTAAGTGTTGTGGACAAATTCACTTATCTTGCAGCACCGTGTCACAAGCTGCCACAATTGATGACGAAGTGAATGCAAGAATCTCCAAGGCCAGTGCGGCCTTTGGCAGACTGTACAAGAATGTATGGGACAGAACTGGAATAAGCCTGCAAACAAAGCTAAAAGTCTACAAAGCAATTGTATTATCCACACTGCTATATGCTTGTGAAACCTGGACTGTTTATCAGCGTCACGCTAGAAAATTAAACCACTTCCACACAGTCTGCCTAAGGATGCTACTGAAGATTAAATGGCAAGACAAGATTCCAGATACTGAAGTCCTAGAAAGGGCATCCATGCCCAGTATCCACACTATACTGATGAAGAATCAGATTCGTTGGGCTGGTCACTTGACTCGCATGCCAGATCACAGGCTCCCTAAACGAATTTTTTACAGCGAACTGTGTTGTGGCAAACGCTCCCAAGGTGGCCAGAGGAAACGTTTTAAAGACACTGAAAATTTCACTGAATGCTTTTGGAATTCATCATGACACCTGGGAGGCTGCAGCCAGAGACCGAAATTCGTGGCGTGCATCATTGCGCAAAGGTGCAGTCATATGTGAGGCAACCAGGACTGCAAGAGCTGTGAAGAAAAGGCAGGACAGAAAAACAACTGCAGGAAATCTTCCTCCAGAGACGTCAAGCATTCTTTGCCCACATTGTCAAAGAACATTTCGAGCCAAAATAGGCCTTATCAGCCATCTTAGAACCCATGGCTCCACACCTTCAACCCCACTGGATGAAATGAATGGTCATCCTCATTCTTGATGGACAAACAACAACAACAAGACATTTGATAAAGTAAAGCATGATGAAATGTGTTGTTTTGTGTTCGTTAACTTTTTCGCGTAGGGGATGGATTTATTCATCTCTTGCGTGTAATTGGTGTGCCAGGATGTAAAACCAGGAGTTTATACTCAAGATCTGCGCGGGTGCTACGGAGTTCGTGCATCGAGCGAAGCCTTCCTTGAGTGAATTTTCAGCAGCGTGTGTGGTTCTCAGCAGTCTGTGTTTGGAGAATTGTGAAGGAGGACTCTGGTGCTTTCACTGAAACCACAAGTAGCCTGACCATGGAAGTCATGGCAGTAAGTAAAGCAATAACATGGCTCGAGACACAGACATTCACCAGGGCTTGTTTCCTTAGCGACTCAATGAACATGATCAAGAGGATAGAGGAGGGGTCGATCCGAAGAGAATGGTTGCTGCCTCTGAAGCGGTCTCGGCTGGCAAAGATTAGTTTCATCTTCGTGCCAGGGCATGCGGGAGTACAAGGAAATGAGCGGGCTGACAAGCTCGCAGGTGAGGCTACTGTGGAGGGCGGACGCGCCATGGACCAGGCTGACATTCTGAATGCTCTACGTGATGTGAGACTTTTGCGAGAACCAAGTGATGACTGTGAATCTACAACAATGGCCAGACTGCTAGAGCATCAAATTAAAAGAGGTGTGGCCAAACAAGAACACTACGCAGGAAGCCAAAGAAGATTGATAAACCAACACAGAACTGGCGTCGTTAGCCGCTACACGCTGCGGGATTTGCTGAGGAGGGGATCCGAGCACTTATGGACTGAATGGTTCGATGTGCAGCGAGGATGATCTGTCGACTAACTAACTAACTAACTAACTATGATGAAATGATTCAAATGCTGGAAGATATTAACATTGATGGGAAAGATTTAAGAATAATAAAGAATATTTACTGGAACCAAGTAGCAGATGTTAAAATGGGAAATAAAGAAGGAAATTATGAACACATAAAACTGGGAGTGAGACAGGGATGTGTTTTGTCACCGGATCTCTTCTCCCTCGATAGCAAAGTAATAATGAGAGAGATCAAAGAACAGCCAGGAATAATATTGAGAGGTCCTCTCTGAGGTGTCTCCATCTTTATGTGCTAGAGGGACTTGCGTGTCCCAATGACCCCAAGAACTCCACCGACGAAAGTGCAACTACATGTTGGACAGGCCTTGAGATAGGGACCAGACCAAGAGAGACACAACCTGCAGCTCTGCAGGTAGACTGAGGATAGCAGTCAAAGACCAAACCAGGAGCACAATGCCACTAATTCTTGGTCTGGACACATACTCTAAGGCACTCCACTGAGGGATGTGACTGAACGCCTCTAAGTCAACATCACCCGGATGTGAGAGCAGGGCCGATACTCGCCCACTGCAAAATGGTGTTGAGATGCTAAGCCACTGCATGCTCGGTCCAGATACTTGTTCGAAGGCTCTCATCTGAGGGATAAGAGGGATCCCTAGATGAGAGAGCCCGGCTGTTACTTGCTCTCGACTGCATGGAGGTAAGGTGCTGAGCTGGCAGCACATGTAGCCTACCTCGTGAACATTGCAAAAGGTGAAAAAGCATCCTAATCGCACATAGTGGTTACGATGCAAGTCTGTATTAGACCTCACTGAGTGAGCATAGACAAAGGTGAAAAAACGTCTCATTAGCACGAAATGGAATGCTTGACTAGCGAATCCATTACATTGAAGTCCGAATTGAATAACTGCAGAGTGGATGTCGTCTGCAGACTGACCATTCCTGGTCTGTGCAGAGACCGGCCAGGGGCGAAGGAAATACCAAATACATGGAAGTGAGGAATTAAAGCAGCCATGAGCAGGATGTGGCGATTCATTGGATGAGCCCAGTCTCAGAGCACTATGTGTCGGCTCTGCAATTATGGAAGCCTCCTTGGATGGGGGAAAATGCCCATGGACTGTCCTTGCATTCCATTGAGGGCTCTTCTAACTTGACCAGCAGAGATGTGGATGACACCAAAGCAGTAGAATCAAATATCCCTAGAAACCACGGAAAGGCAAACCCTACTACCAAATGCCCACTGATGTTGGATGTGCAGGCCTAAGGACACAAATAAAACAGGCACAGTGTAAAAACGTCTGAGTTAAATATCCTTTGTGCCCGCAACAGCTCTGACCATTTTGTCTCCCAGCTGGAACAGCTCTATCTTGTTTTCCTACCGGAACAGCTCTGACAATCTTGCTTTCCAGGTACATAGATCTGATCTGAAAGCTCGCTGAGTGGAAGTCATCTGCAGACTGACCACCATTCCTGGATTGTGAGGGGAGCGGCCTGTGGGGAATGAAATGCCTAATACATGGAAGTGAGGAATTAAAGCAGCCATGTACAGGACGTGATGATTCCTTGGGTTAGCCCAGCACCAGAACGCTATGTATCAGCTCTGCAATTATGGAAGCCTCCTTAGATGGCAAAAATGCCATGGACTGCCCCTGCCTTCCCTTGAGGGCTGACCATGAAGTCTTTGAACATTCTAACTTGACCAGCTAGGATGCAGATGGCACCACAACAATGAGAGTCCCTCGGGAATGCTAACCTGGTAAAAAAAATGCACAGTAAAGTCAGATGTGTTGGCCTAAAGGCTTCAGCCCAAGAGTGCCTAACCAGACACACCGCAATTATGTCTGGAAAAAAAACGCTCCGGATGAACGCAGAAGAAGAAGATATTCGCAGGTTATAATATAAATAATATATGCTATGCAGTTGACACAGTATTGATGGTGGATAATGCAAAAGATCTACAACTGTTGGACATTGTAGTAACAGAAAGTGCAAAGTAAGGACTCTCCTCAAATATCAAGAAAACAGTAACAATGGTGATATCAAATAAACAGGTAACACCAAAATGGGAAATAGAGATAGAAGGGGAAATTCTTCACCAAGTGGATAGTTTTAAATATCTAGGGACATTTATAACATCAGATGGAAGATGCACAACAGAGATTAAGAGCAGAATAAGGCAGGCATAGGCCGCATTTCAGAAAGTGAAGAGTATCTTATGCAATAGGTCACTATCACTGAGTGTAAGAAAGTTCTGAAAAGCTATGTAGAACCAGTTTTGCTGTATGGCAGTGAATCTTGGAATGGAAATGAACAAATTAGGAAGAGATTGGAAGCAATGAACTGCCAAAGTAACTAACAACGAATGCCTGACAGAGGCTAATGAAACTAGAACATTATATACAACAATAAGAAAGAGGCAAACAACTTTGTTTGGTCATGTGATGAGAAGAGAGGCATTGGAGAACACCATGACAACTGGAAAGATCGAAGGGAAGAGAGGCAGAGGCAGACCAAGAGAAATGATGCTGGATGGATTGAGACGGTGGTACGGAGGAATATCAGCAGCAGAGTTGATCCAGAAAACCAAAGACCGAGATCTGTGGAGAGTCATGAACGCCTACTCCAGTCAGCATGGCACTTGATGATGATGATTACGTGAACATATATCTCCCAGACAATGCATCATGTGTGTAGATATCTTATGTCCACTCTATGCTGTGTAGATATCTATTGTCCACTCTATGTTGTGGATATTGTGTGGATATATGTTGCCCCTATTTTTGTTGTGTGGATATCTGTTGTGTCCACTCTATGTTGTAAGGATATCAGTTGTTCCCTCTATGTTGTAAGAACCTATATTGCCTACTCTATGTTGTGTGGATATCAGTTGTCCACTCTTTGTTGTGTGGATATCAGTTGTCCACTCTTTGTTGTGTGGATATCAGTTGTCCACTCTTTGATGTGCGGATATCAGTTATCCACTCTGTGATGTGTGGATATCAGTTGTCCACACTTTGTTGTGTGGATATCAGTTGTTCACTCTTTGTTGTGTGGATATCAGTTGTCCACTTTTTGTTGTGTGAATATCTGTTGTCCACCGTATTTTTTGTGGATATCCTTTGTCCAGTATATTTGGTGTGTACCCAGCTCAGATGTGTATCATATTGCATATTCACGTAATCGGAATGAAACAGAAGAAAACACATCAATGAACATGATTTCTGTGACCAGCAAGAGTCCCCTCACCTGAATCACAGCCAGTGATGAGCACATACTTGCTCACGGGGTCGACCAGCTCCTTGGTGTAGTCCTGAACAAAGTCGTGGGCGTACCAGACCGCCAGCCCCACCAGCAGCAGCAGCAATATGTCGTAGACGTACACATAGATGACCATGGCCAGGAGCAGGTACAGCGAGCTGGTCAACAGCAGACGTTGCTTGCCGAGGTCAAACCCACCTTCACCAGCCATTGCTGCACATGTCAGTACACAGATTACATATGTCAGTACACAGATTACATGTGTCAGTACACAGATTACATATGTCAGTACACAGATTACATATGTCAGTACACAGATTACATATGTCAGTACACAGATTACATATGTCAGTACACAGAGTACATATGTCAGTACACAGATTAAATGTGTCAGTACACAGAGTACATATGTCAGTACACAGATTAAATGTGTCAGTACACAGATTACATATGTCAGTACACAGATTAAATGTGTCAGTACACAGAGTACATACATCTTTACACAGATTACATATGTCAGTACACAGATTACATATGTCAGTACACATATTACATATGTCAGTACACAGATTAAATGTGTCAGTACACAGAGTACATACATCTTTACACAGATTACATATGTCAGTACACAGATTACATATGTCAGTACACAGATTACATATGTCAGTACACAGATTACATATGTCAGTACACAGATTACATACATCAGTACACAGATTACATATGTCAGTACACAGATTATATATGTCAGTACACAGATTATATACGTCAGTACACAGATTAAATGTGTCAGTACACAGATTACATATGTCAGTACAGCTGTCTTCCTTAGCCAGGTCTATCATCCACATGAACCCACAACTATGGAATATGGACAGAATCCGTATCTAACCATTGAAATAACACCACAGGCCTCCAAATTTTATATTAAACCAGCAGAGGTTAAGTTGGCCATGCTTCGAAGTACACTTGTTCTTGCAGCGAGGCGCTGTCATCATTTGGAGGTGACAGGTTTGAATCCCATTCGGTAACTATAGCTTTCAATTTTTATGTTATCTAGTGGATCTCTAATTCTTACCCCTACTTAGAATGAGCGTCAAACAATACATGTACATTTATTTATAAACTGTCGTTGTGTTCCTGGGTTCCCCAATTGATATTTCTGTGTCAAGTTTAATCAGGCTGCTATAGGTGCTATCAGCAAGGGAAATCTTTGTTGGTTGCTGAAGAAGTGGACGACGCACACGTCTGACTTCTCTCTCACTCATGTATGTTTAAGTGCTTTATAAAGGGGTTCAAGACAAAAGGGATGACTACATTGGGTTCTGTCCCATAGCGTTCGCTAATCTTTACGCATCACGATCTGCCAAAACGTGACGTATGTATTCTGTGTACTGACATGCAATCTATGTACTTTTTTTTCAATGTCCATTAATTTTTGCAATGAAGCCTCACCCACTTTATTTGGCTCTCATCACAGACCCATTTGTGTAAATTCTGACATCCCTTAAGTGTGAGTTGTCATATCACATGGGTGTGAGTTGTCATATCACATGGGTGTGAGTTGTCATATCACATGGGTGTGAGGTGTCATATCACATGGGTGTGAATTGTCATATCACATGGCTGTGAGTTTTCACTTCACTTGGGTGTGAGTTGTCATATCACTTGGGTGTGAGTTGTCACACAAAACATACATAAATACCTACATACATACAATGGAATATACATACATACAATAGATGCAGAGAAGAACAATGAGACTGGTTGACATAGAGCAGGGGTCACCAAACGTTTTTCACGGCGGGCCGGATAACTGACAAAATGACGAGCGTGGGCCGGATACTCATTCTGTACAATACTTGCACCAGACTCCGTGGCGAAGATCTTACGGACGCGGTTCGTAATCCCGTATACCCGCGTTCGACAAACAGCTGCACGCGATTTGGCAGCAGACCGCGTTGCACTGGTTTTTACGCTATGGTAAGGGTGCCGGTCGTTCAGAAAGCAATGGCAAACTACTTAACGTAAACTTGTCAAGACATCAATAACAGCAAACAATGCTGGTGTTAACTGCAAAGGTCCTGTACAGGATATGCAACTAACTTTAACAAAACTTGCAAGCCAGAACGAAAGCTCTGGGAAAAAAGACGAAAAATTAAGTTAATTATGGATGAGTGGCGTGCAATGCACAAAAAACAAAGACAACCAACATACTTATTTACTAAAACAAAAGTTATCAAAGAAGGCGACGTTAGCAATACAGCACTATCAACATTTGGCAAGAAGCAAACTAAGTCAACCGACTGGTTTGAAGCACACTCTGAAGAGATGCTCCCAGTCCTGGAGATAAAGAGACATGCATTCTCAATGTATAAAACATCACCTTCAGAGAAAACACTGCAGGCATTGCGAACGGCCAGACATAGAGTACAACAGATGGCAAGAAGATGTGCGAACAGGTACTGGCTACAGCTCTCTGCTCAAATTCAAACGTGTGCAGATACTGGAAATATAAGAGGAATGTACGAGGGCATCAAGCAAGCTGTCGGTCCATCAAAAAATAAGATGGCCCCTTTACGATCAACTGAGGGAGTAATCATAAAAGATCGAGCGAAACAAATGGATCGCTGGGTAGAACACTACTCAGAGCTATACTCAGTGGATAATACTGTCAGTGAAGAAGCTCTGGAAGCCATCGATCAACAGTCCGCCATGCATGCCCTGGATAACGAACCATGCCTCACAGAAATCAGCGAAGCACTAGACTCTCTCAAATCCGGCAAGGCACCTGGAAAAGATAGTATTCCACCTGAAATTTTAAAATGCAGCAAAGAAACAATCATCCCAGAACTGTATGCAATATTTTAGCTCTGC
The DNA here is from genome assembly GCA_963921405.1 of Cepaea hortensis. Lineage (NCBI taxonomy): Eukaryota > Metazoa > Mollusca > Gastropoda > Stylommatophora > Helicidae > Cepaea > Cepaea hortensis. The sequence goes on from OY992876.1 coordinate 528,518,781, forward strand.
TGGAAAGAAAAATCAGTACCACAAGATATGAAAGACGCAAACATCGTTACCCTTTATAAAAACAAAGGCGACAGAAGCGACTGCAACAACTATCGCGGCATTTCCCTACTCAGCATTATAGGCAAGATTTTTGCCAAAGTAATCCTTAAAAGATTACACATCCTTGCTGAAAGAATCTACCCCGAATCGCAGTGCGGATTTAGACCCAACAGGTCCACAATCGATATGATTTTATCACTCCGGCAGCACCAAGAGAAGTGTAGAGAACAGAGGAAGCCATTATATATTGCCTTCATCGACCTCACAAAGGCATTTGACCTCGTGAGCAGAAGCGGCCTTTTTAAGGTCCTTGAAAAGGTTGAATGTCCACCCACCCTTCTTAGTCTCGTGAAATCATTCCACGAAAACATGCAGGGGACCATTTTATTTGACGGCTCAACATCCCAGTCATTCAGCATCAGCAGCGGAGTAAAGCAGGGCTGCGTGCTTGCTCCTACACTCTTCGGTATCTTCTTCTCTGTTATCTTAAGGCAGGCATTTGGGACTGCCACTGAAGGCATATACCTCCACACAAGATCTGATGGCAAACATTTTAACCCATCAAGACTCAAGGCAAAGACCAAAATAAGATCAAGATGCGTAAGAGAACTACTTTTTGCAGATGATGCAGCACTGACTGCTCATAGAGCAGAAGATCTCCAAAGGCTCATAGATCGTTTTGCAGCCGCCTGCAAAGACTTTGGGCTCACCATTATCCTAAATAAAACACAGGTGATGGAACAAGATGCTGGTGCGCCTCCGTCAATCAAAATTTATAATTATGAATTGAAGGTCGTCCACGAGTTTGTGTACTTGGGGTCGACAATATCAGATAATCTTTCATTAGAGACAGAAATCAACAGACGCATTGGAAAGGCAGCCACAACATTTTCCAGGCTAGCTAAAAGAGTTTGGGAGAATAATAGACTAACAGAGCGTACAAAAGCTCAAGTATACAAAGCTTGTGTTGTTAGTACATAGAGATAATATAATCACACACACACAGACTATATGATAGACTGAGAGACATACATAGATAATGGAATCTCACACACAGACTATATGATAGACTGAGAGACATATAGAGATAAAATAATCACACACACACAGATTATATGACTGACTGAGAGACATATAGAGATGTTGTTTGTCCATCAAGAATGATGAGAAATATAGAGATAATATAATCTCACACACATAGACTATATGATAGACTGAGAGACATATAGAGATAATATAATCACACACATATAGACTATATGATAGACTGAGCGACACATTTAGATAATGGAATCTCACACAAAGACTATATGACTGACTGAGAGACATATAGAGATGTTGTTTGTCCATCAAGAATGATGAGACATATAGAGATAATATAATCTCACACACAGACTATATGATAGACTGAGAGACATACAGTGATAATATAATCTCACACACAGACTATATGATAGACTGAGAGACATATAGAGATAATATAATCTCACACACAGACTATATGATAGACTGAGAGACATACATAGATAATGGAATCTCACACATAGACTATATGATAGACTGAGAGACATATAGAGATAATATAATCACACACACATAGACTATATGATAGACTGAGAGACACATTTAGATAATGGAATCTCACACAAAGACTATATGATAGACTGAGACACATAAAGAGATAAAATAATCACACACACAGATTATATCACTGACTGAGAGACATATAGAGATGTTGTTTGTCCATCAAGAATGATGAGACATATAGAGATAATATAATCTCACACACAGACTATATGATAGACTGAGAGACATACAGTGATAATATAATCTCACACACACTATATGACAGACTGAGAGACATATAGAGATAATATAATCTCACACACACTATATGACAGACTGAGAGACATATAGAGATAACATAACAATACACACAGACTATATGACAGACTGAGAGACATATAGAGATAACATAACCATACACACAAACTATATGATAGACTGAGAGACATATAGAGATAATATAATCTCACACATATACTATATCATAGACTGAGAGACATATAGAGATAACATAATGTCACACAAAGACTATATCATAGACTGAGAGACATATAGAGATAATATAATCTCACACACACAGAATATATGATAGACTGAGAGACATATAGAGATAACATAATCTCACACACACACACTATATGATAGACTGAGAGACATATAGAGATAACATAATCTCACACACACAGACTATATGACAGACTGAGAGACATATAGAGATAATATAATCTCACGCACACAGACTATATGATAGACTGAGAGACATATAGAGATAACATAATCTCACACACACAGACTATATGATAGACTGAGAGACATATAGAGATAATATAATCTCACGCACACAGACTATATGATAGACTGAGAGACATATAGAGATAACATAATCTCACACACACACACTATATGATAGACTGAGAGACATATAGAGATAACATAATCTCACACACACACACTATATGATAGACTGAGAGACATATAGCGATAATATAATCTCACACACACACACACACACTATATGATAGACTGAGAGACATATAGAGATAATATAATCTTACACACACACATACTATTTGATAGACTGAGAGACATTTAGAGATAATATAATTTCACACACAGACTATATAATAGACTGAGAGACATATAGAGATAACATAATCTCACACACACAGACTATATGATAGACTGAGAGACATATAGAGATAATATAACCATACACACAGACTATATAAGGATGTTGCTTCCTCCTCTACACCATATAGTAAACAAGCTGGGAGAACAACTATAGTTAGTGATTACTCAGAAGACGAAATAGCATGGTATAACCTATATAGGACCTGTTTTGAAAATAGTGCACAGACAGATACAGTAATGACGAGAACAGCAAGTAAACGTAATAGAAAGAAGAATAGTAATAGAATTTATGACCATGAGACCTGAATACTTCAGGGACAGTTCGACATTTAGTGATATGGAAAATGAGTGGTATGAAGAGAAACACACGCCAGTAATAAGAGACAATGAACTGTTTGACTTAGACACATTATATGGATAGTAGAGTTAAGTTTGAGCATAGTGAAGAAGAGAATTAGTTTAACTTGAGAGATGGGTGTTTTCCATTTTGATGGTGTTGCAGTAGGTAATATATGAACTTAGATGGTACGGTAGAAGGTGGAGGAAAATCACAATAGGTGATATATAACCGGCAGGTAGTTGGTAGTTGAGTATTAGAAGAACGAGAGTAGAGTCATGTAAACAAGGCGAGGAGTAATAGATTGGTTGGTGCAGATATATAACTAGAGATTGATCTGAAGAGATGTAGATTCTTGGCCGAGTGGTGAAATATTAAGCGTGGTTACGCGATGCTGAGAATTACGTGGAGAGAAAAGATGGTGTTCATGAATACATAAGTGTATTGTCTTGCTTGTAGTAAGGAGAGAGTAGGTGATATGTGATGGATCTAGAACAAAATCGGGAAAATTCGTATAGAGAGACGCATTGTCTGAGATAGATGAAGTGACTTAGAGAGTTTGAAAGAATGGTCGTGTTGCGTATTAGGTTGAGACGTCTGACATTTGAATTAACGTTTCGATCGTTGTTGTGGGGAAAAAGCAGACACAGTAGTGGGGGGCAGAGGTAAGATGAGACGAGCGTGCCTGATACGGAGGAAGGAAGAATATGAGAGAATACGAGGAAGTATGTAGCATTGCCTCAGTGGACTAAGTGTGTCGATGGTGATGGGTGGTGAGTAAAAGAGATATTTTGCTAGATTCTCTGTTGAAAGGATCCGAGGGATGACATAAATGTGGCTGCTAGAGATATATAGGTGTGGTATTGACTGTTGAGTAAGGTAATGTAAGGTGATGAACATTATGTGTATGTGTATAAATAGCCAGATAAGGGTGAGATTGTTAAAAGGAGATGGTGAGAATATAGGTAAGTGATGCCAGTTGATGTGTGCAATGAGTAAGGAAACATGTTAGACAGGAATGAATGGTTACTCACGAGATTAGATTGCGTGGCGGTTGTTTTGGTGTTTCGTTGGTCGTTGTAGGAGGCAGATCTAGTGTTGTTCGGGGAAATTGTGTTGGAATAGGATTACATGATGCAGAGAAGTGCGAAGAGGTGATTAGTATGTCTCGTTGGACTGAGGATAGTTGTGAAGAGCTGTCTGTCTGTAAAGGAGGTAGAGATCATCGTTAGTTATACGCGCGCGCTTGCTGTTTCTGAAAGGATAACGATAAGTGTGAGGAAGTGTTGTGATAAGATGTTGGAAATTGTGATGCGTCGGGTGCACGGGTAACTTAAAAGTAGAATTAGTTGTTGGTACAGTAGTTAGATGTATTGGTGAGAGGTCTATAGTAAATAGACAAAGTTTTGTTGGACGTAGGAGGGTGGAGATACCGTAGTTAACGGTAATAATGATTAAATAGTTGTAGTAATACTTTCCAAGGGAAACAATTAGTGTGTCGAGGTACGGTTTCCTTTAGTAGAGAAATGAGTTGTAGTATGCTGGGATAGCCGCCACAATAGTAGTAAGTGAAGTGATTTGAGCTGCAGTTTACAGCGGTTGGTTAGGCTGATATTCCAGATATTGTGATGTGTTAGGAGTTAGTCTGGTAAAAGATAGAATATTGTGAGGGGAGAGAATCAATGATTGACGGTCATTTATTAATTAATGACTTTTGTTGAGAGAACAGATATTGTTCTAAGTTAAGAATTGGTCTGTAGGTAACAGATATATATATATATATATATATATATATATATATATATATATATATATATATATATATATATATATATATATAGAGAGAGAGAGAGAGAGATATTTTGAGGTTAATGCTTAGCATTGAGTTGTTTTGTTTTATCTGTTATAAGAATAACGAAATAGGCATGACTTGTAGGAATAGATGTGTTAGTATAAGAGACCAATGTTGATTGAAAATGTATAGTATGTTATATTATTTTTGCTTGATTTGGTCCTGTAAAATGATTGTTACTATTTGATTTTAGAATAGGATTATTGTGTTTTTAGCCTTTTGCGTATAAACTACTGGTCCGTAAAAGAGACCAGTAGTATTAGGTAACAATAGATTAGGATATGTATGTTGTATTATTTTAAAATATTTTTTTCTTTGAATGAGTTAATACCTTTAATTGATATGAGGGGAAACATAAATGATGTATAAAATTTTTTTTTTGGAGGGGGGGGGGGGGAGGGGGGGGGGTATGATATCCTGTTGTGATTTTATTTCGCTAAGTTGTTTTGTGTGTTAGGTTACCTTGTTAGTAAATATGTTACAAATTTAGTTAAGTAAGTTTAATTTTTAAATAATTATGGTGTTGGCTAGAATAAAGAAAATACATGGGGCTTTATTTAAGACCCTTCGTTCAGAAAAGAGTTAATAAAACTACTGAGGGCTAATAGAGAGACACATTCTCTTTGTGAATATTAAGTTGCTGTGATAATCGGCATGAAGAGGTTCTTATGGATATGAAGTATTAGAAACATAGGTCGGGGATGGCTATGAGAAAGTAAAATAGGAGCTGCATTAAAGTCAGCATTATCTGAAGATATAAGGGGGGGGGGGGGGCTGTGAATGGCAGCATATAAGCTGAGGTATATATAGGTAGACAAGGAAGCATATCATGGGATGTGAGGGGACAAGATATAGGAGCTGTGAAAAATCAGCGTTAATTAATTTAAAATGTTCATGGAATATGAACATTGGTTCGTGGTTGGAGATGAGATATCAGAAATATAGACAAGGTTGTGGATGGCAATATAAATGTTGAATATATATATGTTGAGAAAACTTAGAGCAACTTAATTTATAGTAAACGGATATGTATTTCATAGAATATATTTTAGAAAAAACTTTCTACAAAAGTTTTTTCGTGGGAAAGAGAGGTAAATGGGATTGTGTTGACTATTCATTCATTATACTTCTTGTACTTTTCACAAACTGGGTGCGCACCCCTTCTTTACTTTTTCTAACTACATTGTTTTCTGTCTATCCTGTGTTGTGAAAGAGTGAGGAATTTCATAATGTCAAATGTACGATAACGATTTATACGAGCTGTTCTTATGATGTATATATTTTGTAAAGGAACCAAGAACGAACAAGAAATGTATAGTGGTTTACTATATGGCAGGGGAAAGAGTTACGAATAGATTGTTGGTTTGGGGGAAGATTAGAGGGCTTGTGAGAGGAAAGAGAGGGTATAGAGGGATTAGGAGTAAAGACTTTTTGAAGGGAAAAAGTCTTTTCAAAACATAGGAAGGTGTAGCAGAATGTATTAGTTAGGTGTGCAAAGCTACAGCACGCTTGAGCATCAGGATGGAATGAGGAGAGAGATGCTCAAGTCGTGACGTAGTTTGTTGTTAGGGCAGTCAGTAAACATCTAGGACTAGAAGAGAGAAGTCACCCTGATTTTGGAATTGTAATAAGATTCTTGTAGTGGTCATCAATTTGAAATAAAACTCCATTTATCTTCAACCAACAGAGTCAGTTAGTCCTCTCTGTGTGCGCTTTGTTATAGCATATACTGAATATAGAGATAACATAGTCTCACACACAGACTATATGATAGACTAAGAGAAATATTGAGATAATATAATCACACACACAGACTATATGAAAGATGAGAGACATATAGAGACAATATAATCTCACATACACAGACTATATGATAGACTGAGAGACATATAGAGATAATATAATCTCACACACACAGACAATATGACAGACTGAGAGACATATAGAGATAATATAACCACACTCACAGACTATATGACAGACTAAGAGACATATAGAGATAATATAATCTCTCGCACACAGACTATATGATAGACTGAGAGACATATAGAGATAATATAATCTCACACACAGACTATATGATAGACTGAGAGACATATAGAGATAATATAATCTCAAACACAGACTATATGATAGACTGAGAGACATATAGAGATAATATAATCTCACACACACAGACTATATGATAGACTGAGAGACATATAGAGATAATATACTCTCACACACAGACTATATGATAGACTGAGAGACATATAGAGATAATATAATCTCACACACACAGACTATATGATAGACTGAGAGACATATAGAGATAATATAATCTCACGCACACAGACTATATGATAGACTGAGAGACATATAGAGATAACATAATCTCACACACACACACTATATGATAGACTGAGAGACATATAGAGATAACATAATCTCACACACACACACTATATGATAGACTGAGAGACATATAGAGATAACATAATCTCACACACACACACTATATGATAGACTGAGAGACATATAGAGATAACATAATCTCACACACACAGACTATATGACAGACTGAGAGACATATAGAGATAATATAATCTCACGCACACAGACTATATGATAGACTGAGAGACATATAGAGATAACATAATCTCACACACACAGACTATATGATAGACTGAGAGACATATAGAGATAATATAATCTCACGCACACAGACTATATGATAGACTGAGAGACATATAGAGATAACATAATCTCACACACACACACTATATGATAGACTGAGAGACATATAGAGATAACATAATCTCACACACACACACTATATGATAGACTGAGAGACATATAGCGATAATATAATCTCACACACACACACACACACTATATGATAGACTGAGAGACATATAGAGATAATATAATCTTACACACACACATACTATTTGATAGACTGAGAGACATTTAGAGATAATATAATTTCACACACAGACTATATAATAGACTGAGAGACATATAGAGATAACATAATCTCACACACACAGACTATATGATAGACTGAGAGACATATAGAGATAATATAACCATACACACAGACTATATAAGGATGTTGCTTCCTCCTCTACACCATATAGTAAACAAGCTGGGAGAACAACTATAGTTAGTGATTACTCAGAAGACGAAATAGCATGGTATAACCTATATAGGACCTGTTTTGAAAATAGTGCACAGACAGATACAGTAATGACGAGAACAGCAAGTAAACGTAATAGAAAGAAGAATAGTAATAGAATTTATGACCATGAGACCTGAATACTTCAGGGACAGTTCGACATTTAGTGATATGGAAAATGAGTGGTATGAAGAGAAACACACGCCAGTAATAAGAGACAATGAACTGTTTGACTTAGACACATTATATGGATAGTAGAGTTAAGTTTGAGCATAGTGAAGAAGAGAATTAGTTTAACTTGAGAGATGGGTGTTTTCCATTTTGATGGTGTTGCAGTAGGTAATATATGAACTTAGATGGTACGGTAGAAGGTGGAGGAAAATCACAATAGGTGATATATAACCGGCAGGTAGTTGGTAGTTGAGTATTAGAAGAACGAGAGTAGAGTCATGTAAACAAGGCGAGGAGTAATAGATTGGTTGGTGCAGATATATAACTAGAGATTGATCTGAAGAGATGTAGATTCTTGGCCGAGTGGTGAAATATTAAGCGTGGTTACGCGATGCTGAGAATTACGTGGAGAGAAAAGATGGTGTTCATGAATACATAAGTGTATTGTCTTGCTTGTAGTAAGGAGAGAGTAGGTGATATGTGATGGATCTAGAACAAAATCGGGAAAATTCGTATAGAGAGACGCATTGTCTGAGATAGATGAAGTGACTTAGAGAGTTTGAAAGAATGGTCGTGTTGCGTATTAGGTTGAGACGTCTGACATTTGAATTAACGTTTCGATCGTTGTTGTGGGGAAAAAGCAGACACAGTAGTGGGGGGCAGAGGTAAGATGAGACGAGCGTGCCTGATACGGAGGAAGGAAGAATATGAGAGAATACGAGGAAGTATGTAGCATTGCCTCAGTGGACTAAGTGTGTCGATGGTGATGGGTGGTGAGTAAAAGAGATATTTTGCTAGATTCTCTGTTGAAAGGATCCGAGGGATGACATAAATGTGGCTGCTAGAGATATATAGGTGTGGTATTGACTGTTGAGTAAGGTAATGTAAGGTGATGAACATTATGTGTATGTGTATAAATAGCCAGATAAGGGTGAGATTGTTAAAAGGAGATGGTGAGAATATAGGTAAGTGATGCCAGTTGATGTGTGCAATGAGTAAGGAAACATGTTAGACAGGAATGAATGGTTACTCACGAGATTAGATTGCGTGGCGGTTGTTTTGGTGTTTCGTTGGTCGTTGTAGGAGGCAGATCTAGTGTTGTTCGGGGAAATTGTGTTGGAATAGGATTACATGATGCAGAGAAGTGCGAAGAGGTGATTAGTATGTCTCGTTGGACTGAGGATAGTTGTGAAGAGCTGTCTGTCTGTAAAGGAGGTAGAGATCATCGTTAGTTATACGCGCGCGCTTGCTGTTTCTGAAAGGATAACGATAAGTGTGAGGAAGTGTTGTGATAAGATGTTGGAAATTGTGATGCGTCGGGTGCACGGGTAACTTAAAAGTAGAATTAGTTGTTGGTACAGTAGTTAGATGTATTGGTGAGAGGTCTATAGTAAATAGACAAAGTTTTGTTGGACGTAGGAGGGTGGAGATACCGTAGTTAACGGTAATAATGATTAAATAGTTGTAGTAATACTTTCCAAGGGAAACAATTAGTGTGTCGAGGTACGGTTTCCTTTAGTAGAGAAATGAGTTGTAGTATGCTGGGATAGCCGCCACAATAGTAGTAAGTGAAGTGATTTGAGCTGCAGTTTACAGCGGTTGGTTAGGCTGATATTCCAGATATTGTGATGTGTTAGGAGTTAGTCTGGTAAAAGATAGAATATTGTGAGGGGAGAGAATCAATGATTGACGGTCATTTATTAATTAATGACTTTTGTTGAGAGAACAGATATTGTTCTAAGTTAAGAATTGGTCTGTAGGTAACAGATATATATATATATATATATATATATATATATATATATATATATATATATATATATATATATATATATATATATATGTATATATATATATATAGAGAGAGAGAGAGAGAGAGAGATATTTTGAGGTTAATGCTTAGCATTGAGTTGTTTTGTTTTATCTGTTATAAGAATAACGAAATAGGCATGACTTGTAGGAATAGATGTGTTAGTATAAGAGACCAATGTTGATTGAAAATGTATAGTATGTTATATTATTTTTGCTTGATTTGGTCCTGTAAAATGATTGTTACTATTTGATTTTAGAATAGGATTATTGTGTTTTTAGCCTTTTGCGTATAAACTACTGGTCCGTAAAAGAGACCAGTAGTATTAGGTAACAATAGATTAGGATATGTATGTTGTATTATTTTAAAATATTTTTTTCTTTGAATGAGTTAATACCTTTAATTGATATGAGGGGAAACATAAATGATGTATAAAATTTTTTTTTTGGAGGGGGGGGGGGAGGGGGGGGGGGGGTATGATATCCTGTTGTGATTTTATTTCGCTAAGTTGTTTTGTGTGTTAGGTTACCTTGTTAGTAAATATGTTACAAATTTAGTTAAGTAAGTTTAATTTTTAAATAATTATGGTGTTGGCTAGAATAAAGAAAATACATGGGGCTTTATTTAAGACCCTTCGTTCAGAAAAGAGTTAATAAAACTACTGAGGGCTAATAGAGAGACACATTCTCTTTGTGAATATTAAGTTGCTGTGATAATCGGCATGAAGAGGTTCTTATGGATATGAAGTATTAGAAACATAGGTCGGGGATGGCTATGAGAAAGTAAAATAGGAGCTGCATTAAAGTCAGCATTATCTGAAGATATAAGGGGGGGGGGGGGGCTGTGAATGGCAGCATATAAGCTGAGGTATATATAGGTAGACAAGGAAGCATATCATGGGATGTGAGGGGACAAGATATAGGAGCTGTGAAAAATCAGCGTTAATTAATTTAAAATGTTCATGGAATATGAACATTGGTTCGTGGTTGGAGATGAGATATCAGAAATATAGACAAGGTTGTGGATGGCAATATAAATGTTGAATATATATATGTTGAGAAAACTTAGAGCAACTTAATTTATAGTAAACGGATATGTATTTCATAGAATATATTTTAGAAAAAACTTTCTACAAAAGTTTTTTCGTGGGAAAGAGAGGTAAATGGGATTGTGTTGACTATTCATTCATTATACTTCTTGTACTTTTCACAAACTGGGTGCGCACCCCTTCTTTACTTTTTCTAACTACATTGTTTTCTGTCTATCCTGTGTTGTGAAAGAGTGAGGAATTTCATAATGTCAAATGTACGATAACGATTTATACGAGCTGTTCTTATGATGTATATATTTTGTAAAGGAACCAAGAACGAACAAGAAATGTATAGTGGTTTACTATATGGCAGGGGAAAGAGTTACGAATAGATTGTTGGTTTGGGGGAAGATTAGAGGGCTTGTGAGAGGAAAGAGAGGGTATAGAGGGATTAGGAGTAAAGACTTTTTGAAGGGAAAAAGTCTTTTAAAAACATAGGAAGGTGTAGCAGAATGTATTAGTTAGGTGTGCAAAGCTACAGCACGCTTGAGCATCAGGATGGAATGAGGAGAGAGATGCTCAAGTCGTGACGTAGTTTGTTGTTAGGGCAGTCAGTAAACATCTAGGACTAGAAGAGAGAAGTCACCCTGATTTTGGAATTGTAATAAGATTCTTGTAGTGGTCATCAATTTGAAATAAAACTCCATTTATCTTCAACCAACAGAGTCAGTTAGTCCTCTCTGTGTGCGCTTTGTTATAGCATATACTGAATATAGAGATAACATAGTCTCACACACAGACTATATGATAGACTGAGAGAAATATTGAGATAATATAATCACACACACAGACTATATGAAAGATGAGAGACATATAGAGACAATATAATCTCACATACACAGACTATATGATAGACTGAGAGACATATAGAGATAATATAATCTCACACACACAGACAATATGACAGACTGAGAGACATATAGAGATAATATAACCACACTCACAGACTATATGACAGACTAAGAGACATATAGAGATAATATAATCTCTCGCACACAGACTATATGATAGACTGAGAGACATATAGAGATAATATAATCTCACACACAGACTATATGATAGACTGAGAGACATATAGAGATAATATAATCTCAAACACAGACTATATGATAGACTGAGAGACATATAGAGATAATATAATCTCACACACACAGACTATATGATAGACTGAGAGACATATAGAGATAATATACTCTCACACACAGACTATATGATAGACTGAGAGACATATAGAGATAATATAATCTCACACACACAGACTATATGATAGACTAAGAGACATATAGAGATAATATGATCTCACACACAGACTATATGACAGACTGAGAGACATATAGAGATAATATAATCTCACACACACAGACTATATGATGGACTGAGAGACATATAGAGATAATATAATCTCACACACACAGACTATATGATGGACTGAGAGACATATAGAGATAATATAACCATACACACAGACTATATTATAGATTGAGAGACATACAGAGATAATATAATCTCACACACAGACTATATGATAGATTGAGAGACATATATAGATAATATAATCTCACACACACACACACACACACACACACACACTATATGGTAGACTGAGAGACATATTGAGATAATATAATCACACACACAGACTATATGAAAGATGAGAGACATATAGAGACAATATAATCTCACATACACAGACTATATGAGAGACTGAGAGACATATAGAGATAATATAATCTCACACACACAGACTATATGACAGACTGAGAGACATATAAAGATAATATAATCTCACACACAGACTATATTATAGACTGAGAGACATATAGTGATAATATAATTTCACATATAGACTATATGATAGACTGAGAGACATATAGAGATAACATAATCTCACATATAGACTATATGATAGACTGAGAGACATATAGAGATAATATAATCTCACATATAGACTATATGATAGACTGAGAGACATATAAAGATAATATAATCACACACACACACAGACTATATGATAGACTGAGAGACATATAGAGATAATATAATTTCACATATAGACTATATGATAGACTGAGAGACATATAAAGATAATATAATCACACACACACACAGACTATATGATAGACTGAGAGACATATAGAGATAATATAATCTCACATACAGACTATATGATAGACTGAGAGACATATAGAGATAACATAATCTCACATATAGACTATATGATAGACTGAGAGACATATTACATTACATTACATTGGCACCTTGCCGTCTTGACAGACGATAGTTTGTGCTTTAAAAAGGCATAATAACTTTTAACTATGGCGGTAGCGAGTGTGACTGATAAGGCCAATTTGCGCTGTAAATGTCCGTTCACAGTGGGTGCATGTGAACACATGGTCATTTCCACCATCATGCACCATCTTACGTCTCAAACGCTTGGTGTGTGACTTTTCTGCAATAATTTTCTCCTTTGACTTTATTCCATTTCTGATATTTGCCCTCCATGCAACACGTTCAGCGGCGACTTGCTCCCAATGTGCATTATCAATGCCTGTATCAATCATGTCCCGCTTACACACATCTTTGTATCGTAGTAGAGGCCTACCCTGAGATCTCTTACCCATCTGTAATTCACCAAAAAAGATATCCTTTGGTATTCTACCATCATCCATCCGCCTAAGATGTCCTATCCATCTAAGTCTACGAAGACTGAGCATGGAATAAACTGTCACACAACCTGATCTTTCCAATACTTCAGTATTTGTGATTTTGTCTTGCCACTTAATACCAAGAATTCTTCGCAGACACCGCATATGAAAGCTGTTTAAATTGTTCTCTTGGTGTGAGTAAGTTGTCCAGGTTTCACTGCCATAGAGAAGAGTACTAAGGACACAGGCTTGATAGACAAGGACTTTTGTTTTGGCAGTAAGCTTCCTGTTCTCCCAGACTCTTTTTCTTAACCTGTTCATTGTTGTTGCTGCCTTACCAATCCGGATGTTGATTTCCTGATCTAGGGATAATTTGCTATTTACCACCGATCCTAGATATGTAAAATGGTCTACTATCTCTAGTTCGGCGTCGTCAATAAAGATTGATGGTACCCCATGTGCACCTTGTGACATAATCTGTGTCTTCTTTTTGCTAATTGTTAAACCAAATTCAGAACAAGCATTGGAGAATGCAGATAGTAGACATTGCAATTCTTCCTCAGAGTGGGTCGTAACTGCAGCATCATCTGCAAAAAGCAACTCTCTGATCAGTACCCTCCTAATTTTGGTCTTAGCCTTCAATCTCTGAGCATTGTAGAGGCCGCCATCTGAGCGTGAGTGAATGTATATACCACCATCCTGATCACGAAATGCATATTTCAGTAGAAGTGAAAAGTATATTCCAAAGAGGGTGGGAGCTAGTACACAACCTTGCTTAACTCCACTCTTGATTTCAAATTCTTCAGAAGTTGCACCATCAAATTTGATTATACCCTTCATGCCTGTGTGGAACGATTCCACAATGGACAGAAGAGTTGGTGGGCAGCCAATCTTCTTTAGTGCCTTGAACAGACCCTCACGACTGACCAAATCAAATGCCTTTGTGAGGTCGATGAAGGCAATAAACAGTGGTTGATTCTGTTCACGGCATTTTTCTTGCATTTGTCGCAATGAGAATATCATATCAGTGGTAGACCGGTTCTGTCGAAAGCCACACTGTGATTCGGGGTAGACTTGATCTCCTAGGACTTGAAGTCTGCGCAGAACAATTCTGGCAAATACTTTTCCAACAATACACAGAAGTGAGATACCCCTATAGTTGTTGCATTCGCTCCGATCGCCCTTGTTCTTGTACAGTGTTATGATGCTTGAATCTTTGAAATCCTGTGGGACTTGTCCTTCACGCCAGCATAGCTCTATTAGCTGGTGGATCTGTATAGTGAGTGTGTCTTGCCCACTCCTGATAACCTCTATTGGAATCCCATCCTTACCTGGAGCCTTGCCAGATGCAAGTTCATTTATAGCACACTTAACTTCTGTTATGGTGGGAAGTGTGTCCAGGTGGTCAAGAGTTGGTAGAGCCTCTATGGCGTTGAGGGCATTATCCGCTAGTTTGGTCTCACTTGAGTAAAGCTCCAAATAGTGCTCTACCCATCTGTCCATCTGCTGTTTCTTATCAGTGATGACTTCTCCAGTCAAGGTTTTCAATGGTGCACTTCTTTTGATCACTGGACCACAGGCTTTCTTTATTCCTTCATACATGCTTCTTATGTCTCCCTTATCACTTGCGATTTGAATGGACTCACATAACTTGATCCAATAATCATTTGCACACTGCCTGGCAGCCTTTTGCACATCCTTCCTAGATTGCCTTAGCTCACTCAGAGTGTTACGCGTTGGTCTTTCCTTGTTTCTTAAGAGAGCTTTCTTCTTCTTATCAATCAAGAGCTGCAGAGTCTCGCTGTTGGCCGCAAACCAGTCCTGCCTCTTATGATCCACAGTGCCGTAAACCTTTACGGCAGTTTTACAAAGAGTTTCCTTAAGTTTATTCCATTTATCATTTACTGTACAATTTTCTGGTGTATCAGTGAAAGCGTCTTCAAGTTGCTGTTGAAACTGAAAGCACTTTTCAGGATCATGAGTGTTAATAATATTAATCCTGGGGCTAGATTTGTGTTTAGCTGTGTAGATTCTCTTTGGTCTCAGTCTAACCCTTGCAACAACCAAAGAATGATCCGTATCACAGTCAGCACTGTGGTAACTACGAGTCAATGATATATGGTTCAGATGTTGTCTCCGTGTGATGATGAAGTCCAGCTGGTGCCAATGGCCGGATCTTGGATGTTTCCATGTGACCTTATGCATCTCTTTTGTTTTAAAAAAAGAGTTTGTAATACATAGGTCATTACTGGTGCAATGCTCCAGCAGCCTTTGCCCATTTTCATTCATGCGACCGATGTTGTATTTTCCAAGGCACACTGGCCATGAACTCGAGTCCTTGCCCACACGAGCATTGAAATCACCGAGCATATAAATGTAGTCGGATTTTGGAACTGCCTTGATCACAGAGTCTAACTCCTCATAGAACAAATCCTTCACATCATCAGAGGAATCGAGTGTCGGTGCATATGCAGTAATAATGGTGGCAAACCCACAAGAGGTTGCCAAGCGCAGGGATAATAGTCTTTCATTTCCTCCTGCTGGAATTTCAATCATTCCCAGTAGCGAATTCTTCACTGCAAAGCCCACACCGTGTTGCCTTTTTTCTGCCTGCCCTTTACCCTTCCAGAAAAAGGTGTAGTTGTTTTCCCTGAGTGACCCTTCCTCAGCGAGGCGAGTCTCCTGCAGGCCAGCAATATCAATGTTAAGACAATTGAGTTCGGCATCAATCACAGCCGTTTTTCTCACATCGTCAATATTGGTCAAGTCAGTGGAAAATCCTGGACACATGGTTCTCACGTTCCAGGTTGCAAGCCGTAGCTTGAAGTTTCTATTTATATTTTTGTTTGTACCTGGTGCATTGGTTTTACAGCCTGCGATTCAGATTTTGTCCTAGCCCCAAGCACCCATTGAAGCAGGCAGGCTGTGGCGGATCAGCACCCAATTGGCTGGGGGCTGCCCAGCTTGAGGCGGGCGGTAGCTGATCAGTGACACCTATAGGTGTCTCCCACCGTCAGAGGCAACGCGTGGCGCCCCATGTCTACGCCAACTGACAAGGACTTATAACCCGTAACAGTTGCCTCTCGCTTTGATTCCGAGACCAGTTAAGACCAGGGATGGAGTTATTGCCTCTCCATAGCACAAAGCCTGGGCTAAAATATAGAGATCATGTGTTGCCCATGCAGCATGATCCCTCTCTCGGCCTGCCTAGTTCACTCCAGAGGAAAGGTAACACCCCTACGTCTGGAACAAGACAAGCTGCAGAAGCTGCCGGATCAGCAAAGCAATGCTCTAACTGTCCGCCTGTCGGAGCTTCGATCCTAGACCAGTCGCCAACCAAGGCTTAGGGCCTGGTCTGCCCTGCCATGACAATTTTGTCTTTAGCTTGCATTTCCTCGCACCAGGGTAAGGCTTGTACCCTCCCAATTGCGCTCTTCCGCCCGAAGCCGTTGGCACAATGTGGGGTGTCGGGTTTGGTAAGCGCCGCCCAACGTTCGGCGCTAACAGAAACCAGGTAGTACCGTCTACTGTTATACGGTAGCTCAGTCATATCTGACTAAGACCTGACATTAAGAGAGACATGAGAGACATATAGAGATAATATAATCTCACACACACAGACTATATGACAGACTGAGAGACATATAAAGATAATATAATCTCACACACAGACTATATGATAGACTGAGAGACATATAGTGATAATATAATTTCACATATAGACTATATGATAGACTGAGAGACATATAGAGATAATATAATCTCACATACAGACTATATGATAGACTGAGAGACATATAGAGATAACATAATCTCACATATAGACTATATGATAGACTGAGAGACATATAGAGATAATATTATCTCACATATAGACTGAGAGACATATAGAGATAATATAATCACACACACACACACACACACACACACACACACACACACACAGACTATATGACAGACTGAGAGACATATAGAGATAATATAATCTCACATACAGACTATATGATAGACTGAGAGACATATAGAGATAACATAATCTCACATATAGACTATATGATAGACTGAGAGACATATAGAGATAATATAATCACACACACACACAGACTATATGATAGACTGAGAGACATATAGAGATAATATAATCACACACACACACACACACACACACACACACACACACACACACACACAGACTATATGACAGACTGAGAGACATATAGAGATAATATAATCACACACACAGACTATATGACAGACTGAGAGACATATAGAGATAATATAATCTCACACACAGACTATATGACAGACTGAGAGACATATAGAGATAATATAATCACACACACAGACTATATGACAGACTGAGAGACATATAGAGATAATATAATCACACACACAGACTATATGACAGACTGAGAGACATATAGAGATAATATAATCACACACACAGACTATATGACAGACTGAGAGACATATAGAGATAATATAATCTCACATACACAGACTATATGATAGACTGAGAGACATATAGAGAGAATATAATCTCACACACAGACTATATGATAGACTGAGAGACATATAGAGAGAATATAATCTCACACACAGACTATATGATAGACTGAGAGACATATAGAGAGAATATAATCTCACACACAGACTATATGATAGACTGAGAGACATATAGAGAGAATATAATCTCACACACAGACTATATGATAGACTGAGAGACATATAGAGAGAATATAATCTCACACACAGATGACAGACTGAGAGACATTGAATAGGTAGGTATACCTAATTTATAATTTCTATTATATATAAACTCTGTATGCGTGACTCAACTGGGCAGTCCAGCCTCAGTGACCGGCGAGGTCCTACAAATGTAGTGATATCTAATTATCTACATGAATACATGACAGCCACAGATTCTAATTTCTAGCAGACCGATGTGTGGCAACGCAGATTTGTTACCTGGAAGAGCTGTCCGGGAGACGGGGCGCTGGAGAAGACGATGTCACACACATGGGGTGCAGGGCAAGACGATGTCAGGCAGATCGGGGCCGGGCAGGATGATGTCTTAAGACGAGACGCTGGGCAGGACGTCTGGTCGACAACAAGAACAGAAGTCAGGACGGCAGCCGCCCTACGAGAACTTGGGTCAAAGTTCAACCCGTGGGAGCTCTTCACTTCGTAAGGGTGAGAAATTACATGGTGGTACACAAAAACCATATGGAGGGGGTGGGGGGGGGGGGTAAGGTTGAAGGCAAGCGAGCAAGAGGTAGACAACGATACAAGTGGGAAGTTATGTTCAAGAGACTGACATACAGCAATCTGACAATATGTACAGTCAGGGCGAGAGACACAGTGTAGGAGATCCATTGCAGCCAACCTTCATTGTGGAGACGGCACCTAATTTAATTGATTCATTAATTCACTCTCTGAGATAATAAAAATGTTTTTAAAATACCCAGTAGCTTAAGAGTTGTGGTTTAATAGAACAATGCTGAATATGCCTTGTACAGCCACAATGAATAATCTAAACAGAAAAGCAGAACGATAAGTTTTGGACTACATAAATAAGATAAAGGCAAACAGGAAGACATAAAGACAGCTTTGCCATCTTGAAAAACGAAGTCACAAACAATATATTGCACAATGTATTGTCTGCTATATGTAGTTGTATCTCGTCAGGTGCACACTGCAGAAAAAAGGTTCAATAAGAAAATATAGCGTTATGAACCAGCAGCTTGGCCACATGGCATGGACGAGACAGGAACACTGAGCTGATCCACGACTCTGGTGATCGAGTGAAATGGCGAATCATGACCGCCCACGCTTTCCGGCATGGCACATGATTGATTGATTGATTGAACCAGCAGCTAGTTTAGTTTAGTTAGTTTAGTCGTTGGATCAACATCACGGCACACGGTTTAACCCATAAGTGCTCCGTTTTCCTCCTAACTGGAACTCAAACCTGAGTCTGGAGAAACTCAGCTCAATACACGAACTCCGTTGCATCGGCGAGGATCCTGAAATACTTTGGGTAGATTTTTAACTCGAAATTTTGCCCTGGCAGCGCCGTTACGCTACTCTTTTTCGATTTCCAACTGCCAAGGGATTTTTACATGCGCAACAATACACACGGGCGTCCGATCTCACTACCCAGAGACAACAATACACACGGGCGTCCGATCTCACTACCCAGAGACCAGGGGACATTTTATTACTGGAAGTCCAGGTGGATTTTTTAAATAACTCCCGGTCCGCACCGGGGCCTGAACCCGGGACCCCCAGCACTCGAGGCGGACACCATACCTCGAGTGGAAGAGTACGCCCTCACCATCCCCACTCGTATGTGGTTCTGCCATGTTGTGGTTCTGCCATGTTGTGGTTCTGTTATGCTGTGGTTCTCTCATGTTGTGGTTCTCTCATGCTGTGGTTCTCTCATGTTGTGTTTCTGTCATGTTGTGGTTCTCTCATATTGTTGTTCTCTCATACTGTTGTTCTTTCATATTTTGTAAGCAGAAATCTAGCAACAGCAGGTCGGTAAGTAGACATATGTTACATTATAATGTCTGTGATGGTTCGTTTACTGACATACCTGTAGAAGACAAACCTCTAGAAGAAAGTCCTTGATGTGTTTGTGTACAAGCCTGTAGAAGAAAGTCTGTGATGTGTTTGTGTACAAGCCTGTAGAAGAAAGTCTGTGATGTGTTTGTGTACAAGCCTCTAGAAGAAAGTCCTTGATGTGTTTGTGTACAAGCCTGTAGAAGAAAGTCTGTGATGTGTTTGTGTACAAGCCTCTAGAAGAAAGTCTGTGATGTGTTTGTGTACAAGCCTCTAGAAGAAAGTCCTTGATGTGTTTGTGTACAAGCCTGTAGAAGAAAGTCTGTGATGTGTTTGTGTACAAGCCTCTAGAAGAAAGTCTGTGATGTGTTTGTGAACAAGCCTGTAGAAGAAAGTCCTTGATGTGTTTGTGTACAAGCCTCTAGACGAAAGTCCTTGATGTGTTTGTGTACAAGCCTCTAGAAGAAAGTCTGTAATGTGTTTGTAGACAAGCCTCTAGAAGAAAGTCCTTGATGTGTTTGTGGACAAGCCTGTAGAAGAAATTGTGATGTGTTTGTGAACAAGCCTGTAGAAGAAAGTCCTTGATGTGTTTGTGTACAAGCCTCTAGACGAAAGTCCTTGATGTGTTTGTGTACAAGCCTCTAGAAGAAAGTCTGTAATGTGTTTGTAGACAAGCCTCTAGAAGAAAGTCTGTAATGTGTTTGTAGACAAGCCTCTAGAAGAAAGTCCTTGATGTGTTTGTGTACAAGCCTCTAGAAGAAAGTCTGTGATGTGTTTGTAGACAAGCCTCTAGAAGAAAGTCCTTGATGTGTTTGTGGACAAGCCTGTAGAAGAAAGTCTGTAATGTGTTTGTAGACAAGCCTCTAGAAGAAAGTCCTTGATGTGTTTGTGTACAAGCCTCTAGAAGAAAGTCTGTAATGTGTTTGTAGACAAGCCTCTAGAAGAAAGTCTGTAATGTGTTTGTAGACAAGCCTCTAGAAGAAAGTCCTTGATGTGTTTGTGTACAAGCCTCTAGAAGAAAGTCTGTGATGTGTTTGTAGACAAGCCTCTAGAAGAAAGTCCTTGATGTGTTTGTAGACAAGCCTCTAGAAGAAAGTCTGTGATGTGTTTGTAGACAAGCCTCTAGAAGAAAGTCTGTGATGAGTTTGTGGACAAGCCTGGAGCAGAAAGCCCACATAACCTGGTCACTTCTCCATCCTGTCTGTAACAGGGAACTGGACGGAGAACTGATAAGGGCTTGTGGGTAATTGACCTTCACTGACTGCCTGGCCACCAACATCCGTCATCAGTGAATGACAAGTGACATTAGCAGATGACATCCAACAGTAGTGGATGACATCTGACATCTGTAGACATCATTTGACACAATATCTGACATCAGTGGAAGACACGTCACAAACTTGCCACACCACAATTCACAAAAGTCGTTTAGTCGTTGGATCAACATCATGGCACACAGTTTAACCCATAAGTGCTCCATTTTCCTCTTGACTCAAACCTGATTCTGGAGAAACTCAGCTCAATGCAAGAACTCCGTTGCATCAGCGAGGATCCTGAAATACTTTGGGTAGATTTTTAACTCGAAATTTTGCCCGGGCAGTGCCGTTAGGCTACTCTTTTTCGATTTCCAACTGCCAAGGGATCTTTTACATGCGCAACAATACACACAGGCATCCGATCTCACTACCCAGAGACCAGGGGCAATTTTATTACTGGAAGTCCAAGTGGATTTTTTAAATAACTCCCGGTCCGCACCGGGGCCTGAACCCGGGACCCCCAGCACTCGAGGCGGACACCATACCTCGAGTGGAAGAGTACGCCCTCACCATCCCCACTCGTATGTGGTTCTGCCATGTTGTGGTTCTGCCATGTTGTGGTTCTGTTATGCTGTGGTTCTCTCATGTTGTGGTTCTCTCATGCTGTGGTTCTCTCATGTTGTGTTTCTGTCATGTTGTGGTTCTCTCATATTGTTGTTCTCTCATACTGTTGTTCTTTCATATTTTGTAAGCAGAAATCTAGCAACAGCAGGTCGGTAAGTAGACATATGTTACATTATAATGTCTGTGATGGTTCGTTTACTGACATACCTGTAGAAGACAAACCTCTAGAAGAAAGTCCTTGATGTGTTTGTGTACAAGCCTGTAGAAGAAAGTCTGTGATGTGTTTGTGTACAAGCCTGTAGAAGAAAGTCTGTGATGTGTTTGTGTACAAGCCTCTAGAAGAAAGTCCTTGATGTGTTTGTGTACAAGCCTGGAGCAGAAAGTCTGTGATGTGTTTGTGTACAAGCCTCTAGAAGAAAGTCCTTGATGTGTTTGTGTACAAGCCTGTAGAAGAAAGTCTGTGATGTGTTTGTGTACAAGCCTCTAGAAGAAAGTCTGTGATGTGTTTGTGTACAAGCCTCTAGAAGAAAGTCCTTGATGTGTTTGTGTACAAGCCTGTAGAAGAAAGTCTGTGATGTGTTTGTGTACAAGCCTCTAGAAGAAAGTCTGTGATGTGTTTGTGAACAAGCCTGTAGAAGAAAGTCCTTGATGTGTTTGTGTACAAGCCTCTAGACGAAAGTCCTTGATGTGTTTGTGTACAAGCCTCTAGAAGAAAGTCTGTAATGTGTTTGTAGACAAGCCTCTAGAAGAAAGTCCTTGATGTGTTTGTGGACAAGCCTGTAGAAGAAATTGTGATGTGTTTGTGAACAAGCCTGTAGAAGAAAGTCCTTGATGTGTTTGTGTACAAGCCTCTAGACGAAAGTCCTTGATGTGTTTGTGTACAAGCCTCTAGAAGAAAGTCTGTAATGTGTTTGTAGACAAGCCTCTAGAAGAAAGTCTGTAATGTGTTTGTAGACAAGCCTCTAGAAGAAAGTCCTTGATGTGTTTGTGTACAAGCCTCTAGAAGAAAGTCTGTGATGTGTTTGTAGACAAGCCTCTAGAAGAAAGTCCTTGATGTGTTTGTGGACAAGCCTGTAGAAGAAAGTCTGTAATGTGTTTGTAGACAAGCCTCTAGAAGAAAGTCCTTGATGTGTTTGTGTACAAGCCTCTAGAAGAAAGTCTGTAATGTGTTTGTAGACAAGCCTCTAGAAGAAAGTCTGTAATGTGTTTGTAGACAAGCCTCTAGAAGAAAGTCCTTGATGTGTTTGTGTACAAGCCTCTAGAAGAAAGTCTGTGATGTGTTTGTAGACAAGCCTCTAGAAGAAAGTCCTTGATGTGTTTGTAGACAAGCCTCTAGAAGAAAGTCTGTGATGTGTTTGTAGACAAGCCTCTAGAAGAAAGTCTGTGATGAGTTTGTGGACAAGCCTGGAGCAGAAAGCCCACATAACCTGGTCACTTCTCCATCCTGTCTGTAACAGGGAACTGGACGGAGAACTGATAAGGGCTTGTGGGTAATTGACCTTCACTGACTGCCTGGCCACCAACATCCGTCATCAGTGAATGACAAGTGACATTAGCAGATGACATCCAACAGTAGTGGATGACATCTGACATCTGTAGACATCATTTGACACAATATCTGACATCAGTGGAAGACACGTCACAAACTTGCCACACCACAATTCACAAAAGTCGTTTAGTCGTTGGATCAACATCATGGCACACAGTTTAACCCATAAGTGCTCCATTTTCCTCTTGACTCAAACCTGATTCTGGAGAAACTCAGCTCAATGCAAGAACTCCGTTGCATCAGCGAGGATCCTGAAATACTTTGGGTAGATTTTTAACTCGAAATTTTGCCCGGGCAGTGCCGTTAGGCTACTCTTTTTCGATTTCCAACTGCCAAGGGATCTTTTACATGCGCAACAATACACACGGGCATCCGATCTCACTACCCAGAGACCAGGGGCAATTTTATTACTGGAAGTCCAAGTGGATTTTTTAAATAACTCCCGGTCCGCACCGGGGCCTGAACCCGGGACCCCCAGCACTCGAGGCGGACACCATACCTCGAGTGGAAGAGTACGCCCTCACCATCCCCACTCGTATGTGGTTCTGCCATGTTGTGGTTCTGCCATGTTGTGGTTCTGTTATGCTGTGGTTCTCTCATGTTGTGGTTCTCTCATGCTGTGGTTCTCTCATGTTGTGTTTCTGTCATGTTGTGGTTCTCTCATATTGTTGTTCTCTCATACTGTTGTTCTTTCATATTTTGTAAGCAGAAATCTAGCAACAGCAGGTCGGTAAGTAGACATATGTTACATTATAATGTCTGTGATGGTTCGTTTACTGACATACCTGTAGAAGACAAACCTCTAGAAGAAAGTCCTTGATGTGTTTGTGTACAAGCCTGTAGAAGAAAGTCTGTGATGTGTTTGTGTACAAGCCTGTAGAAGAAAGTCTGTGATGTGTTTGTGTACAAGCCTCTAGAAGAAAGTCCTTGATGTGTTTGTGTACAAGCCTGGAGCAGAAAGTCTGTGATGTGTTTGTGTACAAGCCTCTAGAAGAAAGTCCTTGATGTGTTTGTGTACAAGCCTGTAGAAGAAAGTCTGTGATGTGTTTGTGTACAAGCCTCTAGAAGAAAGTCTGTGATGTGTTTGTGTACAAGCCTCTAGAAGAAAGTCCTTGATGTGTTTGTGTACAAGCCTGTAGAAGAAAGTCTGTGATGTGTTTGTGTACAAGCCTCTAGAAGAAAGTCTGTGATGTGTTTGTGAACAAGCCTGTAGAAGAAAGTCCTTGATGTGTTTGTGTACAAGCCTCTAGACGAAAGTCCTTGATGTGTTTGTGTACAAGCCTCTAGAAGAAAGTCTGTAATGTGTTTGTAGACAAGCCTCTAGAAGAAAGTCCTTGATGTGTTTGTGGACAAGCCTGTAGAAGAAATTGTGATGTGTTTGTGAACAAGCCTGTAGAAGAAAGTCCTTGATGTGTTTGTGTACAAGCCTCTAGACGAAAGTCCTTGATGTGTTTGTGTACAAGCCTCTAGAAGAAAGTCTGTAATGTGTTTGTAGACAAGCCTCTAGAAGAAAGTCTGTAATGTGTTTGTAGACAAGCCTCTAGAAGAAAGTCCTTGATGTGTTTGTGTACAAGCCTCTAGAAGAAAGTCTGTGATGTGTTTGTAGACAAGCCTCTAGAAGAAAGTCCTTGATGTGTTTGTGGACAAGCCTGTAGAAGAAAGTCTGTAATGTGTTTGTAGACAAGCCTCTAGAAGAAAGTCCTTGATGTGTTTGTGTACAAGCCTCTAGAAGAAAGTCTGTAATGTGTTTGTAGACAAGCCTCTAGAAGAAAGTCTGTAATGTGTTTGTAGACAAGCCTCTAGAAGAAAGTCCTTGATGTGTTTGTGTACAAGCCTCTAGAAGAAAGTCTGTGATGTGTTTGTAGACAAGCCTCTAGAAGAAAGTCCTTGATGTGTTTGTAGACAAGCCTCTAGAAGAAAGTCTGTGATGTGTTTGTAGACAAGCCTCTAGAAGAAAGTCTGTGATGAGCTTGTGGACAAGCCTGGAGCAGAAAGCCCACATAACCTGGTCACTTCTCCATCCTGTCTGTAACAGGGAACTGGACGGAGAACTGATAAGGGCTTGTGGGTAATTGACCTTCACTGACTGCCTGGCCACCAACATCCGTCATCAGTGAATGACAAGTGACATTAGCAGATGACATCCAACAGTAGTGGATGACATCTGACATCTGTAGACATCATTTGACACAATATCTGACATCAGTGGAAGACACGTCACAAACTTGCCACACCACAATTCACAAAAGTCGTTTAGTCGTTGGATCAACATCATGGCACACAGTTTAACCCATAAGTGCTCCATTTTCCTCTTGACTCAAACCTGATTCTGGAGAAACTCAGCTCAATGCAAGAACTCCGTTGCATCAGCGAGGATCCTGAAATACTTTGGGTAGATTTTTAACTCGAAATTTTGCCCGGGCAGTGCCGTTAGGCTACTCTTTTTCGATTTCCAACTGCCAAGGGATCTTTTACATGCGCAACAATACACACGGGCATCCGATCTCACTACCCAGAGACCAGGGGCAATTTTATTACTGGAAGTCCAAGTGGATTTTTTAAATAACTCCCGGTCCGCACCGGGGCCTGAACCCGGGACCCCCAGCACTCGAGGCGGACACCATACCTCGAGTGGAAGAGTACGCCCTCACCATCCCCACTCGTATGTGGTTCTGCCATGTTGTGGTTCTGCCATGTTGTGGTTCTGTTATGCTGTGGTTCTCTCATGTTGTGGTTCTCTCATGCTGTGGTTCTCTCATGTTGTGTTTCTGTCATGTTGTGGTTCTCTCATATTGTTGTTCTCTCATACTGTTGTTCTTTCATATTTTGTAAGCAGAAATCTAGCAACAGCAGGTCGGTAAGTAGACATATGTTACATTATAATGTCTGTGATGGTTCGTTTACTGACATACCTGTAGAAGACAAACCTCTAGAAGAAAGTCCTTGATGTGTTTGTGTACAAGCCTGTAGAAGAAAGTCTGTGATGTGTTTGTGTACAAGCCTGTAGAAGAAAGTCTGTGATGTGTTTGTGTACAAGCCTCTAGAAGAAAGTCCTTGATGTGTTTGTGTACAAGCCTGGAGCAGAAAGTCTGTGATGTGTTTGTGTACAAGCCTCTAGAAGAAAGTCCTTGATGTGTTTGTGTACAAGCCTGTAGAAGAAAGTCTGTGATGTGTTTGTGTACAAGCCTCTAGAAGAAAGTCTGTGATGTGTTTGTGTACAAGCCTCTAGAAGAAAGTCCTTGATGTGTTTGTGTACAAGCCTGTAGAAGAAAGTCTGTGATGTGTTTGTGTACAAGCCTCTAGAAGAAAGTCTGTAATGTGTTTGTAGACAAGCCTCTAGAAGAAAGTCCTTGATGTGTTTGTGGACAAGCCTGTAGAAGAAATTGTGATGTGTTTGTGAACAAGCCTGTAGAAGAAAGTCCTTGATGTGTTTGTGTACAAGCCTCTAGACGAAAGTCCTTGATGTGTTTGTGTACAAGCCTCTAGAAGAAAGTCTGTAATGTGTTTGTAGACAAGCCTCTAGAAGAAAGTCTGTAATGTGTTTGTAGACAAGCCTCTAGAAGAAAGTCCTTGATGTGTTTGTGTACAAGCCTCTAGAAGAAAGTCTGTGATGTGTTTGTAGACAAGCCTCTAGAAGAAAGTCCTTGATGTGTTTGTGGACAAGCCTGTAGAAGAAAGTCTGTAATGTGTTTGTAGACAAGCCTCTAGAAGAAAGTCCTTGATGTGTTTGTGTACAAGCCTCTAGAAGAAAGTCTGTAATGTGTTTGTAGACAAGCCTCTAGAAGAAAGTCTGTAATGTGTTTGTAGACAAGCCTCTAGAAGAAAGTCCTTGATGTGTTTGTGTACAAGCCTCTAGAAGAAAGTCTGTGATGTGTTTGTAGACAAGCCTCTAGAAGAAAGTCCTTGATGTGTTTGTAGACAAGCCTCTAGAAGAAAGTCTGTGATGTGTTTGTAGACAAGCCTCTAGAAGAAAGTCTGTGATGAGCTTGTGGACAAGCCTGGAGCAGAAAGCCCACATAACCTGGTCACTTCTCCATCCTGTCTGTAACAGGGAACTGGACGGAGAACTGATAAGGGCTTGTGGGTAATTGACCTTCACTGACTGCCTGGCCACCAACATCCGTCATCAGTGAATGACAAGTGACATTAGCAGATGACATCCAACAGTAGTGGATGACATCTGACATCTGTAGACATCATTTGACACAATATCTGACATCAGTGGAAGACACGTCACAAACTTGCCACACCACAATTCACAAAAGTCGTTTAGTCGTTGGATCAACATCATGGCACACAGTTTAACCCATAAGTGCTCCATTTTCCTCTTGACTCAAACCTGATTCTGGAGAAACTCAGCTCAATGCAAGAACTCCGTTGCATCAGCGAGGATCCTGAAATACTTTGGGTAGATTTTTAACTCGAAATTTTGCCCGGGCAGTGCCGTTAGGCTACTCTTTTTCGATTTCCAACTGCCAAGGGATCTTTTACATGCGCAACAATACACACGGGCATCCGATCTCACTACCCAGAGACCAGGGGCAATTTTATTACTGGAAGTCCAAGTGGATTTTTTAAATAAATCCCAGTCCTCACCGGGGCCTGAACCCGGGACCTCCAGCACTCAAGGCGGACACCATACCTCAAGACCACTCATCCCCCTCAATTCACAAAAGTTTCATACCAGATATGTCACAAAACTGTCACACCATACATGTCACAAAGTAGCCTCATCAGACATGTCACAAAGTAGTCACTCCAGATATGTCACAAATTTGGGACACCACATGTCACAAACTAGTCACACCAGACATGTCACAAACTTGTCACACAAGATATGACACAAAGTAGTCACACCAGACATGTCACAAACTTGACACATCAGACATTTCACAACCTGGGAAGGTTAACCTGGTCACAAATGCCTGCAAAAGTCGGATGTGTCGGCCTAACAGCGTAAGAACACAGCTCTGCTGTAAACAGGCACAATGCAATCACATCCGAAAAATCTCTCTGCACGAACACAGAAGAAGAAGAAAAAGAAGACATTTCACATAGTAGTCACATCAGACATGTCACAAACTTGTCACACCAGACATTTCACAAAGTAGTCACACCAAAATGTCACAAACTTGTCACACTAGGTATGTCACAAACTTGTTACACCTGAAACATCACAAACTTGTCACATAACCATGTTTTAATGTCTTGCAAAGTTTATTTAATATTTCACAAAATTGTTGTAATGTTTCACAAACATGTTACCAGTCTCACAATCTTCTTGTTATGTTTCACAAAACTATTGTATTCTTAAACAAACTTCTTGTAATGTTTACAAAAATAACTGTCAAAGTCTTTCAGAAATTTTTTGTAATGTTTCACAAAACTAATCTTTCCTAAAACTTATTGTAATGTTTCACAAAACTGTCGTAATCTTTCACAAACTTCTTGCAATGTTTCAAAAACCTGTCATAATCTTTCACAAACTTCTTGTGATGTTTCACAAAATTGTTTTAATGTTACAAAAGAATCATTGTAATGCTTCACAGAATGTTTGTAATGTTTCACAGTCATGTTGGAATATTGGAATGCTTCACTGGGAATAAAAATTCACAAACTTGTAATGTTTTACATGTAATACTCAGCATAATCATCATCCTCCACTTTTGCCATCAGGCGTCATGGAAAGTAGAAGCTTCTGATGGGTGGCACTGGATAGTGTCATTCTGTGTGATTGTACAATGTCTTTGATGTCTGGATAATGTCATTCCATGTGATTGTACAATGACTTTGATGTCTGGATAGTGTCATTCCATGTCATTGTACAATGTCTTTGATTTCTGGATAGTGTCATTCCATGTCATTGTACAGTGTCTTTGATGTCTGGATAGTGTCATTCCATGTGATTGTACAATGTCTTTGATGTCTGGACAGTGTCATTCCATGTGATTGTACAATGTCTTTGATGTCAGGACAGTGTCATTCCATGTAATTTTACAGTGTCTTTGATGTCTGGACATTGTCATTCTGAGTGATTGTACAATGTCTTTGATGTCTGGACAGTGTCATTCCGTGTGATTGTACAATGTCTTTGATGTTGTCAGCCCATTGTCTCCTAGAGCGCCCTCTTGCTCTCGTAGCAGATCTTCTTTGATGTAGCACCAGTTCTGGAAGTTGATGGTGATGCATTCTAATGAGATGGCTGAACCATTTGATCTTCTTATTCAGTCTCGGATTGTTAAGTTGGCAGCTCTCCTCAGGCATCTCTTCTGACAGGGTTTATTTGGGTAAGTGTGATTTGGATAATGCCCAAGTTTGACATTGGTAGCATCGGGTTGGTGTGAATATTCTATTTATTATCTGTCTTTTTGTGGACATAACTATATTTTGATGATTCAGTAAGACTGATAGTTGATATATAAGCAAACTTGCTTTTTGTCATCTGATGTAATTTGCTCTGGATATTCTGCCATCTTCTGTGATCATACTTCCAAGATATGTGAATTTTTTAACTTGTTTCAGAGATATGCTATTTATCAGTATAGTTAGTGGACCAAGAGATCTGCTAACTTGCATTACTTCAGTTTTGTATTTATACTCATATTGTATCTGCTGCATGTTGAACTCAGCTCAATAATATGAATTTGCAGTCTGCCCCCGTCGCTATAAAACAGACTCTGATCGTCTGCAAAATATAGAGCATTTATTGTGAGTGATCTATTGTTTCACCTAAAGTAAAGAGGTCTCAATTTTCTGAATCTGTTCTGTCAAGACTTGCTTCTTTGGATATTCTGTCTATGTAGATATTAAACAGCAGGGGGAAAGCACACATCCCTGTCTCACTTCTGTATTGACTGTGAACATATCTGATATATCTTCTTGTGTTCTTACTGCACTTCGGCTAGAGTGATACACAGCTATGATATTTTCTAGTAATTGTCCTTGTATCCTGTAGTCTTCAATGATGTGCTATCACTTGTATTTACCTACTCTATCGAAATCCTTTTCCTGATCTACAAACACAATAATCTGCTGGTCACTATATTCGATGGTTTTTTTTCTTCACATTTTTGTCCAAGTGTGAATAGTGCATCAGTGCAACTTTTGCCTTTCCTGAAACCGAATTGTACTTTGCTTAACTGTTGTTCAACTAAGGGTCTAGCTCTTTGTTCCATTAGTTGTGTGTACATTTTCCCTGCGTAACGCAGAAGAGATATACCCATGTATGTTTCACACTCTCTCATATTGACTTTTTTTTCTATATTGGTACTACTACCACCTGTTGCCAATCGTCCCTCCAGTCCCTGGCACAATAGCAGAGGCAAGACAAACCAAACACGTCGGACGGGAGGTCGCAACAATGAGGTCTGGACATTCATTGGGAAATAAAAGAGATAATGAAAATAAGCCAAGCAAATGATAAACCCGACCTCTCTCGGAGAAACCTCACTTCAGGAATCACAATCTAGTTAGGCAGCAATGTGGACACACATGGGAAAAGACAGAAATATTACAATACAATCAGAAAGAGAAAGAGGAACTATCATAACATTAGGATAATTGTGGACGTAAGAAACAAATTAATATGAATTGCAAACAATTAGGTATATTTAGCACCTGCAAAAAGAAGAGACATACTAAATGCAGACACAATGTACATACCTTACAAAGGACTCATACAGGTGAAAACAAAGTGA
Organism: Cepaea hortensis; assembly: GCA_963921405.1. Lineage (NCBI taxonomy): Eukaryota > Metazoa > Mollusca > Gastropoda > Stylommatophora > Helicidae > Cepaea > Cepaea hortensis. The sequence goes on from OY992876.1 coordinate 528,550,269, forward strand.
GAATTATCCAAAATCAGAAACAATGAATGCATACATAATAATGAAATAATAAAATAAAAAATAAGTATTATAGAACACAAAGGATGACCGACGTTCAATTCTAACAATCTTTGTCAAGGACAGGACAGCACAAATAGATAAAAAAAATAAAAAGAAAACATGCAAAATAAAATAAAAACAACTTCTTGGTTCTCATGAGGTAACTGAAATGGTGGTTCAAACCAGTTTAGAAAGGTGCTCTTTCGCTAAAAAAAGTTTAAGTACACTTCAGCTGCCAGAGTGCCAGATAGGATGTGTGTGGCCAAAGATGTAAAAACAGACTTATATGAATATAATAGAGGGAAGATAGCATAGTTATACAGTGGCATAAACAACAGTATTGATTCCTGCTGGGCGGAAGCATCCCAGAGAGTTTATTAATTGATTTCAATTTTAAACCTAATGGAGTTGTTAGAGAAGCAAGGTTTCAATGCAGTAACCCATACATCGTCAACGCCATTGTGGTTAGAAGAATTAAAATTGTTGGAGACAGGTTTGTCAGCGACTTAGTTAATAGCCCTAAGGTGTTCCTTAAAGCAGTCGGCAAGGCGTCTGCCAGCTTGACCAATATATTTCATGTCACATCATTTGCAGATGATATCATAAATAAGATTGCAGGATATGCAAGTGAAAGAATCTAGTCTAGGGGGAATGTAATCCCCGGTGTCTGAAAAACGTGTGGGCATGTCATACAATTCTTATGTGGCATTTAAAATTACCCACAGATGAAGTATCTATGGGGAAGTGACCATGAACAAGGTGGTGCCTGAGACTCTTGTTTCAGCGGAAAAGTACCATAGGGCCATTAGAGAACACAGCACGAGTGGTTGGGTCGGATCCCAGGATAGACCAATGTCGGAGAAAAATATGCTTGATGGCATAGGCATGTGGATGAAAGGTGAGGATAAGTTTAGGTTCATTGTTAGGAGGTGGCGTTTTCTTGACAAGAGACAAAACAAAAATGACTATCCAGTTTATGATCATCCAGTTTATGATTACAGAATTGAGTCAATCTCAGAGCCAGACAGTAGTGACAAACGGATTCTCTCAAGGTTGGGGACTGAACCTGGCCCCTGTGTTGGGAGGCTAGGAAACTAACCACTATACTGTCACAGCTCCACCAAACACTATACTGTCACAGCTCCACCAAACACAATACTGTCACAGCTCCACCAAACACAATACTGTCACAGCTCCACCAAACACAATACTGTCACAGCTCCACCAAACACTATACTGTCACAGCTCCACCAAACACTATACTGTCACAGCTCCACCAAACACTATACTGTCACAGCTCCACCAAACACTATACTGTCTCAGCTCCACCAAACACTATACTGTCACAGCTCCACCAAACACTATACTGTCACAGCTCCACCAAACACTATACTGTCACAGCTCCACCAAACACTATACTGTCACAGCTCCACCAAACACTATACTGTCACAGCTCCACCAAACACTATACTGTCACAGCTCCACCAAACACAATACTGTCACAGCTCCACCAAACACTATACTGTCACAGCTCCACCAAACACTATACTGTCACAGCTCCACCAAACACAATACTGTCACAGCTCCACCAAACACTATACTGTCACAGCTCCACCAAACACTATACTGTCTCAGCTCCACCAAACACTATACTGTCACAGCTCCACCAAACACTATACTGTCACAGCTCCACCAAACACTATACTGTGTCAGCTCCACCAAACACTATACTATCACAGCTCCACCAAACACTATACTGTCACAGCTCCACCAAACACTATACTGTCACAGCTCCACCAAACACTATACTGTCACAGCTCCACCAAACACTATACTGTCACAGCTCCACCAAACACTATACTGTCACAGCTCCACCAAACACAATACTGTCACAGCTCCACCAAACACTATACTGTCACAGCTCCACCAAACACTATACTGTCACAGCTCCACCAAACACTATACTGTCACAGCTCCACCAAACACTATACTGTCACAGCTCCAACAAACTATACTGTTACAGCTCCACCAAACTATACTGTCACAGCTCCACCAAACAATATACTGTCACAGCTCCACCAAACACTATACTGTCACAGCTCCACCAAACACTATACTGTCACAGCTCCACCAAACACTATACTGTCTCAGCTCCACCAAACACTATACTGTCACAGCTCCACCAAACACTATACTGTCACAGCTTCACCAAACATTATACTGTCATAGCTCCACCAAACACTATACTGTCACAGCTCCACCAAACACTATACTGTCACAGCTCCACCAAACACTATACTGTCACAGCTCCACCAAACACTATACTGTCACAGCTCCACCAAACACTATACTGTCTCAGCTCCACCAAACACTATACTGTCACAGCTCCACCAAACACTATACTGTCACAGCTCCACCAAACACAATACTGTCACAGCTCCACCAAACACTATACTGTCACAGCTCCACCAAACACTATACTGTCACAGCTCCACCAAACACTATACTGTCACAGCTCCACCAAACACTAAACTGTCACAGCTCCACCAAACACTATACTGTCACAGCTCCACCAAACACTATACTGTCACAGCTCCACCAAACACTATACTGTCACAGCTCCACCAAACACTATACTGTCACAGCTCCACCAAACACTATACTGTCACAGCTCCACCAAACACTATACTGTCACAGCTCCACCAAACACTATACTGTCACAGCTCCACCAAACACTATACTGTCACAGCTCCACCAAACACTATACTGTCACAGCTCCACCAAACACTATACTGTCACAGCTCCACCAAACACTATACTGTCACAGCTCCACCAAACACTATACTGTCACAGCTCCACCAAACACTATACTGTCACAGCTCCACCAAACACTATACTGTCACAGCTCCACCAAACACTATACTGTCACAGCTCCACCAAACACTATACTGTCACAGCTCCACCAAACACTATACTATCACAGCTCCACCAAACACTATACTGTTACAGCTCCACCAAACTATACTGTCACAGCTCCATCAAATATGCAACATTCAAACATTATAGGAGTCAAGATGTATATTTAAAGTATAAATTCAGGAACCATTCATTAGTCAAGAGACAACATTACATTTTATGTATAAATCTCAAGTTTTCATCATGTTTAAAATCAATATTACAATTGGTAAATACATGTAAAATGCACAACAATGTGATCATGTTCAATTACTTTGTACTGTAAATGTATTTTGATTGGCCTCAGGCGAAGCTGATGATGATGGCACTCAATGGCTATACCCTGATACTGACCTCATCTGGACACTCGTACAACAACCACATAGTTCTGTCAGCTGTTTCTCTAGTCTCATGTTGTAAGGAGAACCACATAGTTCTGTCAGCTGTTTCTTTAGTCTCATTTGTTGTAAGGAGAACCACATAGTTCTGTCAGCTGTTTCTCTAGTCTCACATCGTTGTAAGGAGAACCACATAGTTCTGTCAGCTCTTTCTTTAGTCTCATGTTGTTGTAAGGAGAACCACATAATTCTGTCAGCTGTTTCTCTACACTCACGTCGTTGTAAGGAAACCACATAGTTCTGTCAGCTCTTTCTTTAGTCTCATCTTGTTGTAAGGAGAACCACATAGTTCTGTCAGCTGTTTCTCTAGTCTCACGTCGTTGTAATAAGAACCATATAATTCTGTCAGTTGTTTCTTTAGTCTCATGTTGTAAGGAGAACTAGATACTTCTGTCAGCTGTTTCTCTAGTCCTATACTATTGTAACAAGAACCACATAGTTTTGTCAGCTGTTTCTCTAGTCTCATGTTGTTTTAAGGAGAACTAAATAGTTCTGTCAGCTGTTTCTGTAGTATCATATTGATGTAAGGAGAACCACATAATTCTGTCAGCTGTTTCTCTAGTCTCACATCACAGTTATGGGGAACCACATTGTTCTGTCAACTGTTTCCTCATATTGTTGTAAGGAAATCCACATAGTTCTGTCAGCTGTTTCTTTAGTCTCACATCACTGTAGGGGGAACCACATAGTTCTGTCAACTGTTTCCTCATGCTGTTGTAAGGAGAGCCACACAGTTCTGTCAGTTGCTTGTCTAGTATTACATCGTTGTAAGGAGAACCACATAGTTCTGTCAGCTATTTCTCTAGTCTCATGTTGTTGTATGGAGAACCACATAGTTCTGTCAGCTGCTTGTCTAGTATTACATCATTGTAAGGAGAACCACATAGTTCTGTCAGCTGTTTATCTAGTCTCATGTTGTTGTAAGGATAACCACATAGGTCTGCCAACTGTTTCCTCGTGTTGTTGTCAGGAGTATCACACAGTTCTATCAGCTGTTTCTCTAGTCTCATGGTGTTGTCAGTAGAACCACATAGTTCTGTCAGCTGTTTTTTTAAGTCCTATACTATTGTAACAAGAACCACATAGTTCTGTCAGTTGTTTCTCTGAGTGTAATCCTTCATGTACAACCTATGTGAGGAGACTGAGACCTATATGAAAGTATCTGTTTACAATGAAGGTGGTTGTTTACAAATCAAACCAAGCCAGTCAGTGAACAGCCTGTTCCCTCAACAGCATCAATAAAAACAAAGCTATATAAAGTTGGAGCATTCAAGACTGCATACAATCAGGTAAGTAGCCTGTGCACATGGCTCGGAAGCAAATATCATAATTCCAGGCACCAGACAAACAGGCAAATCAATCATTGACCACTGTGCCAGCGAATACATAATTACAAAACAATGTTTTCATGTAGTGAATTTTAATAACAAAGACACAAACAAGAGATTGCACAATTTATTGCCTGTCATATTTTGCTGTATCTCGTCAGGTAAATACTGCATAAATCACACAACATAAACTAAAGTAATAAGATACATCCTTCAAGCTGAAATATACAACACACATTGTCACACAGTAATTTTAAACCGACTATTACGTCTTTCTGTTTATACATAGTTGGGTGTTGTAAATGAATGGCAATTGCCTCTGCCAGCTTTAACATGTGGCCATTTTGTGTGTTAAACAACATATGAAACGCATTGTCCCTGTCAATCAAAAAGCAAAATGTGCTGTCCAATCGATGATAGGAAATTTGCAGTGTAAGCTTTCCCCTTAAATGCAAGATTGATAAAAACACACAAAAAAGCAAACAAATGAAATCAAGCATACATGTAGACACATAAAAAATCTGGCTGTCAGACTGCTGGAAGTCATCAGCAGTTTATCCAAGAATCGTTAACAGAACCTTCTCAACATACTCAACAACTCTTTCTGGAATAAATGGTCGAATACGGCACATGATCTGTGGGAGAGAACATGATTTCTGTCAGCTCGTACATGGTAGCCTTCACAATATCTACATGTACATGGTAGCCCTCACAATATCTACATGGTAGCCCTCACAATATCTCCATGGTAGCCCTCACAATATCTACATGTACATGGTAGCCCTCACAATATCTCCATGGTAGCCCTCACAATATCTACATGTACATGGTAGCCCTCACAATATCTACATGTACACGGTAGCCCTCACAATATCTACATGTACATGGTAGCCCTCACAATATCTACATGTACATGGTAGCCCTCACAATATCTACATGGTAGCCCTCACAATATCTCCATGGTAGCCCTCACAATATCTACATGTACATGGTAGCCCTCACAATATCTCCATGGTAGCCCTCACAATATCTACATGTACATGGTAGCCCTCACAATATCTACATGTACACGGTAGCCCTCACAATATCTACATGTACACGGTAGCCCTCACAATATCTACATGTACATGGTAGCCCTCACAATATCTACATGGTAGCCCTCACAATATCTACATGTACATGGTAGCCCTCACAATATCTCCATGGTAGCCCTCACAATATCTACATGTACATGGTAGCCCTCACAATATCTCCATGGTAGCCCTCACAATATCTACATCTCCATGGTAGCCCTCACAATATCTACATGTACACGGTAGCCCTCACAATATCTACATGTACACGGTAGCCCTCACAATATCTACATGTACATGGTAGCCCTCACAATATCTACATGGTAGCCCTCACAATATCAACATGTACATGGTAGCCCTCACAATATCTCCATGGTAGCCCTCACAATATCTCCATGGTAGCCCTCACAATATCTACATGTACATGGTAGCCCTCACAATATCTCCATGGTAGCCCTCACAATATCTCCATGGTAGCCCTCACAATATCTACATGGTAGCCCTCACAATATCTCCATGGTAGCCCTCACAATATCTACATGTACATGGTAGCCCTCACAATATCTCCATGGTAGCCCTCACAATATCTACATGTACATGGTAGCCCTCACAATATCTACATGTACATGGTAGCCCTCACAATATCTACATGGTAGCCCTCACAATATCTTCATGGTAGCCCTCACAATATCTACATGTACATTGGCAGTTTTCACTTATATATGGGCACAGTTTTAATCTACATATGGTACAGATTTGCTTGCTTGCGTTCGCTGGCTGTGAACTCCAGCGTGAAGTCCTGTATGTCAGATGAAGACATCCTGCTGTCCAAAATCAGTGTGATGTCATACCGGACTGAGGTTTGTGTGAGTATCCATTGTCCTATGTCTGCCTTAGTGGTGGGCAGACTGGTAGTTCCTCGCCGTGCAGGCAGATACTCTCCGACTTCAGAATAATCAGCAATCCTACCACCTTAGCCAGGACCCCGAAGGGACCTGTTGCCCAGGATGCACAACTAGGATGTGTCATTAGGTCTTGGCCAGTATAAAACCTGGCCCTGGTGCCTTGGAAACACTTCTGTGTGTCGCTAGCATAGATTTAATCTATATATGGCAGTTTTCATCTATATCAATCATCATGGTCCGGCAAGAATGAGGCAGCGAGGAGTGACGAGGGGTTCTGGCCGATGCTCGACGCTCAGAGGAAAGGTGAGACAGACATATAATCAGATTGCTACTGGTACTATTGGTGTTGGAACTCTTCGCTGGCTGCTGAGAATGGGGATGGAGCACTTATGGGAATGCCCCGCATGCTGTGATGTTGGTTCCTAGATCAATCAATCAATCAGTCAATCATCTATATGAAAATAATGTGCTGTGTCAACAAGCTTGAGCGGTCATGTTTTACCATTTCACATGATCACTAGAGTTGTGGATCAGCTCTGTGTTCTTGTCTCGACCATACCATGCAGCCAAGCCATCCAGGTATTTACTTCTCTGCCTTCCCCTTGTTCTTTTCCCCTCAATCATGCCAGTTGTCACCAAGTTCTCCAATTTCTTTCTTCTCATATTGTGTCCAAAACATTGTGACTGTCTGCATCTAATTTCTCTAATAAGTTTATGGTTTTAATTTGTTTCTTGTAGGACTTGGTCATTGGTTTTTTCGGTCTGTCCATGGTATTCTTTCCATTTTCCTCAGAAACCACAATTTAAGCTTGTCTGCTCGTTGTCCACGCTTCTCATCCATACAAAAGTACAGGGTCTATGTAGCAGCACAACACTCTTATTCTCTTTGCAATTGACATCTTTTTATTGGTCAATATGTTTTTCATCTTGTAAAAGGCTACTTTCGCCATGGCGATTCTTGTTCTAATCTCTTCAAGGCATATCCCATCAGTTGCTATGACTGTTCCGAGATAATTTATTGATTCACTTGTTTAAGAATATTCAAATTTACTTGTATATTACATTGTGGTATTTCCTTCTTTCTAGTGACGACCATAATATGTGTCTTCCTACAATTTAATTCTAACCCTAGATGTTCACTGTGTGCAACACCCGCATCTAACAAAATGTTGCTGATGCTGCTAATTGTCTGCAATCAATACTTTATCATCCGCATATCTAATGTTATTAATGTTACATCCACCAATGGTGATTCCTCTCGTATCTTCTAAATTTCTAAAAATATTTTCACTGTACAGGGAAAACAGATCTGGAGACATTACACATCCCTGTCTCACACCTCTCTTAATGGCTGATATTGACCTACTTCATTATCAATCTTTATGGCAGCTTGTTGTTTCCAATATATGTATTTTACAAATCCAAGGTCTTTCCCCAACAATTTGTAGATCTGCAAGCATATCCACCATGTTGACATGTCTAACTCTATCAAAAACCTTTGTGTAGCCAATAAAGCAAAGATGTAGGTCTTTATTTACTTCTATAGAACGTTCAGTTAAAATTCTCAGCACATACACAGCATTTACTTACCCATGCCTTCTACAAACCCACATTGTTCTTCTCCTATTTCAGGTTGTATTTTCTTCCCAACTCTTTGCATGATAATTCTTAGCAAAATCTTTGTGATGTGGCTCATTATACTAATTGTTCTATGTTGATGACATTCCAAGGCTCCTGATTTCTTCGGGATTGCAATAAATATAGAATTAAATATTTCAGGTGGTATATCTCCAGTATCATATATTGCATTCAGCAGTCTGGTGACTTGGTCTATTCCATATTCTTCTGATCATTTCTGTTGTGATGTTGTCTGGACCCGGGGTCTTGCCGGTTTTCATATGGTTACGAGAATTCTCAACTTTCATCTTTAAAATTTATGGTCCTTCATTATATGTGAGGTGTTGTGCGAGATTGTGAGGTGTTGTGTGAGATTGTGAGGTGATGTGTGAGAATGTGATGTTTGATAATTTGATATGTTATAATGTATGTCTACTGAGCGTAATCTTGCCAAGAAATCAACAATCAGCAGCAAGATGCTGATGTTGACAGCGATGTCCTGTAAAGGATATGCATAACATTGCTTTTAACAATGTATGTGATAATGTGATGTGTGATAATGTGATGTGTAATAATGTGATGTGTGAGAGTGTGATGCAGTGTGTGATAATTTGATATGATGTGTGAGAGTGGGACTTACAATCAGAGGGTCGAAACATTGCCTCTTATAGCCGTGTACCAGGTAAGCTCTCTGGGGATGCTTGTTGTAGACTGCATCAGTGTAGGCTTTGACCACAGGCTCACAGCTCTGGCAGGACTTTTCAATCGCTGCCTTGATCATCTCAGTGACGCCAATCAGTTCCTCCTTCTTGTAGACATTCTCCTGATCTTGCAGGGACAGACCAGCATGTGCCTGCAGCAGATTCTCCTCCAGCTGCTCATTCTATGGGGACAAAACACAACAGGTCACATGACAGAAACCAGCTTACAGAAACATCTACCATGATCATTAAAACAGCAACAGTGACCTTATGCCAACAGCTTCAGTAAAACAAAAACAGTGACCTTATGCCAACAGCTTCAGTAAAACAAAAACAGTGACCTTATGCCAACAGCTTCAGTAAAACAAAAACAGTGACCTTATGCCAACAGCTTCAGTAAAACAACAACAGTGACCTCATGCCAACAGCTTCAGTAAAACAACAACAGTGACCTCATGTCAACAGCTTCAGTAAAACAACAACAGTGACCTCATGTTAACAGCTTCAGTAAAACAGAAATAGTGACCTCATGCCATCAGCTTCAGTAAAACAGAAATAGTGACCTCATGTCAACAGCTTCAGTAAAACAACAACAGTGACTTCATGTCAACAGCTTCAGTAAAACAACAACAGTGACCTCATGTTAACAGCTTCAGTAAAACAACAACAGTGACCTCATGCCAACAGCTTCAGTAAAACAGAAATAGTGACCTCATGTCAACAGCTTCAGTAAAACAACAACAGTGACTTCATGTCAACAGCTTCAGTAAAACAGCAGTGACTTCATGTCAACAGCTTCAGTAATACAGCAACAGTGACTTCATGTCAACAGCTTCAGTAAAACAGCAGTGACTTCATGTCAACAGCTTCAGTAATACAGCAACAGTGACTTCGTGTCAACAGCTTCAGTAAAACAGCAACAGTGACTTCATGTCAACAGCTTCAGTAAAACAACAGTGACCTCATGTCAACAGCTTCAGTAAAACAGCAACAGTGACTTGATGTCAACAGCTTCAGTAAAACAACAACAGTAACCTCATGTCAACAGCTTCAGTAAAACAGCAACAGTGACTTCATGTCAACAGCTTCAGTAAAACAGCAACAGTGACCTCATGTCAACAGCTTCAGTAAAACAACAACAGTGACCTCATGTCAACAGCTTCAGTAAAACAACAACAGTGACTTCATGTCAACAGCTTCAGTAATACAGCAACATTGACTTCATGTCAACAGCTTCAGTAAAACAGCAGTGACTTCATGTCAACAGCTTCAGTAAAACAGCAACACTGACTTCATGTCAACAGCTTCAGTAAAACAACAATGATGGGACTATGCTATCCGACCAATCCTACAGCATGTACTGGAAGCAGAGAGATCAGACAAGGCAACAACAGAAGTCCTGACACAAAGGCAACAAGTAGATATACAATACAACATGAAAATATCATCCACTGATCTATCATCCTCTGACCTATCATTCACTAATCTATCATCTGCAGATCTACCAACCACTGATATATCATCCACTGGAATGATCCATAGATCTATGAGATATGCCAGCTACTGGAATGTTCCACAGATCTATGAGATGTGCAAGCTATTGGAATGTTCCACAGATCTATGAGATGTGCCAGCAATTGGAATGTTCCACAGATCTATGAGATGTGCCAGCTATTGGAATGTTCCACAGATCTATGAGATGTGCCAGCTATTGGAATGTTCCACAGATCTATGAGATATGCCGGCTACTGGAATGTTCCACAGATCTATTAGATGTGCCAGCTACCACAGATCTATGAGATGTGCCAGCTACTGGAATGTTCCATAAATCTATGAGATATGCCAGCTATTGGAATGTTCCACAGATCTATGAGATGTGCAAGCTATTGGAATGTTCCACAGATCTATGAGATGTGCCAGCAATTGGAATGTTCCACAGATCTATGAGATGTGCCAGCTACTGGAATGTTCCACAGATCTATGAGATGTGCCATCTATTGGAATGTTCCACAGATCTATGAGATGTGCCAGCTATTGGAATGTTCCACAGATCTATGAGATATGCCGGCTACTGGAATGTTCCACAGATCTATTAGATGTGCCAGCTACCACAGATCTATGAGATGTGCCAGCTACTGGAATGTTCCACAGATCTGTGAGATGTGCCAGCTACTAGAATGTTCCACAGATCTATGAGATGTGCCAGCTACTGGAATGTTCCACAGATCTATGAGATGTAACAGCTACTGGAATGTTCCACAGATCTATTAGATGCGCTAGCTACTGGAATGTTCCACAGATCTCTGAGATGTGCCAGCTACTGGAATGTTCCTCAGATCTATGAGATGTGTCAGCTACTGGAATGTTCCACAGATCTATGAGATGTAACAGCTACTGGAATGTTCCACAGATCTATGAGATGTGTCAGCTACTGGAATGTTCCACAGATCTATGAGATGTAACAGCTACTGGGATGTTTCACAGATCTATGAGATGTAACAGCTACTGGAATGTTCCACAGATCTATGAGATGTGTCAGCTACTGGAATGTTCCATAGATCTATGAGATCTGCCAGCTATTGGAATGTTCCACAGATCTATGAGATGTGTCAGCTACTGGAATGTTCCACAGATCTATGAGATGTGTCAGCTACTGAAATGTTCCACAGATCTATGAGATGTGCCAGCTACTGGAATGTTCCACAGATCTATGAGATGTGTCAGCTACTGGAATGTTCCACAGATCTATGAGATGTAACAGCTACTGGAATGTTCCACAGATCTATGAGATGTGTCAGCTACTGGAATGTTCCACAGATCTATGAGATGTGTCAGCTACTGGAATGTTCCATAGATCTATGAGATGTGCCAACTATTGGAATGTTCCACTGATCTATGAGATGTGCCAGCTACTGGAATGTTCCACAGATCTGTGATATGTGCCAGCTACTAGAATGTTTCTTAGATCTATGAGATGTGCCAGCTACTGGAATGTTCCACAGTCCTATGAGATGTGCCAGCTACTGGAATGTTCCACAGATCTGTGAGATGTACCAGCTACTGGAATGTTCCATAGATCTGAGATCTGCCAGCTACTGGAATGTTCCATAGATCAATGAGATCTGCCAGCTACTGGAAATGTTCCACAGATCTATGAGAAGTAACAGCTACTGGAATGTTCCACAGATCTATTAGATGTGCTAGCTACTGGAATGTTCCACAGATCTATTAGATGTGCTAGCTACTGGAATGATCCATAGATCTACGAGATCTGCCAGCTACTGGAATGTTCCATAGATCTATGAGATCTGCCAGCTATTGGAATGTTCCACAGATCTATGAGATGTGTCAGCTACTGGAATGTTCCACAGATCTATGAGATGTGTCAGCTACTGAAATGTTCCACAGATCTATGAGATGTGTCAGCTACTGGAATGTTCCACAGATCTATGAGATGTAACAGCTACTGGAATGTTCCACAGATCTATTAGATGTGCTAGCTACTGGAATGTTCCACAGATCTATGAGATGTGCCAGCTACTGGAATGTTCCTCAGATCTATGAGATGTGTCAGCTACTGGAATGTTCCACAGATCTATGAGATGTAACAGCTACTGGAATGTTCCACAGATCTATGAAATGTGTCAGCTACTGGATTGTTCCACAGATCTATGAGATGTAACAGCTACTGGGATGTTGCACAGATCTATGAGATGTAACAGCTACTGGAATGTTCCACAGATCTATGAGATGTGTCAGCTACTGGAATGTTCCACAGATCTATGAGATGTGTCAGCTACTGGAATGTTCCTATAGATCTGTGAGATGTGTCAGCTACTGGAATGTTCCTATAGATCTATGAGATGTGTCAGCTACTGGAATGTTCCTATAGATCTGTGAGATGTGTCAGCTACTGGAATGTTCCTATAGATCTGTGAGATGTGTCAGCTACTGGAATGTTCCTATAGATCTGTGAGATGTGTCAGCTACTGGAATGTTCCACAGATCTGTGAGATTGATTGATTGATTGATTGATTTAGGATTCGACATCACAGCATTCGGGGCATTCCCATAAGTGCTCCGTCCCCATCTTCAGTAGCCAGCGAAGAGTTCCAACACTAATAGTACCAGTAGCAATCTGATTGCTATGAGCGATGAGCGTCAGCCAGATCCCCTCATCACTCCTCGCTGTCTCATTCTGTCTCATGCCTCACCAGCTGTCTCTGCAAAACACTGGAGCGCATCATCAATCACAGACTGCAGTGGTACATTGAAAGTAAAAACATCCTTGTGCCACAGCAGGCTGGCTTTAGGCAGTGCTACTCTACGGAAGATCAGACAACCTACCTCTCTCAAGAAATTGAGGATGCATTCCAAGAGAAGAAGCTGGTGCTTGCGGCATGGATAGATCTGAAGAAAGCCTTTGACAAAGTCTGGAAAGAAGGTCTGATGAAGAAACTGAGAAACTGCAAAGTCAATGGAAGAATGTACAAATGGGTGAAAGCATACTTGCACAACAGAAGAGCCCGAGTACAGATAGACGGACTCAAGAGCAAGAAAGTACTACTGCGTCACGGTGTCCCCCAGGGCGGAGTCTTGTCCCCCACGCTTTTTCTAATCTTCATAAATGATCTTGTTGCTCACCTACCGCATGGAATTAAAGCGGCAATGTACGCCGATGACCTGGTTCTATGGAGCACAAATGAATATGCATCAGTGGCCACCAGATTGCTACAAAGAGCTGTAGATACATTTGCTGCATGGGCAAATAGATGGTGTGTCAGCATAAACACTGACAAGTGCAGCACCACCCTATTTACCCTCTCTCCAAAACAAAAGGCAGGGATCATCCAGATAAATGGAACACCCCTAAGAGAAGATAAAGAACCAACATACCTTGGAATAACATTTGATGGCAAGCTGACATGGAGAAAGCACATCAACAAAGCAGTAGCAAAAGCCAGAAGGAAAATAGCCATCCTGAGAAAGCTAAGTGGAACCACATGGGGAGCCAGTACGAAAATACTTAGCAAAGTTTACCAACAGAGCATACGACCACACCTGGAATATGGGTCAACTGCGTGGTGTTCAGCATCAAATACCACACTACAAGAGCTGGACAAGGTGCAAAATCAAGCACTTAGAGTCACCACAGGAGGGATGAGATCAACCCCTATAGTGGAAATGGAGAAGATGGGGAGGACACAGGCACTGAGTGAGCGCAGAGATACGAAAACGCTAATACAAGCAGAAAAGTTCTTCAGCTTGCCAGGCCACCCTATGAAGAACAGATTTGAAAACCTAGCTATGGGGCGGTTGAAAAGAAGTAGTTTTATCCACCAGGCCAAACGACTCTGCAGAGAAACCACTGATCTGCCCACAGTTGGTATCCCCCTAACAACTATTCCAGAGCGAACTCCATGGAAAGATGAGCATAGACTATCATTACAAATCCAGACAAAAGTGAGAGGAATATTTGACAAGGAAGAACAGAACAGTGTGCAGCGCAGAACAGCCACTCTCAGCTTCCTTGATGAAGAATACCCACAGGACCTCTGGATCCGAGTCTACACAGATGGGTCAGCACAAAATGCTGTTCGAAATAGAGGAGCGGGAGTGTACATAGAATACCCAAATAATACTAGGGACACAGCCAGAGTACCGACAGGAAAGTACTGCCATAACTATGATGCCGAAATTGAGGCAATCAAGATAGCAACAGAGAAATTACTAAATAACAGCAATGGTACACAACCTGTGGTGCTACTAACAGATGCAAAATCAGTACTCGAGGCGCTCCTCTCTGGGAAATTGCCAGTACTAATGACACTACTTTCTGAACTTAGCAGTCAGCATAAAGTCACCATACAGTGGATACCATCCCACTGTGGAGTACCCGGAAACGACAGAGCTGATCAATTGGCTAAGGAAGGAGCCAAAGAGGAACAGCCTGATGTGCCCGTTACATACCACCAAAAGAAAAGAATGATCAAATCAGTCAGAAAGCCACCAAAACCTGCTCAAGATGACTACCACATTATGGACAGACCAGAACAAGTCATTATTCTGCGCCTCAGAACAGGACACAATAGATTACGCAACCAAATGTATACAAAATTCAAGATTGGTGAAACAGCCATGTGCACATGTGGATTGGCGTCGCAGACAGCAGAGCACATACTCCAAGACTGCCCAAAATATAACATATCTAGGCAAACCTTCTGGCCTAGAGAGATGACAGTGGAAGATAAACTCTATGGACCACTGTGTGAACTGAAAAAAACAGTTCAATTCATGCAAGAGACGACATTGCAGATATAGACATATTTCAAGCGAACGAAAGAAGAAGAAGAAGAATTCACTAATCTATCATCTGCAGATCTACCAACCACTGATATATCATCCACTGGAATGATCCATAGATCTATGAGATATGCCAGCTATTGGAATGTTCCACAGATCTATGAGATGTGCAAGCTATTGGAATGTTCCACAGATCTATGAGATGTGATTGGAATGTTCCACAAATCTATGAGATGTGCCAGCTATTGGAATGTTCCACAGATCTATGAGATGTGCCAGCTATTGGAATGTTCCACAGATCTATGAGATATGCCGGCTACTGGAATGTTCCACAGATCTATTAGATGTGCCAGCTACCACAGATCTATGAGATGTGCCAGCTACTGGAATGTTCCATAAATCTATGAGATATGCCAGCTATTGGAATGTTCCACAGATCTATGAGATGTGCAAGCTATTGGAATGTTCCACAGATCTATGAGATGTGCCAGCAATTGGAATGTTCCACAGATCTATGAGATGTGCAAGCTATTGGAATGTTCCACAGATCTATGAGATGTGCCAGCAATTGGAATGTTCCTCAGATCTATGAGATGTGTCAGCTACTGGAATGTTCCACAGATCTATGAGATGTGCCAACTATTGGAATGTTCCACTGATCTATGAGATGTGCCAGCTACTGGAATGTTCCACAGATCTGTGATATGTGCCAGCTACTAGAATGTTTCTTAGATCTATGAGATGTGCCAGCTACTGGAATGTTCCACAGTCCTATGAGATGTGCCAGCTACTGGAATGTTCCACAGATCTGTGAGATGTACCAGCTACTGGAATGTTCCATAGATCTGAGATCTGCCAGCTACTGGAATGTTCCATAGATCAATGAGATCTGCCAGCTACTGGAAATGTTCCACAGATCTATGAGAAGTAACAGCTACTGGAATGTTCCACAGATCTATTAGATGTGCTAGCTACTGGAATGTTCCACAGATCTATTAGATGTGCTAGCTACTGGAATGATCCATAGATCTATGAGATCTGCCAGCTATTTGAATGTTCCACAGATCTATGAGATGTGTCAGCTACTGGAATGTTCCACAGATCTATGAGATGTGTCATCTACTGGAATGTTCCACAGATCTATGAGATGTGTCAGCTACTGGAATGTTCCATAGATCTATGAGATGTGCCAACTATTGGAGTGTTCCACTGATCTATGAGATGTGCCAGCTACTGGAATGTTCCACAGATCTGTGATATGTGCCAGCTACTAGAATGTTTCTTAGATCTGAGATCTGCCAGCTACTGGAATGTTCCATAGATCTATGAGATCTGCCAGCTACTGGAAATGTTCCACAGATCTATGAGAAGTAACAGCTACTGGAATGTTCCACAGATCTATTAGATGTGCTAGCTACTGGAATGTTCCACAGATCTATTAGATGTGCTAGCTACTGGAATGATCCATAGATCTATGAGATCTGCCAGCTACTGGAATGTTCCATAGATCTATGAGATCTGCCAGCTATTGGAATGTTCCACAGATCTATGAGATGTGTCAGCTACTCGAATGTTCCACAGATCTATGAGATGTGTCAGCTACTGAAATGTTCCACAGATCTATGAGATGTGTCAGCTACTGGAATGTTCCACAGATCTATGAGATGTAACAGCTACTGGAATGTTCCACAGATCTATTAGATGTGCTAGCTACTGGAATGTTCCACAGATCTATGAGATGTGCCAGCTACTGGAATGTTCCTCAGATCTATGAGATGTATCAGCTACTGGAATGTTCCACAGATCTATGAGATGTAACAGCTACTGGAATGTTCCACAGATCTATGAGATGTGTCAGCTACTGGAATGTTCCACAGATCTATGAGATGTAACAGCTACTGGGATGTTCCACAGATCTATGAGATGTAACAGCTACTGGAATGTTCCACAGATCTATGAGATGTGTCAGCTACTGGAATGTTCCACAGATCTATGAGATGTGTCAGCTACTGGAATGTTCCTATAGATCTGTGAGATGTGTCAGCTACTGGAATGTTCCTATAGATCTATGAGATGTGTCAGCTACTGGAATGTTCCTATAGATCTGTGAGATGTGTCAGCTACTGGAATGTTCCTATAGATCTGTGAGATGTGTCAGCTACTGGAATGTTCCTATAGATCTGTGAGATGTGTCAGCTACTGGAATGTTCCACAGATCTGTGAGATTGATTGATTGATTGATTGATTTAGGAATCGACATCACAGTATTCGGGGCATTCCCATAAGTGCTCCGTCCCCATCTTCAGTAGCCAGCGAAGAGTTCCAACACTAATAGTACCAGTAGCAATCTGATTGCTATGAGCGATGAGCGTCAGCCAGATCCCCTCATCACTCCTCGCTGTCTCATTCTTGCCAGACCATGGTAATCCATTTGCTCCTCCGAGGTGTGCACGTGCTCGCACAAGGCCGCAACCACATCTGCCTTGTCATGTATCAATACTCCACCAAGTTCTGCAGAGCCAGCCAATCTGTCCGCCTGTTCATTTCCCAGCACACCGGCATGCCCCGGAGAAAAGATCCAGGCGATGCTTGTCACCTGTGACCTCCAAAATGAAGCAAGCCACTCCGCACGAAGCCTGCCCGTCCTCACCCTCGTCAGCATGCTTTCTGAGTCAGTTACAATCACGATGTGTGTGTCATATTCTCCATCAAGCGGAGAGCCGCAGTGACTGCCTCCACCTCCATTCTTAAGCTGGATGTTGTGGTATCATATGCCAGGCTCTCCTGCCCCAAACATCGACCATTAGCTTTGGCTATGAACCCCTAGCCACTTCTCTCACCTCTTGATACCGAACCATCTGTGTAGATAATCACATCACCCGAGTGAGCATTGTCATGAATTAGTTGCTGGATTTCCACTTCTGTGGCCCCTGCTGGCCACTCCCTGCACTCCCGGCTTAATGTGATTATAACTCTGCACATGTCTGACTGCTCCGCTGGCACTCTGACCCACTCCTCTCCACGCCTAATGTTCTCCAAGGGGCATACCTGTCTGATCGTATCCTCCGCCTGAGCCATCCATGATTTCCCTCTTATCAGTCGCTGACCCTTAACTGCGTCCAGCGCCTCATGCAGTGGGTGGTCTGTGTCTGCAGCTACTCTGAGGTATGCCTTCGCCTGCATCACCTTGAGCCTACCAGCAACAGTCAGCAGACCAAGGATGTAACGCATACACACTACTGGGGTGTCTCTAGTGCATCCTAGAATGACCCGCATAGCTTCGTTCTGGATGCGCTCTAACTTCACCAGCTGACTCTCTGAGACAGTGAGCAGACCTAATCCATAATCAATTACTGAGAGGATCAAGTGCTGGTATAGTGTGAAAAGCATTCTCTGCTCTGTGTCCATTGCAGCCATAGTTTTAAGTGCACTGAGTCCCTTTTGAGATCTTGTCACAACCATCTCCACATGGTCCTTGAAGGATAGGCTCCTGTCAAATGTGATCCCCAGATACTTCAGTTTGTTCTCTCTGCTGACATTTCTACCATCTGTCGCGAGGCTTGGGACATCAGCTCTTACAATCCTGTTGTCCAGAGAGCACCACAAAATAGCCACCTTTTCTGGGTGGATGACAGCACTCATTTCTGTGCACCAGTCAATCACTTTATCTACTGTCGCCTGTAACTCCTGGGCTGTTTGCTCCCTATCTCTCCCCTGCCTATATGCAAGAATATCATCTGCAAATGTTAGTATCCTTCCAACCCCTGGTGCTTCTAGGTTTGCAACCTTGCTCGTATACACATTAAAGAGCACCGGTGAGACTGCAGATCCCTGTGGAAGTCCCGGGGTTAAAATATGTGGCTCTGAGGTCCATGCACCCAGACGGAGAGCAACCCGGCGAGAATGTAGGACGGCTGCTATCCAGTTCACCAACCAGGGATTGACCCCCTTCTCCATCAGTGCGGTCATCAAAATATCATATCGAACTCTATTGTACGCATCCTCGAGATCAAGCGCTGCCGCCATCGTTTCCTGTCTACTCTGGAACCCCTCATAAACATCAAAGGCAAAAGTGGCTGCATTTGACCAGGTATCTTTTTCTGGCCTGTAGCTCCCCAGGCCTCTTGGAAGCAGCTTCCCCCTTTCCAAATAATCCTGCAGCTTAACAGCGAAGATCTGTGAGATGTGCCAGCTACTGGAATGCTCCACAGATCTGTGAGATGTGCCAGCTACTGGAATGCTCCACAGATCTATGTGATGTGCCAGCTACTGGAATGCTCCACAGATCTATGTGATGTGCCAGCTACTGGAATGCTCCACAGATCTATGTGATGTGCCAGCTACTGGAATGCTCCACACATCTGTGAGATGTGCCAGCTACTGGAATGCTCCACAGATCTATGTGATGTGCCAGCTACTGGAATGCTCCACAGATCTATGTGATGTGCCAGCTACTGGAATGTTCTAAGACAGGATATCTGTTAGCTATAGATGAACAAACATGAGAAGCAAGTCTTTTGCTTGTCTTTGTGGAACAACATGATCATGTTAATTTCAATGCAATACTATCGCTTGCCATACAAACATGCCATACAAACAGGTCAAACAAACATGCCATACAAACATGCCATAGAAACAAGAAATACAAATATGCATACAAACAGGTCATACAAACATGCTGTGCAAACATGCTATACTCTCATACCACACAAACACACCACACAAACATACCATACTCACATACCACACAAACACACTATACAAGCATGTCATACTAACATGCCACATAATAACACCACAAAACACATCCATCCCATCCATCCATTGGCACCTTGCCGTCTTGACAGACGATAGTTTGTGCTTTAAAAAGGCATTATAACTTTTAACTATGGCGGTAGCGATTGTGACTGATAAGGCCAATTTGCGCTGTAAATGTCCGTTCACAGTGGGTGCATGTGAACACGTGGTCATTTCCACCATCATGCACCATCTTACGTCTCAAACGCTTGGTGTGTGACTTTTCTGCAATAATTTTCTCCTTTGACTTTATTCCATTTCTGATATTTGCCCTCCATGCAACACGTTCAGCGGCGACTTGCTCCCAATGTGCATTATCAATGCCTGTATCAATCATGTCCCGCTTACACACATCTTTGTATCGTAGTAGAGGCCGACCCTGAGATCTCTTACCCATCTGTAATTCACCAAAAAAGATATCCTTTGGTATTCTACCATCATCCATCCTCCTAAGATGTCCTATCCATCTAAGTCTACGAAGACTGAGCATGGAATAAACTGTCACACAACCTGATCTTTCCAATACTTCAGTATTTGTGATTTTGTCTTGCCACTTAATACCAAGAATTCTTCGCACAAAACATACCACACAGACACACCACACACACATTCCCTACTCACAATCTTCTGGGTGACGATGCTGGTTGCTCCTGCAAACTGTCCTGGAGCTATTGTGATGACCTTCACCTTGAAATCGGCCATCTCCCGCCGCAGACATGCAGAAAAAGCCTCCAGCCCAAACTTGGTGGTGCAGTAGGTAGAGCTGTTCTTCCACGGATTGTAACCTCTCTCGCTGGTCACGTTGATGACCCGGCCTAGTACACGGACACACAGAAATCAGTCTAAAACCTGAAGTGTTTCACATACAGCAGTACATAGACACACACTAAAACAGAAGCACCACACCCACCCACCCACCCACCCACCCACCCACCCACCCACCCACACACACACAGACATTACATACATGAGTCCTATCATCTAAGTCTATGACACAATGACATCATGTTTAGCTGTCACTGACACACACTTTGGGCATATCAGTTAACAGCCATCTCTTTTATCTTTGTATGTATGCATCTCTGGGCATATATGTTTGCATGTGTGTTTGCGCATGTATGCATTTTTGTATTAGCAACCCCACTGCTCTCTCTTCCAAGCAACATACACATGCACGCATGCGCACACACGCGCGCATACACACAAACACACATGCACATACTCTCTTATGGTTTTAGTACAAGAGTTTCCTTATCTTAATAACACACACATTTCTCTCACACAGACATACCATGCACACTACCATCCACACATTTCTCCCACACAGACATACCATGCACACTACCATCCACACATTTCTCCCACACAGACATACCACACACACTACCATCCTCATATTTCTCCCACACAGACATACCACACACACTACCATCCACACATTTCACCCACACAGACATACCACGCACACTACCATCCTCATATTTCTCCCACAGAGACATACCATGCACACTACCATCCACACATTTCTCCCACACAGACATACCACGCACACTATCATCCTCATATTTCTCCCACACAGACATACCACGCACACTACCATCCTCATATTTCTCCCACACAGACATACCACGCACACTACCATCCACACATTTCTCCCACACAGACATACCATGCACACTACCATCCTCATATTTCTCCCACACAGACATACCATGCACACTACCATCCTCATATTTCTCCTACACAGACATACCACGCACACTACCATCCACATATTTCTCCCACACAGACATACCACGCACACTACCATCCACATATTTCTCCCACACAGACATACCACGCACACTACCATCCACATATTTCTCCCACACAGACATACCACGCACACTACCATCCACATATTTCTCCCACACAGACATACCACGCACACTACCATCCTCATATTTCTCCCACACAGACATACCAAGCACACTACCATCCACACATTTCTCCCACACAGACAATACCACGCACACTACCATCCTCATATTTCTCCCACACAGACATACCATGCAGACTACCATCCACACATTTTTCCCACACAGACATACCATGCACACTACCATCCACATATTTACCAACATAACTTTCACACATTTGACATACATGCCACCACACACATTCGACAAACATACCACCATACATACACCCACACTAACACGCTACACACTATCATCCGGGTGTGTCAAAGAGTAAGCACAGACAAGTCACTGAAATTGTTCTGGCGACTACATAAAAGCATGAGTGGTGTAGTCAAGAATAAGAG
Source organism: Cepaea hortensis (assembly GCA_963921405.1). Lineage (NCBI taxonomy): Eukaryota > Metazoa > Mollusca > Gastropoda > Stylommatophora > Helicidae > Cepaea > Cepaea hortensis. Next base: position 528,572,690 of record OY992876.1, read on the forward strand.
CATTTCTGACTTCCAAGGTGCTGACCTCATCTGGCAGAGGACTGACGAGGACAAGGGCAAAGCCCTCTTTGAACGCTACCTTGAGCAGAGCAACCAGACAGACATGGGAGGCCGGAATCTGGCCAAGGAGGTCACCTCAGACAGATGCAAGGCCCAGAACACTTCGGATGAAGACACAGTGACAGTGCAAGAAATCAAGGCTGTGCTTCGACGATCAAAAAACAGTGCTCCAGGTCCTGATGGCATAAGATACGACGACATAAATAGGTGTACCGACGATGAGCTAGAGAAACTAGCAGACATGTACAACAACAGTATAGGGAGTGCTAGCATCAAGGAGGAATGGTTACACAGCTATCTGATTCCCTTGCCGAAGCCTGACAAAGACCACAAGAAAATTCAGGGATATCGAATAACCATGCAGAATACAATAGGCAAGCTGCTGGAGAAGGTAATTGCCAGGAAAATATCAAGCCAACTAGAGAGGCAAGGTGTTTTTCCACCTACCCTGGGTGGGTACCGTCCAAAAAGAGAAACCTGGACCAATGCAGCAGTCTTTGCCCATGATGTCTATGAAGGTTTCCACTCAGGCACTGAAACCGTTGCTGCAGCGATTGATCTTGAGGACGCATACAACAGAGTACCACTGGATTTTTTAATGTTTCAGCTTCTTGAACTAAACGTAAGTCCATTCCTCCTTAGTTGGATCGCTGCAGCTCTCTTCCAACGGAAAGTAGTTTTTAGATGTGGCAGTTGGACTTCGGAACCAACAACAATATATCCTGGCCTACCACAGGGATCACCATTATCTCCGGTACTGTTCAACGCCTACACAGTGAGAATCACCAGTGAGCAGATCACTGGACCTGGCAGGACATTGTCATATGCCGATGATGTTTTAGTGTATCGTCAGAGTAAGGATAGAGAGGAGGTTGCTGTGGAGCTACAAACCGAACTCAATCGCATAAGTACTTGGTGTGATGAAGCTGGGGCAATGGTCAACCCAACAAAGGCAACAGTGACTTGGTTCTCGTTGAATAATCATATTGTCAACAATCCAACACCAACTGTAATGCTGTGTTCAGAGACGGTGGAAAGAACGCAGGCAATGAAGTACCTGGGGATACGGTTTGATCGAAGCCTTGCTTATAATGTGCACATAGACCAGGTGATAACAAAGGCCAAGCGGGGTTTGGCAGCGATGCGGGTGATGGCGGCAGCAAACTGTGAGCAGCGCCATCTATGTCTTCTGTACGAGGGGCTGGTCATGTCTGTTTTGGAGTATGCAATGGCAATCCTGACTGTCAGCCATAAGCAGATAGAAAGGATGGAAAGGATACAGAATGAAGCTATGCGCATTATTCTTGGATGTACAAGAGATACAGCATGCAGGGCGATGCGCTACCTTCTTGATTTTCCAACCATTGAAGAGAGAATGCAAGTTTGCAGGGCACGCGCCTACCTCAGAATTAACGCAAACACACAGCATCCACTGCATAGTGAAATTAGGAAGGTGAAGGGCAGCAGGTTAAAAAGAGGACGGTCGTGGATGGGTCAAGCCGAGGACATTCTTCAACAGGTGTGTTCACTTGAGGACTTAGAACCTGGCGAGGAGTGGGTGCAAGTGCCAACAGACTTCTGCACATCCTTTTCAGTTTGCATCCAACTAGATAGAAAATGCAGACAAGAAAATCCGGCTGCTGTTGAGGCTGAAGTACAAGCGTTGATTTTCGAGAATTCGCTAGACAGTGACGCGGTCATCTACACAGATGGGTCGGTCATCCGACATGTGAGAAGCTCATGGGCCTTTACAGCTCGGGCCGGAGGGAGAATTGTGAAGGAGGACTCTGGTGCTTTCACTGAAACCACAAGTAGCCTGACCATGGAAGTCATGGCAGTAAGTAAAGCAATAACATGGCTCGAGACACAGACATTCACTAGGGCTTGTTTCCTTAGCGACTCAATGAACATGATCAAGAGGATAGAGGAGGGGTCGATCCGAAGAGAATGGTTGCTGCCTCTGAAGCGGTCTCGGCTGGCAAAGATTAGTTTCATCTTCGTGCCAGGGCATGCGGGAGTACAAGGAAATGAGCGGGCTGACAAGCTCGCAGGTGAGGCTACTGTTGAGGGCGGACGCGCCATGGACCAGGCTGACATTCTGAATGCTCTACGAGAAGTGAGACTTTTGCAAGAACCAAGTGATGACTGTGAATCTACAACAATGGCCAGACTGCGAGAGCAGCAAATTAAAAGAGGGGTGGCCAAACAAGAACACTACGCAGGAAGCCAAAGAAGATTGATAAACCAACACAGAACTGGCGTCGTTAGCCGCTACACGCTGCGGGATTTGCTGAGGAGGGGATCCGAGCACTTATGGACTGAATGGTCCGATGTGCAACGAGGATGATCTGTCGACTAACTAACTAACTAACTAACACTATCATCCACACTGTCACCATACATATACCCACACAACAAACCGCAAGTACATCTCACATTCTACACACAATCATACATACCAATACACATATAACCATACAACCACCTCACGCACACACACACCTTCAGTCTGCCTGATTAGTGGAAGAACAGACATGCTGACCTAAACCACAACACGCAAACTCCACACAAACTACACACACACTACACATACTACACACCACACACACACACTACACACATACCTCCAGCCTGTCTGATCAGTGGCAGGACAGACTTGGTGACTCCAACCACAACACACACACTACACACATACCTTCAGCCTGTCTGATCAGTGGCAGGACAGACTTGGTGACACGAATAGGTCCAAACAAATTGACCTCAGCACATCTGTGAACCATCTCCATGGTAACCAGTTCTGCTGGGCCATGACAGTTGATCCCTGCGTTGTTGATGACTGCCCACAGACCTGCACGCAGACAAGACACAAACGAACAAACTTTATTTTCAAAGGGGTAAGAAATGGGCACACAACCCACCTAACATTCTGCCCTTCTATCACTCTCTTTCATACATTATTTCATTCACACATCATTCAAGGCTAACTGAAAACAGCAACAATATAACAGATATGCATTATAAAGGCATGGGGAAAATGCAAACATCAATACTACACGACTCAGTAATAGTAATGGATGATGTGGCAATTGTTATTAGCTATGTGGAATATACTGGGCTACCAAAAGGGGACTGGCTGTTATACTAGGGTTCTATTATTATTATTGAGTTTAGTTGAGCTGAGCTGAGTTTAGTCGAGTCAAGAACCCACATCAGAGCACTTGGGGCAACAGCCAGTGAAGAGTCCCAATACTAATATACCAGTAGCATTAAATTATATGTCTGTCTGGCCTTTCCTCGGAGTTTTGAGTGTCTGCCAATCCTCTCACACTGTATACTGAAAATAAAACCCAGATTACCTTCTTTGGTGATTGTGGAATGGTCCATGACTCATATCCATATGATGCCATGGAAAAGATTGTCCATATGTTGCCATGGGAAAGATCCTCCATATGGTACAAATGGGAAAGATCCTCCATATCTTGCCATGGAAAAGATTATCCATATGTCATGGGAAAGGGAAAGATTCTGCATATGTTGCCATGGGAAAGATTCTCCGAATGTCATCATGGGAAAGATTCTCTGTATGTCATGGGAAAGGGAAATATTCTCCATATGTGGTCATGGGAAAGATGCAAGTCCTGAACATTTATCCTACACTCTTAATAGGGAAATCTAATCCACATGCAAGATTCAGTCCATCACTATAACTAGAATCATCACTACTATAAATAGTGTACATGGACAACGCTTGAGTCAAAAGCGAGCAGGGATGCAGAGGTGTTTCCAAGGCACCAGGGCTGGGTTCTATACTGGCCAAGACCTATTGACGCGTCCTTGCAGAGCGTCCTGGGCTACAGGTCCCTTTGGGGTCCTGGCTAAAGTCAGTAGGATCATTGATTCCTCCGAAGTCGGAGAGTGTCTGCCTGTACGGCGAGGAACCACCAGTCTGCACACCAATAAGCCAGACATAGGACAACGGATACTCACGCAAACCTCAGGTCCTGTATGACATCACACTGATGTTGGACAACAGGATGTTTTCATCCGGCATACAGGACTTCGCGCTGGAGTTCACAGCCAGCGAACACAAGCAAGCAAAAGTGAGTGAGTGCAAAAGAAAAAAAAAGAAAACCTTATCCTTAACTTTGAGTTTTGGTGTTGTAACACAGGCTGATCAACCTCCGCACTGCAGTGGTCAGTCTCCCTGCAATCTCTTCTCAATGCTCCCTACTGCAGGTCACCATGGGGTCAAGGACTCACAGTTTGTGCTCAGTTTCCTCGTTGTTGGCTGCATTTTTCAGTTATCATACTTTCATCCGGGTCATTATTTTTGTGTTAGAAAGTTTTGATGACAGCAAGGAATCTTCATGATGAAGTGGTTTCATTTCCGTGATGAAGTTGTTTCTTCCCTGTGACAAAGTGGTTTCATCTTTGTGATGGATTGGTATCATCTCTGACAAAGTGGCTTAATCTCTGTGACGAAGTGGTTTAATCTCTGTGATGGATTGGTATCATCTCTGACAAAGTGGTTTCATCTCTGTGACAAAGTGGTTCCCATCTCTGTGATGAAGTGGTTTAATCTCTGTGATGAAGTGGTTTAATCTCTGTGATGAAGTGGTTCCCATCTCTGTGATGAAGTGGTTTAATCTCTGTGATGAAGTGGTTCCCATCTCTGTGATGAAGTGGTTTAATCTCTGTGATGAAGTGGTTCCCATCTCTGTAATGAAGTGGTTCCCATCTCTGTGATGAAGTGGTTTAATCTCTGTGATGGATTGGTATCATCTCTGACAAAGTGGTTTCATCTCTGTGACAAAGTGGTTTCATCTCTGTGACAAATTGGTTCCCATCTCTGTGATGAAATGGTTTAATCTCTGTGATGAAGTGGTTTAATCTCTGTGATGAAGTGGTTCCCATCTCTGTGATGAAGTGGTTCCCATCTCTGTGATGAAGTGGTTCCCATCTCTGTGATGAAGTGGTTCCCATCTCTGTGATGAAGTGGTTCCCATCTCTGTGATGAAGTGGTTTAATCTCTGTGATGAAGTGGTTCCCATCTCTGTGATGAAGTGGTTCCCATCTCTGTGATGAAGTGGTTTCATCTCTGTGATGAAGTGATTACATCTCTGTGACAAAGTGGTTTCATCTCTGTGACAAAGTGGTTCCCATCTCTGTGATGAAGTGGTTTAATCTCTGTTACGAAGTGGTTTAATCTCTGTGACGAAGTGGTTTAATCTCTGTGATGAAGTGGTTTAATCTCCTGCCTCGCACTCCACAGGCTGTGGGTTTGGTTCCGGCTGAGGTTGTTTGGTTCACAAGTGACATTTTCTCAGAAACTCCCTGGTATCGGTAATAGAGCTACGGAGTTCATGCTTTGTGCGAAGCTTTCCACGGGCCTTCTTGCGGAAAGAGACTGAGCCATATGGGATAATACCTGGCGCAATGAAGTCTATGCTTTTAACTTTTAAACCCTTTTATATACAACAGAAAAAACCAGAAATCATAAATATTCAACAATTCTCGCACCCCTCACCTTGGTCTCTAACAATGTCCTTGACCTCCTTCGCACAAGCTAACACGCTGGCTTCATTAGTGACATCCAGAGCTAAAACTTCCACTTTCTTGACCCAGGGTCTGGCCTTGAGTTCTGTGGCCCCTGGACTGTTGTCATCATAACATCCGGCAATCACTCCAAAGCCGAGATCTCGTAAAGCTTTCGCACTCTGTAAGCCAAATCCTGAAATATGTGTCATCAGAAATGGTCAAATGTTGTTATAAAAGTGTCTAAACAGTACAGAGACTGACAAAACAGACAGACACGATAGACAGAAAAGTCATAATTCATATCTACACAGTAAAATGACAGACAGTCAGAAATTGACCTAATTTGAATCTAAACAGTAAGAGACAGACAGTCATGAATGGGCATAATTTGCATCTAAACAGTCAAGAGACAGTCAGAAATTGACATAATTCACATCTAAACAGTCAAGAGACAGTCAGAAATTGACATAATTTGCATCTAAACAGTCAAGAGACAGCATGCATACCTGAAAACTGGCAACACTAGAACCATGCTTCTGTCACCAACCAGCTTCTTCCTCCTCGTCCCTCATCCACAGGCGGTGCAACACATCTATTTATCTACATGAGAGGTAAGTGTATCTGGCCGCATCATCCATTTGCCAGGTTGACTTCCACGAGACAGATTCCACTCGAAATAGTGTGCTCTATCTTAGTTAGTCACTGTTCCAACTTTATGGCAAAGGGTCACTCCATATTGCTCCATTCCTGTGCCAGTGAATATCACATGAAATGCTTACGCTACAGCAGTGAAAAGTGGAACAGACAGCAGTCCCGGCTCTATCTACCCCTGGGAAGGTTTTCTTTATTAGCAATGTTGCCATGGCAGCAGTCGTTTTGCCTACTCTTTGCTGGGGGATTTTTTAAACTTGCACAAGGGACCACATGTTTGTTGCCCTACTATATAATTTCATATCGCAAGTCATATTATGAATTATTATAATATATGGAGGAAACACCCAAAATAAACATGAATTAGGAACAGGATTTGTCATCAAAAAAGAGTTATGGGGGAACGTTTTAAACTTTAAAGCTTTTAATGACAGGATTAGTAAATTACGAATAAAAGGTAAATGGAAAAATATAACGATGATTAATGTACATGCACCTACTGAAGAGAAAGAAGATGATATTAAAGAAGACTTTTATAATGATCTGGAAGATGTCATAGAAGAAACCCCCAAACAGGACATCCTGATTGTGCTGGGAGACTTCAATGCAAAAATAGGCAGAGAGCAAACTCATAAAAAAGTGGCTGGTATGGAAAGCCTACATACAACTTCAAATGATAATGGATGTAGAGTCATCAACCTGGCAGAAGCCAAAGGACTGCAGATTAGCAGTACCAGACTACAAAGAAAGGATATACACAAACAAACTTGGAAATCATGTGACAAGAGAACCTATAATCAAATAGATCACATTTTAATTAACAACAGAAATGCATCAAACATACAGCAAGTCAGAAGTTATAGAGGAGCTGAGTGCCACAGTGACCACTTCCTCGTTGGAGCAAAATTTAAAATAAAACTTAAGAGAGCTTTCTATACTAAATTACAAAGATTACACCCAACATATAACAGAGAAAAACTACAAGACATTACAGTCAAAGAGAAATTTACAGATGAAATAAAATGTAAACTTGAAACTCTGCAAAACCCTTCGGAGGAAAGCGTTGACCAAACTTGGTTGAACATCAAGAATACAATTCAATCTACCGCAGAAGAATGTCTCGGTGTGTTAACCACGCATAGAAAGAACAGATGGTTCAATCAAAAATGTGAAGAAGCAGTCATTAGGAAGAAGAATGCCAGACATGTATGGTTAAATGACATCAATAACATCCAAAAGGAAGAGCGTTATAGAAATGAATGTAAAGAGGCTACAAAAATAGTCAGACAGCAGAAGCGAGAATATATGAGTAATATAATCAAAGATATGGAAACTAATCACCAGAAAAATGAATCCAGAAAATTTTTTAAAGAACTGAAGTCAATGAAACGAGGGCACCAACAAAACACATATAGTTTAAAAGACAAAAATGGGAATATGATAAATACCAATGAGGAAATGTGCAACACATGGAAAGAATATTTTATTGAATTACTAAATTGTGAAGCTCCAAGTAACATTTTCCCACAGGAAGAGGTTCTAACATGCGAACCACAAATTGAAGAACCTACATTTGAAGAAATCCTATATGTAATCACACGACTTAAAAACAATAAGGCAACTGGGACTGATGGAATTGCTGCTGAATTTATAAAGGCAGGTGGCCATGCATTACATCTAAAGCTATACGAACTAATAATAAAAATCTGGAGGACAGAAGAATTACCCCATGACTGGAAAGAGTCATTATTGATACCTATCTTTAAGAAAGGAGACAAGTTCCAATGTGAAAATTATAGAGGAATATCACTACTGTCCACAAGCTATAAGATACTATCCGCAGTATTACTAAATAGACTAAAACCCTATTCAGAAGACATATTAGGTGACTACCAGGCAGGTTTTAGACAAAACAGATCAACAATAGATCAGATATTTATCTTATGACAAATAGCCGAGAAACATTGGGAATATAAAAGAGATCTCCATAACATTTTTGTGGATTTTAAAAAGGCTTATGATAGTGTCCATAGGAATAGTCTATGGAATGCTATGCAGGAATTTGGAATACCAAGGAAGTTAATCAACATGACCAGACTATGCATGGAAGATACTTATAATATAGTAACATATAAAGGCAGGAAATCAGACCCTTTCCAAATAACATCTGGCTTGAAACAGGGTGATGCACTATCGCCGCTACTCTTCAATCTGGCTCTAGAGAAAGTTGTAAGGAAGATAAAGGAGGAATGTGATATTGGAGGAACATCCAAGCTGCTTGGTTATGCAGATGATATAGATATTATAGGACAAAGTGAACAAAAGTCATTGGAAATATTGACTCACTTAAAGGAAAAAGCCCAACAGATGGGGCTGGTTATCAACCAAGATAAGACAGAATATATGGTAATTTCAAGAGACGGAATGGCTAAAAACTCTGGCCACATACAAATAGATAATATGACCATTAAAAAAACGGAAACATACAAATACCTGGGTACAATCTTCAACTGCTCCAACATCATAAGGGAAGAAATACAAACTAGAATCAACTCTGGAAATAAGATATACTATGCACTACAACATCTACTAAAATCAAAGGCGCTATCTCGTAACACCAAAATCACAATATACAAAACACTGATCAGACCAGTTGTGCTGTATGGCTCTGAAACCTGGAGTACAACGAAAGGAGACAAAGCCTTGTTACAAACCTTTGAGAACAAAATTTTAAGACGCATCTTTGGACCCATTAGGGATACACAAAGTGGAGAGTGGAAAAGAAGAAGTAACAAAGACATTTATGATCTGTTTAAGTCTCCGCTAATCACTGGTATCATGAAGGCTAATAGACTACAATGGCTGGGGCATATAGAAAGAATGGAAGATAATAGGGAAACAAAACTCGCTTATACTCAGGAAATAAATGACCGTAGACCCCGAGGTAGACCAAGAAGACGGTGGAGAGATAATACATGTACAGACCTACAAGCACTTGGAATCAACGACTGGCAAGAGAAGGTCCACCAGAGAGACGAATGGAGACGGATTGTATTTGCAGCAAAGAACCTCAATGGCTCGGAAAGCTGAAGAAGAAGAAGAAGAAGTCATATTATGAGGGGGCTTCAAATTAAAACCTAAAATGTCCCTATGATTCTTTGAGTGGAAATCACGGAAATCAAAATTGATTGATTGTAGAAATCAAAACTGATTGACTGATTCTATAGGTTTCACCCCTTCACTGATCAAAAAACGGATAACAGAACGCTGCTCCTTTTTGGTGCATGTCAAAAAGGGGGGGGGGGGGGGGGGTCATCTGTAAACTGTCGTTATGGCAACACCATGTTCATGTGCATGTGATGTCATGTGCTTAACACTCTTGACATCCTTAACAACAATATTTACAGGTTACAAGACAATGGCATGGTTATTGTAAGTCCTATCACACGTTTAAGGTTTTCATTTGCAGCACCTCATATATTTTATACACATGTATACCTTTTGTGCACACATCTGTTATGTACATATCGGGTGTGTAGATAACTTGTGCACACATATGTGTTGTGCACATATCATGTGGGCAAGTGTCATGTTTATACTTAATGCATGTATTGTGTGAACATCTATCTACATCCCAGACAACATATCATGTATGTAGATATCTTATGGCCACTCTATGTTATATAGATATCTTATGGCCACTCTATGTTATATAGATATCTTATGGCCACTCTATGTTATATAGATATCTTATGGCCACTCTATGTTATATAGATATCTTATGGCCACTCTATGTTATATAGATATCTTATGGCCACTCTATGTTATATAGATATCTTATGGCCACTCTATGTTATATAGATATCTTATGGCCACTCTATGTTATATAGATATCTTATGGCCACTCTATGTTATATAGATATCTTATGGCCACTCTATGTTATATAGATATCTTATGGCCACTCTATGTTATATAGATATCTTATGGCCACTCTATGTTATATAGATATCTTATGGCCACTCTATGTTTTATAGATATCTTATGGCCACTCTATGTTGTGTAGATATCTATTGCCTACTACATTTATGTGGCTATGGTATGGATATATGTTGCCCACTTTTTGTTGTGTGAATATCTGTTGTTTTCACTCTATCTTGTATAGACATGCATTTGCATTGTCTATTCATTGTTGTGTGGATATCAGTTGTCCACCCTTTGTTGTGTGGATATCAGTTGTCCACCCTTTGTTGTGTGGATACTGTGCTGATATCTGTTGGGTCCACTCTATGGACATGTACTGTCCACTCTTTGTTGTGTGGATATCTGTTGTGTCCAATGTATGTTGCAGGGACATGTATTGTCCACTCTTTGTTGTTGGTATATCTGTTGTGTCCACTCTATGTTGTATGAGCCTGTATTGTCCACGCTTTGTTGTGTGGATATCTGTTTTGTCCACTCTATGTTGTATGAACCTCTATTGTCCACTCTTTGTTGTATGGATATGTTATCCACTATATTTTGTGTGGATGTCTGTTGTCCAGTATATTTTGTGTGGATATCTGTTGTCCTGTATATTTGATGTATACACAGCTCAAATGTCTGTATCATATGGTATGTTCATGCAATCCTGAATGAAACAAAAACAAAAATAAATCACATCAATGAACATGATTTCTGTGACCAGCAAGAGTCCCCTCACCTGAATCACAGCCAGTGATGAGCACATACTTGCCCACGGGGTCGACCAGCTCCTTGGTGTAGTCCTGAACAAAGTCGTGGGCGTACCAGACCGCCAGCCCCACCAGCAGCAGCAGCAATATGTCGTAGACGTACACGTAGATGACCACGGCCAGGAGCAGGTACAGCGAGCTGGTCAACAGCAGCCGTTGCTTGCCGAGGTCAAACCCACCTTCACCAGCCATTGCTGCACATGTCAGTACACAGATTACATATGTCAGTACACAGATTACATGTCAGTACACAGATTACATGTGTCAGTACACAGATTAAATGTTTCAATACACAGATTACATACATCTTTACACAGGTTACATATGTCAGTACACAGATTACATACATCTGTACACAGATTACATATGTCAGTACACAAATTATACATGTCAGTACACAGATTACATGTGTCAGTACACAAATTACATATGTCAGTACACAGACTACACATGTCAGTACACAGATTACATATGTCACATTATGGCATAATGCCCTGCATGAAGAATTGTGAATTATATGGGATAGTACCCATTGCAATGAAGTCATCCCTTTTGTCTTTAGCCACGATATAATGCACACAGACATAAATGAGTGGGAGGGAAGTCAGACATGTGCTTCGTCCACTTCTTCAGCAACCAACAAAGATTTCCCATGCTGATAGCACCTATAGCAGCCTGATTAAACTTGACACAGAAATATCAATTGGGGAACCCAGGAACACTAAGACAGTTTATAAATAAATGTACATGTGTTTTCTGGCACTCATAGAAGTAGGGGCAAGAATTAGAGACCAGAGAATGCACTAGATAACACAAAAATTAAAAGCTATAGTTACCGACCGGGATTCGAACCTATCACCTCCAAATGATGACAGCACCTCGCTGCAGGAACTTCAACGCATGACCAACTAGACACTCCAAATAAAGTGTCTTCATTAGTCATGTCTATCATACACATGAACTTACAACTATGGAATACGGACAGAATTTGTATCAAACCATTGAGATAGCACCATAGGTCTCAGAATTTTATATTAAACCAGCAGTGGTCAAGTTGATCATGTGTTGAAGTACACTTGTTCCTGCAGCAAGGTGCTGTCATCATTTGGAGGTGACAGGTTCAGGTCCTAGTCGGTAACTACAGCTTTCAATGTTTATGTTATCTAGTTTGTCCTCTAGTCTCTACTTTCTTCTTCTAATTCTGTGGGCACCAGACAATCATCACCATCATGTACAATGCCGTTAGGCGTGGGAGGTCATGTTTCACCATCTCAAACTGTCACCAAAGCCGTGGATCAGCTCTATGCTCTGTGCACAAAGTTCTCCAATTTATTTCCTCTCATAAGTAACCAAACAATTTTGATTGTCCATTGTCATTGGTTTTTCTGTCTGTTTATAGTATACTTTGCATTTACCTCAGAAACCCCATTTTCACAACCATCAGATGTATTTCAGCTTGTCTGCTCATTGTCCATGCTTCACATCCATACAAAAGTACAGGTTCTTTTTCTCGTTGCAAATTACATCTTTTTATTGGTCTGTATGTTTTCCATCTTGCCAAAGACTACCATCGCCATGGCAATTCTTGTTGTAATCTCTTCAAGGCATCTCCCATCCGATGTTATAACTGTTCCGAGATAACTGACCCAATTCACTTGTATATTACATTGTGGTATTTCCTTCTTCCTAGTGACGACCATAATCTGTCTTCTTACAATTTAATTCTAACCCTATTTGCTCACTGTGCACAACAACTGCATCTACTAAATGTTGCAGATCCTGCTCATTGTCTGCAATTAATGTGTCATCATCCACATATCTAATGTTATGGATGTCCAATGATGATTTCTTTCATATCTTCTACATTTCTAAAATAATTTTCAGTGTACATGAAAAAAAAGAACTGGAGACATTACACATCCCTGCCTAACACCTCTCTTAATAGGCTGATATTGACTTACTTCATTATCAATTCTTATGGCAGCTTGTTGTTTCCAATATATGTTTTTACAAGCCTATGGTCTTTTCCATCAATTTGCAGATCTGCAAGCATTTCTATCATGTTGACATGTTTTATTTTATCGAAAGCCTTTGTGTAGTCAATAAAGCAATGATGTAGGTCTTTATTTATTTCAATAGAACATTCAATTAATGTTCACAGCATATACACAGCATTTACTGTACCCATGCCTTCTATGAACCCACATTGTTCTCCTATTTCGGGTTGTATTCTCTTCCTAACTCTTTGCATGATGATCCTTAGTAAAATCTTCGTGATGTGACTCATTATGCTCATTGTTCGATGTTGATTACATTCCAAGGCTACTGATTTCTTTGGGATTGCAATAAAGTCTTCAACACTTCCAATTGATAATCCACATCTTGTAATAGGATTTCTAGATCAGACAATAAATCAAATCTGTTCTTGACTTTTATGTTAACATCAAATTGTATTTCCTTGTCATGTTTCAATGTACACTGATCATATTTAGTGTTTCCTGGTGTCTACTTTACTTTCTCTAACTTAACTTTTATTATGCATAGAATCAATCTGTGAAGAAGAACAATGAGACAGGCAGATGTAGAAAGGGGGAGAAAAGCAGTCAGAGATAGATAATCAGACATACATTCACACAGATTATATGATCGACCGAGATATAGATATATAGATAATATAATCAGACATACATTCACACAGATTATACGATTGACCGAGATATAGATATATAGATAATATAATCAGACATACATTCACACAGATTATATGATCAACCGAGATACAGATATATAGATAATATAATCAGACATACATTCACACAGATTATACGATCGACCGAGATATAGATATATAGATAATATAATCAGACACACATTCACACAGACTATATGATCGACTGAGAGGTAGATAATATAATCAGACAAACATTCACACAGACTATATGATCGACTGAGATATAGATATATAGATAATATAATCAGACATACATTCACACAGATATATGATCGACTGAGATATAGATATATAGATAATATAATCAGACATACATTCACACAGATTATACGATTGACCGAGATATAGATATATAGATAATATAATCAGACATACATTCACACAGATTATAGGATTGACTGAGATATAGATATATAGATAATATAATCAGACATACATTCACACAGATATATGATCGACTGAGATATAGATATATAGATAATATAATCAGACATACATTCACACAGATTATAGGATTGACCGAGATATAGATATATAGATAATATAATCAGACATACATTCACACAGATATATGATCGACTGAGATATAGATATATAGATAATATAATCAGACATACATTCACACAGACTATATGATCGACTGAGATATAGATATATAGATAATATAATCAGACATACATTCACACAGATTATATGATCGACCGAGATATAGATATATAGATAATATAATCAGACATACATTCACACAGATTATATGATCGACCGAGATATAGATATATAGATAATATAATCAGACATACATTCACACAGATTATATGATCGACCGAGGTATAGATAATATAATCAGACATACATTCACACAGATTATATGATTGACTGAGATATAGATATATAGATAATATAATCAGACATGTTGTTTGTCCATAAAGAATGATGATGACCATTCATTTCATCCAGAGGGGTTGAAAGTATGGAGCCGTGGGTTCTAAGATGGCTGATAAGGCCTATATTGGCTCAAAATGCTCTTTGACAATGTGGACAAAGAATGCTTGACATTTCTGGAGGAGGATTTCCTGCAGTGGTTTTCTCTCCTGCCTTTTCTTTACAGCTCTTGCAGTCCTGGTTGCCTCACACATGACTGCACCCTTGTGTAATGATGCACGCCACGAATTTCGGTCTCTGGCTGCAGTTTCCCAGGTGTCATGATGAATTCCAAAAGCATTCAGTGAGATTTTCAGAGTGTCTTTAAAGCGTTTCCTCTGGCCACCTTGGCAGCATTTACCACAATGCAGTTCGCTGTAAAAAATTAGTTTAGGGAGCCTGTGATCTGGCATGTGAGTCAAGTGACCAGCCCAACGAATCTGATTCTTCATCAGTATAGTGTGGATACTGGGCATGGACGCTCTTTCTAGGACTTCAGTGTCTGGGATCTTGTCTTGCCATTTAATCTTCAGTAGCTTCCTTAGGCAGACTGTGTGGAAGTGGTTTAATTTCCTAGTGTGTTGCTGATATACAGTCCAGGTTTCACAAGCATATAGCAATATGGATAATACAACTGCTTTGTAGACTTTTAGCTTTGTTTGCAGGCTTATTCCAGTTCTGTCCCATACATTCTTGTACAGTCTGCCAAAGGCCGCACTGGCCTTGGAGATTCTTGCATTAACTTCATCATCAATTGTCGCAGCTTGGGACACAGTGCTGCCAAGATAGGTGAATTTGTCCACAACATTTAGTCTATGATCATTCACTTTGATATTCGGCACAGTGTGATTATTCCCTGGAGCTGGCTGGTACATAACTAGTCTTCTCCAAGTTGATATTGAGCCCAAAGTTGGCACAGGCATGTGAGAAAGCTGAAACATTATGTTGCATGTCCACCTCTGAGTTGGCGTATAGAGCGCAATCATCAGCAAACAGGAGCTCTCTGAGGGTGTCGCTGTTAATTTTGGTTTTAGTGTTCAGTCTTCTGAGATTGAATAACTTTCCATCCATACGGTAGTTGATGTCTATTCCAATGTTGTCGTTCTCGAAAGCATTCATCAACATGGCTGAAAACATGAGGCTGAACAGTGTTGGTGCCAGGACACATCCTTGCTTCACTCCATTGGTGGCAGGAAAGGGCTCAGACAGTTCACCATTTTCCTGTACTCTTGCCTGCATGCCATCATGAAATAGCCGCACTATTTGGACAAACTTTCGTGGACAGCCATATTTTGCCATAATCTTCCACAGTCCTTCTCCGCTGACTGTATCAAAAGCCTTAATCAGACATACATTCACACAGATTATATGATTGACTGAGATATAGATATATAGATAATATAATCAGACATACATTCACACAGATTATATGATTGACTGAGATATAGATATATAGATAATATAATCAGACATACATTCACACAGATTCATGATAGTTGATGTCTATTCCAATGTCGTCATTCTCAAAAGCATTCATCGACCGAGATATAGATAATATAATCAGACATATATTCACACAGATTATATGATTGACCAAGATATAGATATATAGATAATATAATCAGACATACATTCACACAGATTATAGGATTGACTGAGATATAGATAATATAGTCAGACATACATTCACACAGATTATATGATTGACTGAGATATAGATATATAGATAATATAATCAGACATACATTCACACAGATTATAGGATTGACTGAGATATAGATAATATAATCAGACATACATTCACACAGATTATATGATTGACCGAGATATAGATATATAGATAATATAATCAGACATACATTCACACAGATTATATGATTGACCAAGATATAGATATATAGATAATATAATCAGACATACATTCACACAGATTATATGATTGACTGAGATATAGATATATAGATAATATAATCAGACATACATTCACACAGATTATAGGATTGACTGAGATATAGATAATATAGTCAGACATACATTCACACAGATTATATGATTGACCAAGATATAGATATATAGATAATATAATCAGACATACATTCACACAGATTATATGATTGACCAAGATATAGATATATAGATAATATAATCAGACATACATTCACACAGATTATATGATTGACCAAGATATAGATATATAGATAATATAATCAGACATACATTCACACAGATTATATGATTGACCAAGATATAGATATATAGATAATATAATCAGACATACATTCACACAGATTATAGGATTGACTGAGATGTACATTGGCACCTTGCCGTCTTGACAGACGATAGTTTGTGCTCTAAAAAGGCATAATAACTTTTAACTATGGCGGTAGCGAGTGTGACTGATAAGGCCAATTTGCGCTGTAAATGTCCGTTCACAGTGGGTGCATGTGAACACGTGGTCATTTCCACCATCATGCACCATCTTACGTCTCAAACGCTTGGTGTGTGACTTTTCTGCAATAATTTTCTCCTTTGACTTTATTCCATTTCTGATATTTGCCCTCCATGCAACACGTTCAGCGGCGACTTGCTCCCAATGTGCATTATCAATGCCTGTATCAATCATGTCCCGCTTACACACATCTTTGTATCGTAGTAGAGGCCGACCCTGAGATCTCTTACCCATCTGTAATTCACCAAAAAAGATATCCTTTGGTATTCTACCATCATCCATCCTCCTAAGATGTCCTATCCATCTAAGTCTACGAAGACTGAGCATGGAATAAACTGTCACACAACCTGATCTTTCCAATACTTCAGTATTTGTGATTTTGTCTTGCCACTTAATACCAAGAATTCTTCGCAGACACCGCATATGAAAGCTGTTTAAATTGTTCTCTTGGTGTGAGTAAGTTGTCCAGGTTTCACTGCCATAGAGAAGAGTACTAAGGACACAGGCTTGATAGACAAGGACTTTTGTTTTGGCAGTAAGCTTCCTGTTCTCCCAGACTCTTTTTCTTAACCTGTTAATTGTTGTTGCTGCCTTACCAATCCGGATGTTGATTTCCTGATCTAGGGATAATTTGCTATTTACCACTGATCCTAGATATGTAAAATGGTCTACTATCTCTAGTTCGGCGTCGTCAATAAAGATTGATGGTACCCCATGTGCACCTTGTGACATAATCTGTGTCTTCTTTTTGCTAATTGTTAAACCAAATTCAGAACAAGCATTGGAGAATGCAGATAGTAGACATTGCAATTCTTCCTCAGAGTGGGTCGTAACTGCAGCATCATCTGCAAAAAGCAACTCTCTGATCAGTACCCTCCTAATTTTGATTGACTGAGATATAGATAATATAATCAGACATACATTCACACAGATTATATGATTGACCGAGATATAGATAATATAGTCAGACATACATTCACACAGACTATATGATTGACTGAGATATAGATATACAGATAATATAATCAGACATACATTCACACAGATTATATGATCGACTGAGATATAGACCAGGGATGGAGTTATTGCCTCTCCATAGCACAAAGCTTGGGCTAAAATATAGAGATCATGTGTTGCCCATGCAGCATGATCCCTCTCTCGGCCTGCCTAGTTCACTCCAGAGGAAAGGTAACACCCCTACATCTGGAACAAGACAAGCTGCAGAAGCTGCCGGATCAGCAAAGCAATGCTCTAACTGTCCGCCTGTCGGAGCTTCGATCCTAGACCAGTCGCCAATCAAGGCTTAGGGCCTGGTCTGCCCTGCCATGACAATTTTGTCTTTAGCTTGCATTTCCTCGCACCAGGGTAAGGCTTGTACCCTCCCAATTGGGCTCTTCTGCCCGAAGCCGTTGGCACAATGTGGGTTGTCGGGTTTGGTAAACGCCGCCCAATGTTCGGCGCTAACAGAAACCAGGTAGTACCGTCTACTGTTATACGGTAGCTCAGTCATATCTGACTAAGACCTGACTGTAACGACTGAGATATAGATATATAGATAATATAATCAGACATACATTCACACAGATTATAGGATTGACCGAGATATAGATAATATAGTCAGTCATACATTCACACAGATTATATGATTGACCAAGATATAGATATATAGATAATATAATCAGACATACATTCACACAGATTATATGATCAACTGAGATATAGATAATATAGTCAGACATATATATCATTGGCCTTACCAGCCACACTCGCCACCGCCATGGATCGTAGTTATTGCCATATGACAGTTATTAAGCCTTTTTGAAGCACAATGTACCAAACTATCGTCTGTCAAGACGGAAAGGTGCCAATGAGTCAGACATACATTCACACAGACTATATGATCGACTGAGATATAGATATATAGATAATATAATCAGACATACATTCACACAGATTATACGATTGACCGAGATATAGATATATAGATAATATAATCAGACATACATTCACACAGATTATATGATCGACTGAGATATAGATATACAGATAATATAATCAGACCTACATTCACACAGATTATATGATCGACTGAGATATAGATATATAGATAATATAATCAGACATACATTCACACAGATTATACGATTGACCGAGATATAGATATATATATATGTACTAGCTCCCACCCTCTTTGGAATATACTTTTCACTTCTACTGAAATATGCATTTCGTGATCAGGATGGTGGTATATACATTCACTCACGCTCAGATGGCGGCCTCTACAATGCTCAGAGATTGAAGGCTAAGACCAAAATTAGGAGGGTACTGATCAGAGAGTTGCTTTTTGCAGATGATGCTGCAGTTACGACCCACTCTGAGGAAGAATTGCAATGTCTACTATCTGCATTCTCCAATGCTTGTTCTGAATTTGGTTTAACAATTAGCAAAAAGAAGACACAGATTATGTCACAAGGTGCACATGGGGTACCATCAATCTTTATTGACGACGCCGAACTAGAGATAGTAGACCATTTTACATATCTAGGATCGGTGGTAAATAGCAAATTATCCCTAGATCAGGAAATCAACATCCGGATTGGTAAGGCAGCAACAACAATGAACAGGTTAAGAAAAAGAGTCTGGGAGAACAGGAAGCTTACTGCCAAAACAAAAGTCCTTGTCTACCAAGCCTGTGTCCTTAGTACTCTTCTCTATGGCTGTGAAACCTGGACAACTTACTCACACCAAGAGAACAATTTAAACAGCTTTCATATGCGGTGTCTGCGAAGAATTCTTGGTATTAAGTGAAGACAAAATCACAAATACTGAAGTATTGGAAAGATCAGGTTGTGTGACAGTTTATTCCATGCTCAGTCTTCGTAGACTTAGATGGATAGGACATCTTAGGCGGATGGATGATGGTAGAATACCAAAGGATATCTTTTTTGGTGAATTACAGATGGGTAAGAGATCTCAGGGTCGGCCTCTACTACGATACAAAGATGTGTGTAAGCGGGACATGATTGATACAGGCATTGATAATGCACATTGGGAGCAAGTCGCCGCTGAACGTGTTGCATGGAGGGCAAATATCAGAAATGGAATAAAGTCAAAGGAGAAAATTATTGCAGAAAAGTCACACACCAAGCGTTTGAGACGTAAGATGGTGCATGATGGTGGAAATGACCACGTGTTCACATGCACCCACTGTGAACGGACATTTACAGCGCAAATTGGCCTTATCAGTCACACTCGCTACCGCCATAGTTAAGAGTTATTATGCCTTTTTAAAGCACAAACTATCGTCTGTCAAGACGGCAAGGTGCCAATGTAGATATATAGATAATATAATCAGACATACATTCACACAGATTATATGATTGACTGAGATATAGATATACAGATAATATAATCAGACATACATTCACACAGATTATATGATCAACTGAGATATAGATATACAGATAATATAATCAGACATACATTCACACAGATTATATGATCAACTGAGTTATAGATATATAGATAATATAATCAGACGTACATTCACACAGATTATATGGTCGACTGAGATATAAATATATAGATAATATAATCAGGCATACATTCACACAGATTATATGATCGACCAAGATATAGATATATAGATAATATAATCAGACATACATTCACAGAGATTATATGATTGACTGAGATATAGATATATAGATAATATAATCAGACATACATTCACACAGATTATATGATTGACTGAGATATAGATATATAGATAATCAGACATACATTCACACAGATTATATGATCGACCGAGATATAGATATATAGATAATATAATCAGACACACATTCACACAGATTATAAGATCGACTGAGATATAGATATATAGATAATATAATCAGACATACATTCACACAGATTATATGATCGATTGAGATATAGATATATAGATAATATAATCAGACATACATTCACACAGATTATATGATCGACCGAGATATAGATATATAGATAATATAATCAGACATACATTCACACAGATTATACGATCGACCGAGATATAGATATATAGACAATATAATGAGACATACATTCACACAGATTATACGATCGACCGAGATATAGATATATAGATAGTATAATCTGACACACACACACATAGAATGATAGGCTGAGAGATAGTGAATAGTAGATATACATTTTATTAATGATAATCAAGGGGGCTGCATGGTCTCAAGGTATGGTGTCCGCATCCAGTGCTGGAGGTCCCAGATTTTTCCACAAGGACTTCTAGTAACAAAATGTCCCCTTGTCTCTGGGTAGTGAGATCAGATGCCCATGTGTATTGTTGCACACGTAAACAATCCTTTGGTAGTTGGAACTCAAGCAAAAATACCCTAATGGCGCTGCCTGGGCAAAATTTTGAGTGCTACGGAGTTCGTGCACTAGCTGAGACTCTCAGGCCTCAGGCTTGAGTTAAAAGTAGAATAGAGTACTCACTTATCAATGGGTTACACCAGTGTGCCGTAATGCTGATCCGTTGCCGTTGACTAAACTAAATGATAATCAAACCACAAGCTGTGGCAGATGGACAGAGAGGCGAGGCAGACAATACTGAATACACTCACTGGATTGCGACAGGGGTCTGGCAGATGCATCTATTCTAATTTACTAATTATTTATGATCTAATTTGAATTTCTAATCACTAATCTGATTAGTAAGTGTTACACCCAAGATGCGTGACTCAACTCAAGCCAGGCAGTCTAGCCCCAGTGGCTGTTCCTACATGACAGTCACAGATTCTAGCAGACCGATGCGTGGCAATGCAGATTTGTTACCTGTAAGAGATGTCCGGGAGACAGGGCGATGTCAGGGAGACGGGGCGCTGGGCAGGACGATGTCAGGGAGACGGGGCGCTGGGCAGGACGATGTCAGGGAGACGGGGCGCTGGGCAGGGAGATGTCTGGTCGACAACAAGAAGAATAGAAAACAGAACGGCAGCCGCCCCACGGGAACTTGGGTCAAAGTTCAACCTCTGGGAGCTCTTCACTTCGTAAGGGTGAGAAATTATGTGGTGGTACACAATTTAATTCGGTGTTTAATATTATACTTAATGTTACAAAGCAGATTGCCTTGTGCTGCTCAGAAACTACATTTCCACTGCCATTAAATGCTTTTCAGCTTGTCTGCTCAGTTTCCACGTTTCACATCTATACAAAAGTGTAAATTCTATGTAGTACTTCAACACTTTTCCCCCCCCCCCCTCGTTGTCCAGATAATATATCGGACAATACATCAAACATGTTCTTTACCTCTTGAATTTATCTTATTAATAAGATTATCCCCTCACTCTTCAGTGGCGGCGCAGTAGATCACATTTTGTATTTCTTGGCTCTATTTGTCCTTCCTTAACTTTATATGTGTATTGCCTATAACTGCATTCGG
Source organism: Cepaea hortensis (assembly GCA_963921405.1). Lineage (NCBI taxonomy): Eukaryota > Metazoa > Mollusca > Gastropoda > Stylommatophora > Helicidae > Cepaea > Cepaea hortensis. The sequence continues at coordinate 528,595,214 of OY992876.1, forward strand.
TATAGCTTTTGGGGCTTTTAATGGATTTCGAAATCTTATGTTAATGAGAATGTAATCAGTCTGGTTTCTAATCTTATGGTCAGGACTCCTCCATGTCCACAATCTCATTTTTATGTTTTTTGATATCAGGTGTTTCCAATAATCATATCATGCTCTTTTCCCACATTGCAAGTCTGCAACCTCTTTCATTATATTTCCCTAGTCCATACTTGTCCACTGTGCATTCATCTTGTTGATTTCCAACTTCAGCATTAAAATAACCCGTTATTATATTTAAATCTGAAAACATGCACGTTCTGAAGGTATTATCCATATCACTATCACATGCATCAATGCTACTATCACTGCTGTGCATAAATAAAAGACATAACACGCTTATAAAAACCATACTGCAGAGTAAAGTTGAAGACAAGCAAGCAAGAGGTAGACAACGATACAAGTGGGAAGATAACATCAAAAGATGGACGAACAGCTATCTGAATAATGAAGACACAAACAATAGATTGCACGATTTATTGCCTAGCATATTTCCCTGCATCTCGTCAGGTACATACTGCAGAAATCACACAACTTACGTGAATTATTTATATAAATCCTTCAAGCTGAAATATACACATGTTCGCACAGTAATGTCAATTGTCTACCGCGGTAATTTTAAACTGGCTAACAATTACTAACATGTCTTTCTGTTTGCACAAGTCTGGCTTATGTAGGTTAATCATTATGGCTTCTGCAAGTTGAGTTGAGATGAGTTGAGTCAAGAACCGACATCACTGCACTCAGGACATTCTCATACGTACTCCGTCCCCTCGTTCAACAGCCAGCGAAGAGTAATACTACTAATCGTACCCACCGCTATCTGATAACAAGTTCTCATAGTCTTCCCTCTCATTCTTTCCACATATGGGTTCTCAATCTGTTCCTCCGCCTTCCCCACCTGGTTCCACAAGCGCACGACCCTTGTCCATAGGCAAAATTCCACCAAGAGGTGCATTCCCTGCTAGCCTATCAGCCTGTTCATTCCCCCGTACACCCGCATGGCCTGGGTAAAATATCCACACAATTCTCACGATCTGTGACCTCTGAATCGACGAGAGCCATTCCACACGAAACATTCCTTGCTCCACCTTGCTAAGCATATTCTTTGAATCCATAATGAACACAACGTGTGTTGCAATAGTCTCCTCTAGCCACAGGAATGCCGCTGTTACTGCCTCCACCTCCATTCTCATGCTGGAGGTCATAGTCTCATATGCCAGACTCTCCGTTGTCAAGACTCGTCCATTAGCCTTTGCAATAAAGCCCCAGCCACTTCGTCTGTTTCTCACCACTGACCAATCAGTGTAGATGACTATGCCACCTTGATGTGTGTTGCTCTGGGTTAGCTGTTGCACTTCAAACTCAGTGCGGCCCGCTGCCCATTCTCTGCACTCACGACCCAGTGTTATTATTACTTTGTGCCAGTCCGTCATGTCTTCCATAACTTCAACCCACTCTCTTTCACGATTGATGGTCTCTAGATCACACACCTGACTTATAGAAAGTTCTGCCTGTACCATCCAGGACCTGCCTCGTCTTAGTCTATGACCCTTAACCATATCCATTGCTGCATGCAGCGGATGATCCGTCATTGTTGGTAGCGCCTGGATATGCCTCATGCAGATAATTGGTGTGTCCTTTTTGCACCCCAGGATTAACCGCATGGCAGCATTCTGTATGCGCCCCAACCTTTCAAGCAGGCTCTTTGATACTGTCAGCAGCTCCAAACCATACTCAATGACAGAAATTATTAACTGCTGAAAGAGCCTGTACAGCATCCTCTGATCTACCCCGGTTGCTGCCATCGCCCTCAATGCATTAAGTCCCTACAAGCCTTCACCACCAAGGCCTCCACATGATCTTTAAAAGACATACACCTGTCAAAGGTGATACCCAAGTACTTCAATTTACTCTCTTGACTAAGAGGACATCCATTCAACATAATACCTGGGACGTCTGCCTTGATGATTCGGTTTTCCAGGGAGTACCACACAACCGATGCCGTGTCTGGGTTTATAATGGCCCCTGCGTACCTACACAACTCCGCTACCCTGTTTACTGCCACCTGTAAGTCTTTCGCCAGACTGGCCCTGTCTGTACACCAGCACATAATCTGCAAATGTCAAGATTTTACCTACACCTGGTGTCTCAATAGCTGCGATTTTGCTGGTGTAGACATTAAAGAGCACTGGGGACAAGGCAGATCCCTGCGGCAACCCAGGTGTAATAGTACAGGGGTCAGAAGTCCAGGAACCTAAGCGCAGTGCAACCTTACGCTCATAAAGGACTGCCGCAACCATCTAACAAGGCAAGGGCAGACCTCCATGTCCAACAGTGTGTGTATTAACCGATCATACCTAACACTGTTATACGCATCCTCCAGGTCAAGGGCTACCGCCACTGTCTCCTGTTTATCATGGAACCCCCGTAGACATCAAATGCAAAAGTTGCAGCATTGGCCCAGGTGTCCTTCCCAGGCCAGTAACTCCCGAGTTCTTGGGGAAGCAGATTACGATTTTCCAAATGTCGTTGGAGCCTGCGCGCTACTATCTTTTCGAGGACTTTGCCATACGTGTTTTGCAGGGTTATGATTCGGTATCCATTAAGTCTGGAATGACCCTTACCTGGCTTTGGGAGTGGGACCAGGTAGCTATGCAGCCAATCGTGGGGTATTTCTGCCGTATTGATGCTTAGGTTGAAACAAAGACCCATCTCCTCCAAGTCCCCATCATTTATGTTCCTCATATGGAAGTACCTCACCCCATCCGGACCTGGCGCTGTATCTTTAGCCCGCTTCAGTAACCCGTCTAATGTCCTCCACTTTAATCTCACAGTCCTCCTTCCTAGTGACCTGTGACAAGGCTTCTCTGACGTTATCTCTAATAGCCCTATCTTGCTGATCCGTCTGTTTTAAAAATCGCGCGAGAAAAGCCTCCTCTTTGTCCTTGTCAGTTGTCATGGGTCGGTTGTTATCATCATAAACGGTGCCAAGTGTACCAGGCATCACCTGTCTCTTCATCTGCCGGTGCAGCCTCCAGAATTTTCCCAATGTCATATCCCCACCGACTTGATTGATAAACTGTTCCCACTTAATCCTCTTTGCCTCTGCTGCCTGGAGTTTAAAATCCTGTACCTTTACTTTTCTATACCTTTCAGCCTCTTCCAATTCTGTGTCAACTGAATTGGTTGCTCTCTGCACCCTCTGCCAATTCCTTATGGCCGCCCTCTTTTCCCTCCATGAATTCTCCCCCTCTGGTGTCCACCATGGTGGTTGGGTAAAGATTCTTCATGTTGGTTTAGATCTTCCCTGTGATCTTAGGCGTCCCAAGAGCGAAGAGTGGTCGCAATCATAACTGAATGCCCTGCGAGCTCTTATAGCCCTACCTGTGCTGGACTTAGGTATCAGCACAGAACAGGGGAGGTGGTCACTTCCATGGTCTTCAAGGACGCTCCATTTTATATCTGATGCCGCCTCTTGGGATACAAGCGCCAGGTCGATGGCCGTGTCAGGGTCCCCCGGTCTCATTGCAAGCCTAGTGGGTATCCCGTCATTTAGACAGACAACATCCATCTCAAGCAAGGCCTCAGCAAGAGCAGTACCCTGTCTGTTCTCTCCCAACCTGTCCCATTCCTTGGCGCGGGCGTTGAAATCACCACATATCAGATACCTGGTACCTGGGGTGTCCACTGAACCTTTCAACCAGTCCCAACTCTCTCTGCTTATGCAAGATACCCCACTTACATATATATTTATCAGGTTCCAGCTGTATCGGCCGATTTGTATCCGCATTCCCTGCACCTCTTTACTCTCCAGACCCCACCCACTCATATCCAGTATTTAATGCTGTAAACCGTCCTTGACCACCAGAGCCTGCCCATGTCTTCCCTGCCCAGTTGTGTTCATGTAACATGTATAGCCAGGGCACTTAAAAGAGTTCGTATTCAGTTCTTGTAACATCAGTACATCAAAATCGTAGACCAGTTTCTCCAGTATTTGTCCTCGTTGCTTTGCACTACGGCAATTCCAATACCCAACCCATACATTTTTGAGTCCCAAACGATCCGTTTTCCTTCTACCTCTTCTGGCTCCAGCCCTCTTCTTCCTTTCCCTTCCTCCCTCTCCCCTACCTCTTCTTCTCCGCTTCATTCTCTCCCCGCTGGCTGTTGTCAAAGGTATCGAGCACAAAGCACGTACTCCGTTGCTTTGGCGATAATTCTTGATTATTCATAGTTGGTTAGATATGACGGCGGGATATTTTCGGTCACCTTAGTAGAGCCTGCCTGCTAGGGAAGGGGCAGGGGATGCCCCTCAGGAGTCCATATGCCTGGCGCCGCCGCGCCCGCTTACCAGACGTTCCACTTTCATGACCAGCTCACCCGTGGCCATTCAGTCCTCGGCACGTCGGTCCACCTTAATCTTGGGGGTTTATTATCAGCGTTTTCCATCTCCTAGATTGGTTGCTGTAATAGCTAACGGGCCCAATCTACCCGGGGACAAGAGTCCCTAAAGTCAAGGCATTTTAACTCTAGCCACCGGAATGCGGGAATAGGTGTGGTTCTGTACCTAATAACTGGAGTTGCAGCACAGATTTTTGAAAATTCTGCAAACTTTAACAAGCGACTATTTTGTATTTTGAACAACACACGGAAGGCACTGTCTCTCTCAATCACATGGCCGCTTTCCAGCACATGCCTAGCGATCGATGAAGCGGGAAAGTTCCGGTGTGTAGGCCTACCTAGGCTCACATCGCCTGTGTGTAGTATCTTCCTCCAGTTATGAATGTGTTCAGCAACCCTGCTGTGTAACTGTCGCCCTGTTCTGCCGATGTAGGTAAACTTGCACCTGCATGTAAATTGGTAAATACAATTAGATTTGGCGTACAAAGCGATAGGTTCTTTAACTGCTGAAGTGGGAATAGGTGTGGTTCTGTACCTAATAACTGGAGTTGCAGCACAGAATGTTCGGCCGACTGCTGTGATGAGCCGGTCCTGTAGACGTAGCATTACGCGATCCCCTCGAAAGGTTAGATGGATAAATGCCTTGACTTTAGGGACTGTGGTTTCTTATGGTTTTGGTTTGGGCTGTTGGCAGTGGCGATCTGACAGAATGTACAGCCACGGCGAGAGACAGGCAATGATGGAGATCCATTGCTGCCATCCTTTATTGTGGAGACGGCACCTGATTGATTGATTTATTGATTGATTGATTGATTGATGTGATTGATTGATTGAATACAAAAGTCTAAATGTAGCTTCAGAGTTGTCGTTTAATAGAACAATGGTGAATATTCCCTGGACAGACACAATGTATAATCTAAACAGGAAGACAAACAATATAAAATGACATAAAGTAGTGCAGCTTTACATAACAGAATTAAGACACATACAGACGTTGCGGCGATTAGCCTTCATCAGCTTTACCACAGTTCCACCAAATTTTAAACAGGAAGATAGAACGATAAGTATTGGAGCGTATATAAATAGATGCATGGCAAACAGGAAGACAGAACGATAAGTATTACACTGTATATAAATAGATGAAAGGCAAAAGGAAGACAGAACGTCAGCTTTGACAAATTTAGTAATGAAGACGCAAACAATAGATTGCACAGTTTATTGCCTGGCATATTTAGCTGTGTCTCGTCGGGTGCATACTGCAGAAGAAAAGTTCAACAAAATAAAGTATCGGTATCGGTATCGGTATCGTTATGAATCTTCTGGCCACAGTTGCCTACCATGTTCATCAGCCTCGAGCAGGCGATCCCCGTGAGTTACCTGAATGAGTACGCCCTCACCATCCTCACTCTCAGACTTCCACAAATGGAGTGACTGGAAAGAATATACAACGAGGCAATGCGCATCATACTTGGGTGCACAAAAGATACATCATTCGGTACCTCCTTGATTTCGCAATCGGCAACTGGTCTAGGATCGAAGCTCCGACAGGCGGACAGTTAGACCATTGCTTTACCTATCCGGCAGCTTCTGCAGCTTGTCTTATTAGATGTGTTACCTTTCCTCTGGAGCAAACTAGGTAGGCCGACAGAGGCATCATGTTGCGTGGGTAACTTGTGGTCTCTAAATTCAGCCCAGACTCTGTGCCATGAAGAGGTATAACTCCATTTTACAAACTATCGTCTATAAACCAAGCAAATGAACAAATAAGGAAAAGCTTGGAAGCAACAGCGAATATTGCGAATATCTTGGAATATTATCTTGTTAGTTAGTTTAGTTAGTTAGTTTAGTTAGTTAGTTTAGTTAGTTGGTTAGTTAATTATTTAGCTAGGTGGTTTATTGGCTGGTTAATAGGTTGGCTGGCTACCCGTGTGGCTAGTTGGTTGGTTAGTTAGTCATTACCGTATCTTTACATCGAACCACTAGTACTGTGATGATTCACTACTATACGACAGCACAGATTCTATGTAACGTGTCAGCATTCTCCTCTTACCGTTCAATGATAGTGACTTATTGCATAAAATACTTTTTAATTTTCTCAGGTGCAGCTTTCACATGACCTAATCCAGGGGTGGGCAAACGTTTTGTGCGCAGGGCCGCATTGACAAATGTAAAGCTATTGGGTGTGTGTGTGTGCGCGCGCGCGCGTGTGTGTGTAATGTCCATTTTGTTTACAGCAACCTATCACAGTAAGTAATTATTAATTATTTATAGGTTATTAAGCAATATAAATAACCAATTATTGTAATTTTATTTTACTTATACACTTATACATTATATTTGACAATATGGACAAACACTTTCACTAATTTGTTAACCAAATTTTACAACTTATTATAACAAATATTCTTTATTATCTATCAATGGCTTTAATTTAGACACAAACCGACTACATTGTCACTATAATTGTTGATTTCAAATGAGATGTATGTAACTGCTTGCACTTTTTGACAATATTCTTTAAATCTGGAGCAAGATTACTTGTTAGAATTCGCATGACAGCATGCAAGTTGCAATCCGACAATAAAGACCTATTCTTAAATTTGTTCAACTTCAAGCAAAAGAATGCTTGTTCGCAAATGTATGTTGATCCAAACAATGATAAAAGTTTAGCTGCAAAGTTTTTTTTCAAGTTGGGAAATGATTCTTGTGATAAAGATCTATAGAAATCCAGCAAACCATCTGACATGAATTTCTCTTTCAGGTCATGATCTGCTTGTAAGTCAAGCAGCTCCAACTTTATGCCCTCTGTGGCTGTATCAGCTTCTGCACTAAAAGGTGAACTGAGAATATTGAACTATGGCTCTAAGTTCTTGAAATCTTGGAATCTCCATCCAAATTCTACAATCAATGCATCTTATTGGGCTTTGTATTTTTCAGTCATTTCACCAGAAATGGTTTCTTGTTTTAGCAGAGGGAAGTGACAAAATCTTTTTTCACTTGCTTGACTGGAGAACAGTGAGAGTTTTGCCTGAAATGATTTTACATGTACATACAATTCATGTGCAAACACACCATTGCCCTGAAGTTTGACATTCAATTCATTAAACGTTTCCATAATTTCAATGGCAAACGTAAAGTCTAATTTCCACTCTTTATTGACAATGTTAGTATTAAAGTCACATTCAATGCCCTTCATCTCTAGGAACTTCACTATTTCTTCTCTGAGTTCCCACACTCGCCTCAGCACCTTGCCGAGACTCAACCATCGAGCACTGGTGTGGTACAGGACATCGGGCTGTCCAGTTTCAAAATCGTCAAGTAATGCCTTGAATTTCTGTGATTAAGTCCTCTTGATCTGATCAGGTTGATGACACTGACAACTGGGTCAATAACATGATTGATATTCAAATGGCTCGTGCATTCATCACCTATGCAGTAAAAGTCCAACTCCTGGCCTTCTCGTGGCGGAACTGTTTTAACTACAAGGAGAAAGGGCGGCGGCGAGTCACCATGCCTACAGAACGCTCTAGATGTGTATGCACGTGCATGCATGCACAGACATGCGTGTGCGTGCCTACACACCTAAACTCGAGTAACACCAGAGTCTGCTCTAGCAAAGGAAGGACGGATGCAACCAGCTTGGAGGCGCACCACAGAAATCAGGATGCCAAGCAATCACGCGTAATGAAATATGTCGACTACTGCTAAATGTTATGGTGCTCGCCCTGCTTTGGACCTCCAGGCAGGTGCAGTGCCGGGCCCTATGCCTAGAAAGATTCTAACCACAGCTACTAGAGGTCCTTCTCAGATGTCCTGTGGAGCCAGAGGACCTGAGAAAAGAGCGTCTGGCCATACCAAACAAAGACTAAAACTAATGCACTGGAATGCGGAAGGAGTCAGCACCAAAAAAAAAAAAAAAAAATTAGAACTAGAAAACATACATGGACCAAGAAAAGTAAGCGTATGTTGCTTGCAAGAAATTCACCTCAACGAAAACGAAATGATGTCTGGGAAATTACCAGTACTAAGGTCACTACTTTCTGAACTTAGCAGTCAGCATAAGGTCACCATACAGTGGATACCATCCCACTGTGGAGTACCCGGAAACGACAGAGCTGATAGATTGGCTAAGGAAGGAGCCAAAGAAGAACAGCCTGATGTGCCCGTTACAAACCACCTAAAGAAAAGAATGATCAAATAAGTCAGAAGGCCACAAAAACCTGCTCAAGATGGCTACCACGTTATGGACAGACCAGAACAAGTCATTATTCTGCGCCTCAGAACAGGACACAATAGATTATGCAACCACATGTATACATGACTCAAGATTGGTGAATCAGCCATGTGTACATGTGGATTGGCGTCGCAGACAGCAGAGCACATACTCAAAGACTGCCCAAATTACAACATGTCTAGGCAAACCTTCTGGCCTAGAGCGACGGCTTCTGGCCTAGAGCGACGGCAGTGGAAGATAAACTCTATAGACTTCTGAGTGATCTAAAAAGGACAGGTAAATTCATAAAAGAGGCAACGTTGCAGTTATAGTCTCAGAGATGTTTAAGGCGAACGAAAGAAGAAGAAGCATTACATTACGAAGGTCAAGTACTGTTTACAAAAATAGATAATTAGACAGAAATTTTATCAACAATGTTAAAACAATCATAACGGTACGTGAAATTCTTCAAAATTCAACAAATTAACTTAAACACGAAGTAAAATGTTTTATTTCTAAATGCCCTCGTGGGCCTCATAAAAATTAGTTGCCGGGCCGCATGCGGCCCACGGGCCGTAGTTTACCCACTCCTGACCTAATCGATACGCTCAGTGTTCTTGTTACGGCCATACCACGTTTCCAAGCCATCCAGGTTTTACTTGTCTGCCTGCCCCTTGTTCTTTTCCCATCAATCTTGCCAGTTGTCACCAAGTTCTCCTTGTAATTTCTTCTCATAACTTAGCCAAAAACTGTGACTGTCTACGTCTAATTTCTCAAATTAGTTTACAGTTTTCATTTGTCTCTTGTATGACTTGGTCATTGATTTTTCTGTCTGTCCAAGGTATTCTTTGCATTTTCTATTAAATCACAGACTGATAAAATTGGTGGGGCTCTAAACGTGCTGTAAAAGAAATGCAACTAGCTGTATTAGGCTCTTCATCTCTGTTGCACATCTTCCATCTGATGTTACGATTGCCCCAAGGTATTTACATTTATTAACTTTTTAAAACACTTTTCTTTCTATTGTTATGTCGGATTTTTGTGTAATCCTTATCCTTAATGTGACTGAGGTTTCTGTTTTCTTGAAAGTCAAGGAAAGTCCTTTTTTCACTCTATGTTAATCGATGTTCAGTATATATTCTAATACAACATGGAAATACCACCGACTATATGTAAATAAACATCTCCATACAACATGGAAATACCACCAGACTATATGTAAATAGACATCTCCACACAGCATGGAAATACCACCAGACTATATGTAAATACAATTTGCGGAACTGCGGTAAAGCTGGGGAAATATAAACAATATAAACTAACACAAAGTAATGCAGCTTTCCAGAACTCAATTACGGGAAACACAGGATGTTGCAGCGACTAGTCTTCAACAACAAACAAATACATACACACAACACAACACAACATATAATAACGGAGAAGACCCCCCCCCCCCTTTTTTTTTAGTGACTACATTAAGGTATAAGAACGAGATGAGAAGAATAAAAACATGAGAATAATGCAGAGAACATGAACATTTAAACCAGAAAAAATAAAGAATTGATACTTATCTCAGAATCGCAAGCTGTCACATAAGCGGGTACAGTTCACACACAATGTGGAAATAACACCAACATAAGCTGGTACACTTCACACACAATGTGGAAATGACACCAACATAAGCTGGTACACTTCACACACAATGTGGAAATGACACCAACATAAGCTGGTACAGTTCACGCACACTGTGGAAATAACACCAACATAAGCTGGTACAGTTCACACACACACACACACACACACACACACACACACACACACACACACACACACAATGTGGAAATAACACAAACATAAGCTGGTAAATTTCACACATAATGTGGAAATAACACCAACATAAGCTGGTACAGTTCACACGCACAAACAATGTGGAAATAACACCAACATAAGCTGGTACAGTTCACACACACACAATGTGGAAATAACACCAACATAAGCTGGTACAGTTCACACACACAATGTGGAAATAACACCAACATAAGCTAGTACAGTTCACACACACACACACAATGTGGAAATAACACCAACATAAGCTGGTACAGTTCACACACACACACAATGTGGAAATAACATCATAAGCTGGTACAGTTCACACACACACACACAATGTGGAAATAACACTAACATAAGCTGTCACAGTTCACACACACACACACACACACACACATACACACACACACACACACATACATACACACACAATGTGGAAATAACACCAACATAAGCTGGTACAGTTCACACACAAAATGTGGAAATAACACCAACATAAGCTGGTACAATTCACACACACACACACACACACACACACACACACACAATGTGGAAATAACATCAACATAAGCTGGTACAGTTCACACACACACAATGTGGAAATAACACCAACATAAGCTGGTACAGTTCACACACAATGTGGAAATAACACCAACATAAGCTGGTACAGTTCACACACACAAAATGGAAATAACACCAACATAAGCTGGTACAGTTCCCACACACACACTGTGGAAATAACACCAGCATAAGTTAGTACAGTTGAAACAATGCAGGGAACACAAATAGGGCCCAGCTGGTGTGTTTAGACTGGTCGTTCACAGACAGAGTGGTATTTCTTGTTGCACGAGTCATCGCTCAGCATGAAGGGCATCGGGTGGTTCATGATGGTGCAGTCCTCTGACTTCATGTAGTCATTTGGCTCTTCAAACGAAAACATATCTGTGAAGTTGCCTTGAAACACCTCCCCGTCGCTCCACACGTAAACTCCCTCTGTGACCATGTCGTTGAGACCGACCCATAGGCCGCCTTTCAAGATATTCCGGAGCAGGTAGAACTTGTCCATGTCTTTCACCATGTACAGAACAGAGTCCTTGGAGGCACACCTGTCTGCGGCGTCCGTGTAGTTGAGGGCCTCTGTCTCGTAGAAGACACACACTCGAGCCTCTCCGAATGTTTCTAGGGAAAACCCTTCGTAAGACTCACACTGAGGGTTGAGGTAGAGCAGGCCTTCGGCGGCTGACGGGCTGGGCTGCAGGGGATCCAGTTTCTGTCCTGGGGTACATAAGTAAGTCTCCGGGTTGTAGAGGACACTCTGGCACTCGTCCTCGAAGCTGGAGGTATTTTAAATAAGTTTGATTATCACGTTTCTCTCAGTCTTATATCTATTAGCATCGTTACATTCTGGCACATGGGAGCAGACTCTATCTCTCTTGTTGGCTTGTTCGTTCGTTCGTTCGTTCTTTCGTTCTCTCTCTCTCTCTCTCTCTCTCTCTCTCTCTCTCTCTCTCTCTCTCTCTCTCTCTCTCTCTTTTTCTTTTGCACACGCAAAAGCACACACACACACACATACACACACACACACACACACACACACACACATTATATATATATATATATAAAACAGCATTCCCTAATGAAGAAGGGGCGGAGTACGTGTGGGAATGTCTCGAGTGCGGTGATGTTGTTTTTTTTATTCCATACACATGTGTGTTGTGTTCACAGAGACAGGCAGGTAGGTGAGTATTAAGTATGTAGATAAGAAGGTAGGTATGTAAGTAGGTATGTAGGTAGGTATGCAGGTAGGGGTGAGAAAAATTGCATAGAAATTGAAAAACAACCCAACAGTAAAAGTACGAAACTAATGCACACAAGAATTCAAGATCAAAGAACACATACATCAGCAGGCTGCCTAAAATCAAAAGATGGAAAAATCATAATAGAAACAGATAAGATTTTACATGTATGGCCAAATTATGTGAAAAACCTTTATGATGATAACAGAGAAGAACAGTATGATATTCGAAATAATAACAAAGAATCATCAATTTTGAAGACGGGGGTTCAGAATGTTCTTAACCATATGAAAACTGGCAAGACCCCCGGCTCAAACAACATCACAACAAAAATGATTAATGCTTTAGAAAAATATGGAATAAGTCACCAGACAGTTGAATATACTTTATGATTCTGGAGATATACCTCATGAATTATGTAATTCTGTATTTATTGCATATACCTCCATATAAGATCGGATGGCAAACTTTTTAACCCATCAAGACTCAGGGCAAAGACCAAAATAAAATCAAGATGCATAAGAGAATAACTTTTTTGCAGACGATGCCATGAATCATCATGGCCGAAAAACAAGATGGGTACAGCCACATTGGTGGAATAGTGAGGTGGAAACGGCGTTGGTGGATAAGCATAGCGCTGTAAGGAAATAGCAACACGCCAAGAAGAACAGTTACCCATACTAGTCTTATTGTGCACTTGGAGAGAGATGGACACCAAAGTTAGTTATCCCCCCCCCCCAAAAAAAAAAAAAAAAAAAAAAAACTAAGACAACAACAACTGCTGGTTAAAGTGGTTAAAAATGAAACAAGGACAGGGTTATGTCAACGAATAAGTACAAGCAAGAGTAGTACCTTGGGTCCTATTGGACACCCAAATCTGACGCAGCACCAGCATTGTGACGTCATATTTTACTATATGAAAAGTCTAGCACCAGATCCGTGACGTCATAAACGGACACCAGATTTTTCACAAAATATCGTTTGTTTTGGTACTTAACTACTTCCGGTTGTCATTGATACTTCCGATTGACTTCTTCCGGTCCATGGGTGGCACTGTCTCCCGGGGGCGGGCGGGGCAGGCGAATCGGACCGATCGGATAGGGGTGGTCATGTTCGAGCCCCTCCACGCACAGATCGAGTCCGGTGGTGCGGAGAACGAACCATTCCGTGCAGAGATCGAAGTAAATTTGACAGATCACTGGAAAATGACCTGGGCTATCACTAGGGTAAACCGGATAGTCGAAAGTTGGACTTTTAGATAAGTACATTTTCACTGGCTCAGAAAGATATTCACGTGACAAGACAACCAGCAGTATGACCCTCGAAGTATTATCATTCCACCAGTGACGTATGTCCGTATAGGGTATCCTTGTTTCAGCTTTAAGAAATTGGCGAAAATATGGTGATTAAATACTAGCGAGGTTATACACTTTCATACTCAATACACGTAATAACATACACAAATGGTATATTTCCAGTAGGGATAACCTAGATTATTATTCTGAAAATAAAAATATTCATTTGAAATAATATAAATAATAACTTTTTAAGATAATCATTGAAATATGCAATTGATTGATTGATTTAGGAATCGACATCACAGCATTCGGGGCATTCCCATAAGCGCTCCGTCCCCATCCTCAGCAGCCAGCGAAGAGTTCCAACACCAATAGTACCAGTAGCAATCTGATTATATGTCCGTCTCGCCTTTCCTCTGAGCGTTGAGCGTCGGCCAGATCCCCTCGTCACTCCTCGCTGTCTCATTCTTGCCAGACCATGGTAATCTATTTGCTCCTCCTAGGTGTACACGTGCTCCCACAAGGTCGCAACCACGTTTGCCTTGTCATGCATCAATACTCCACCAAGTTCTGCAGAGCCAGCCAATCTGTCTGCCTATTCATTTCCCAGCACACCGGCATGCCCCGGAGAAAAGATCCAGCCGATGCTTGTTAACCCTGACCTTGGAAGCGAGGCAAGCAACTCAGCACGAAGCCTGCCCGTCCTCACCCTCGTCAGCATGCTTTCTGAGTCAGTAACCATCACGATGTGTGTGCGTCGTATTCTCCATCCAGCGGAGAGCCTCCATTCTTAAGCTGGATGTTGTGGTATCATATGCCAGACTCTCCTGCACCAAACGTCGACCATTATCTTTGGCTATGAACCCCCAGCCACTTCTCTTACCTCTTGACACCGAACCATCTGTGTAGATAATCACATCACCCGAGTGAGCATTGTCCTGAATTAGTTTGCTGGATTTCCACTTCCGTGGCGCCTGCTGGCCACTCGCTGCACTCCCGGCTTAATGTGATTATATCTCTGCACAAGTCTAACTGCTCCGCTGGCACTTTGGCCCACTCCTCTCCACGCCTAATGTTCTCCAAGGGGCACACCTGTCTGATCGTATCCTTCGCCTGAGCCATCCATGATTTCCCTCTTATCAGTCGCTGACCCTTAACTGCGCCCAGCGCCTCATGCAGTGGCTGGTCTGGGTTTGCAACTACTTTGAGGTATGCCTTCGCCCGCGTCACATTGAGCCTACCAGCAACACTCGGCAGACCAAGGATGTAACGCATACACACTACTGGGGTGTCTCTGGTGCATCCCAGAATGACCCGCATAGCTTCGTTCTGTATGTGCTCTAACTTCACCAACTGACTCTCTGAGACAGTGAGCAGTCCTAATCCATAATCAATTACCGAGAGGATCAAGTGCTGGTATAGTATGAAAATCATTCTCTGCTCTGTGTCCATTGCAGCCATAGTTTTATGTGCACTGAGTCCCTTTTGAGATCTTGTCACAACCGTCTCCACATGGTACTTGAAGGATAGGAGCCTGTCAAATGTGATCCCCAGATACTTCAGTTTGTTCTCTCTGCTGACATTTCTACCATCTATCGCGAGGCTTGGGACATCAGCTTTCACAATCCTGTTGTCCAGAGAGCACCACAAAACAGCCGCTTTTTCCGGGTGGATGACAGCACTCATTTCAGTGCACCAGTCAGTCACATTATCTACTGTCGCCTGTAACTCCTGGGCTGTTAGCTCTCAGTCTCTCCCCTGCCTATATGCAAGAATATAATCTGCAAATGTTAGTATTCTTCCAACCTCTGGTGCTTCTAGGTGTGCAATCTTGCTCGTATACACGTTAAAGAGCACCGATGAGACTGCAGATCCCTGTGGCAGTCCCAGGGTCCCAGATAATTTGGTGTGTCCAGTGTGTGCTGCGTAGTTACACACTCGCTTCACATGCGTGATCCAGGACTTGTTTCCGGATCCGGTCAGGGATATGCACTACTGACGAGCTCAAACGAGAGCGAAACTCGAGTATAGTGCTTCCATATTGACGTGGATAGGCCTTAGGTTGATACCGGAGTGTGATCAGCGTTGCCAGTAGTGGGTTGTGCTCAATATTTAAATTTCAAATCCCGAAACAACCAAATAATCAATTTGATTATTGCTCACTGGATTTTAGGAGGCCTGGTGTTCCTTGCCAGTGAGAAGTCCTGATCGTTCGGGTCCCATCGATTGACGGACGTCAGTCGCCGTGATTGGGCGATCTTGAGCCTACGATGGGTGGCGTTGTGGTATTCTGTTGTGATAATTTGGTGTGTCCAGTGTGCGCTGCGTGGTTACACACCCGCTTCACATGCGTGATCCGGGACTTGTTTCCGGATCCGGTCAGGGATATGCACTATGGACGAGCTCAAACGAGAGCGAAACTCGAGTATAGTGCTTCCATATTGACGTGGATAGGGCTTAGGTTCATACCGGAGTGTGATCAGCGTTGCCAGTAGTGGGTTGTGCTCAATATTTACATTTGCTTGTTTTCTTCGTACTCATTAATAACGTAACACGCTTTAGAAGTAACGGCCGATAGTGAACTTTGGAATATAGCGGTTTTAAATGGGACTGAATCGACTGAGCACATCGCCGAAGGTGTAAACAAATATTTTAAGGCACTTTGCTTAGGTGCCATTTATGTAAACATGAAATAAAAACTATACAAACATTTCAAAAATCTCAAAAAGTCATAAAACATTCAGAAAGAAGTTTTAAGGTTAAACATTGTAAAAATTATTATTTTTTTTTTTAAAGTTTACAAATTAAACAATTTCAAAATGTACAAAAAGACATAAAGCATTCAGAAAGTTAAAGTTAAAAAAAAAAAAAAAAGCACTAAGTTTATCAACTTTAAAGATTTAATATTGTAAAAACATTTAAAAATTTTTAAAAATTAAAAGAATTTCAAAATGATCAAAAAGTCATAAAACATTAAGATATTTAAAGTTAAAGAAGCAATAAGGTTAAAGACTTTAAACATTTAAGATTTTAAAAAAAAATGATGAAAATTTTTTTTTTTACTTTACAACAATTACAAAAGTTTAAAATAATCAAAACATCATAACACATTTAGAAAGTTAAAGATAAAGAAGCAAGAAGGTTAAAGACTTTTAACATTTAGGATTTAAAAAAAAAATAAAAATAAAACTTTAAATGCCAAAATGTTCAAAAAGTCATAAAACATTCAGAAAGTTAAAGGTAAAGAAGCAATAAGTAAAAAAAAAAAAACGTTAACAATTAAAGATTTACATTTTTTTTTAAAAAATTTAACGGTTTTAAGATGTTCAGAAAGTAGGTCCTTTTTATTGGCAATATCCCAGACAGGAGAGTCTCGAGCACTGATTTTGCCTGTGTCAATAGCCCCTAATGGTACAGCCGAGACACACGGGTAATGACTACGAGTGGTCAAGATGGTGGCGCATTCGATCGTAAGTGGGTAATGACTACAACCATTCCACGTGCTCAATGGCTAAAACTGGTCAAAGATGGCGCTGCATCCGTTCACGCGTGGATAATGGTCACATCCGATCAATTATGGCGCTGCCACGTGGTTAAGAGGGATACTACAGAAAATGGGTGTCTTGTCGTGTGTCGAATCGCGCTACCTACCTCGGGGTGATCAGAAGTAAACAGTAAAAATGTGTGTGTGTGTGTGTGTGTGTGTGTGTGTGTGTGTGTGTGTGTGTGTGTGTGTGTTTGTGTGTGTGCGCGCGTGCGTGCGTGTGTGTGTGATCGACATTTTCTACAGCAAACTGGCCTATGCGTAATTGCAACAATTAATCTAAAGAGTAACAAACCTCAGAAGACCGGAAGTCATGACCGAGCGACCCCGAGGTGAACTGAAAACAATTCCACAAGCAACTATGTTGCGACCTTAGCACGTGATTGTATCAAGTTCAGAATGTCCAGACAATATTCTGCTGAGTCACGATTCTATGTCAGCAAATAACGTGTATAAAATGGTCAGCATTCGTCGTAAAGAAGTACCGTTCTCTGTGAGCAGACACCTTGCCTTCTTGAAAGACGATAGTTTGTAAAATTGAGTTATGCTTATCCTTAACACTATGCCTGGGCTAAATTTAGAGACCATGTTGTGTTGCCCATGCAGCATGATCCATCTCTCGGCCTTCTAGTGTACTCCATAGGAAAGGTAATACCAATACATATGGAACAAGACACGCTGCAGAAGCTGTCGGATCAGCAGTGCAATGCTCTAACTGTCCGCCTGTCGGAGCTTCGATCCTAGAACAGTTGCCAACCAAGGCTTAGGTTCTGGCCTGCCCTACCCTAATATTTACTCTTTAGGTTGCATTTCCTCGCACTAGGATAAGGCTTCTACCCTCCTAATTGTGCTCCTCCGTCCGAAGCCGTTGGCACAATGTGGTGTGTCGTGTTTGGTGAGCGTCACCCAAAATTCGGCGCTAACAGAAGCAAGTAGTACCGTTTACTGTCGTACGGTATTTCGGTCATATCTAACTAATACCTGACATTTACCGGGTAATAACCATGCAAAATACAATAGGCAAGCTGATGGAGAAGTTAATTGCCAGAAAAATATCAAACTAGCTAGAGAGTCAACGCTGTTTCCCACCTACCCTTGGAGGGCAGCGTCCAAACAGAGAAACCTGGACCAACGCAGAGGGTATGGTCATGTCTTTTTTTTTAAGTATGCAATGGCAATCCTGACTCTCAGCCGTAAGCAGATGGAAAGGATGGAAAGGATATAGAACGAAGCTATGCGCATTATTCTTGGATGTACGAGAGTTACAGCACGCAGGGTGATGCGCTATCTTCTTGAGTTTCCAACCATTGGAGACAGAATACAAATTTAAAGTTAGGTATGATGATAGGCAGGGAAGGAGGTAGGAGAGGAGGTAGGTGGGGGAAGGTGTAGTTAGGTAGGTAGGGAATTTAATAGGTAGGTAGGGAGAAAGGTAGGTAAATAGGTAGGGAGGTAGATAGGGGTTAGGGAGGTAGTAGATAGGTAGGCAGGTAGGTAGATTGTTGGAGATTCCCGTACCTGGAGACACAGCTGGCAGCACAAGAGATCAATGATGGAGCCAGCCAGACTCCAGGGAGGCGACGGGGCCCGTACGACGGGCTGTCCCTGAGAACAAACTCCCTGCTGCCCATTTGGTCCAGTGCAATTATGTCCCTTGTCCACTGGAGTGCTGAAAACATTGTAGTGATGAAATTGATGAGATGACATTGATGAGACAACACAGATGAGATGACATTGATGAGACAAACTTGATGAGACAACATTGATGAGACAACACAGATGAGATGACATTGATGATACAACATTGATGAGGCAACACAGATGAGACAACACAGATGAGACACCATTGATGAGACACCATTGATGAGACAACATTGATGAGACAACATTAATGAGACAACATTGATGAGACAACATTGATGAGATGGCATTAATGAGACAACACAGATGAGACAACATTTATGAGACAACATTGATGAGATGACATGGATGAGACAACATTGATAAGATGACATTGATGAGTCGACATTACTGAGACAGCATTGATGAGACAACAAAGATGAGACGACAGTGATGAGACGACATTGATGAGACAAGATTGATGAGATGACACAGATAAGATGACAGTGATGAGACGACATTGATGAAACAAGATTGATGAGATAACACAGATAAGATGACATTGATGAGACAACACACATGAGATGACATTGATGAGACAAGATTGATGAGATAACACAGATAAGATGACATTGATGAGACAACACAGATGAGATGACATTGATGAAACAAGATTGATGAGATAACACAGATAAGATGACATTGATGAGACAACACAGATGAGATAACATTGATGAGACAAGATTGGTGAGATAACACAGATAAGATGACATTGATGAGACAACACAGATGAGATGACATTGATGAGACAAGATTGATGAGATAACACAGATAAGATGACATTGATGAGACAAGATTGATGAGACAACACAGATGAGACAACACAGATGAGACAATACAGATGAGATGACATTGATGAGACAAGATTGATGAGATGGCATTGATGAGACAACACAGATGAGATGACATTGATGAGACAACACAGATGAGATGACATTAATGAGACAACATTAATGAAACGACAATGATGAGACAACATTGATGAGACAACATCTATGAGATGGTATTGATGAGACAACATTGATGAGACAACATTGATGAGACAACATTGACGAGACGACATTGATGAGACAACATTGACGAGACGACATTGACGAGACAACATTGATGAGACGACACAGGCGAGATGACGTTGATGAGACAACATTGAAGAGATAACATTGATGAGACAACACAGATGAGATTTTGTTTTTTTTTTTTGAGATTTTTTTAAAACAAAACTGATGAGGAAATATTGATGAGATATCATTGATGAGACAACGCAGAAACAAAATTGATGAGGCATCATTGCAGAAATGACATTGATGAGACGGCACTGATGAGGTGACTGGGATGAGGTAACATTGATGAGATGACATTGATGAGATGACATTGATGAGATGACATTGATGAGACAACAGTGATGAGATGACATTGGTGATATATCATTTTTGAGATGACATTGATGAGATGACATTGATGTGATGACATTGGTGAGATATCATTTTTGAGATGACATTGATCATTGATGAGCTGCCATTGATGAGATAAAATTGATGATTCATTCATTCAGTAGCATGTCCTTTGCAGAACCTCGCTCCCATAACAACCTTCCGGAAAACCTCTCGATAATAAGCAAGATGTCCCGCGTCTGATACACCCATCTGGAGATCATCCACCACATCCTGCACCCATCTTCTCTTTGGCCTTCCTCTTCCTCTCTTCCCAGGCATATACCCTTCCATTATTGTTCTCTCCAAACTTTCGTGACGTTTCAAGTGACCGAAATATTTAAATTTTCTTTATTTTATCGTCTTTAATAGCCAACCTTCTTCAATATTCAACTCTTGAAGTATGGATGCATTTGTTCTTTT
The DNA here is from genome assembly GCA_963921405.1 of Cepaea hortensis. NCBI lineage: Eukaryota > Metazoa > Mollusca > Gastropoda > Stylommatophora > Helicidae > Cepaea > Cepaea hortensis. The sequence continues at coordinate 528,615,865 of OY992876.1, forward strand.
CTTTACCCAAGATATTCTTAGAACTCGTCTATAACATTTATATTCAAAGGCGTTTATGCGCTGTTCAGCTTGTTTAGTAAGTGTCCATGTCTCACAGGCGTATGTTGCAATGGGAAAGATGCATGCTCTTAAAAATATAATTTTTGTAGTTCTATCTGTCCCACTCCATAATTTATTCAGCTGTTTTAGTCTTTGAAGAGCAATTGATAGTCGCCGTTTAATTTCTTTCATTGTGTCGCCGTTGTTGGTAATCAATGACCCAAGATATTCAAAATTGTCCACCACCTGCAATTTTTCCCCATTAATGTATATTTCTTTCTTCATAGTAGTTTTATCTGTATGCATTATCTTTGTTTTTGCTATGTTAAGATATAAGTTGTGATTTTCACTATTCAATTGGGTTGAGGCTATTAGATTTTCTACGCCATTCTGTGTTGTGGAGAGTAATACTCTATCATCAGCATATCGTATCTCTGGTATGTCATGACCGCCGATATTTATGGCATCATATAGCTCCCTGTTTATATCATCTCTTACATTTCTCATATTTTCGGGGTACAGGTTATACAAATAGGGTGACAGCACGCAGCCCTGACGGACTCCTTGCTTGATGTCAAACCAATCTGATGTCTCGCCATCTATTCTAACTGCTGCTTGTTGGTCTAGATAGAGCATTTTTATGAGTTGTACTACATGTGATGGAAAGCCCATAGTCCTCATGATTTCCCAAAGTTTCTGATGCTGTACACAGTCAAATGCCTTTGAATAATCCACAAAACATGAGAATAGGTTTACATTAAATTCTCTGCACTTCTCTATTATTAAACGCATGTTGAATATGTGATCTCTTGTTCCTCTTCCTTGTCTAAATCCAGCTTGAACTACGTTAATCTCTTCTTCCATTTTCTTACGAAGTCTTGCCATTATGACTTTTAGTAGAATTTTACTTGCATGACTGATCAAGGCAACAGTTCTATAGTTGGTGCATAATTTCAGGTTGCCCTTTTTTTGGTATTGGAATGAAGATAGTTCTCTTCCAATCTTTTGGCCATATACCATATTTCCAAATCGTTGTGCATAATGCATGATATATGTGTATGCTTTCTTCTCCTCCCGCTTTAATTAGTTCAGCTGGTATCTCATCACATCCAGGAGATTTACCATTATTCAGGTGCTTTATAGCCCAAGCAATTTCATCTAATGAGGGTTCAGGTTCTGTCTCTGCTGTCGTTGGCTCATGTACCTCATTCATATCCTCACTGTCACTCATATCATACATTCCACTGCAGTACTCCTGCCATCTTTCTAGAATTTGTCTAGATTCTGTTAAGGTATTTCCCATCTTGTCACAGATAACATTCAATTGAGGTTGAACATTTCTTGTCAATAACTTCATTTCTTTGAACATTTCATAATCTCTTTCAGTCTTATGATATTGCTCTATTCTGGTACAACAATCTTGTATGTATTGATTTTTGTCCTTTCTTGTGTTCTTTCTTATTTCTCGAGTTAAAGATTTATACTTCATCCTGGTATTATCGGATTCACCTCCTTTCTGTTTCAGTTCTCTTCGTTGTTTTATTAATTCTAACGTGTCTGATGTAATCCATGGCTTAAGTTGCTTTTTCTTGGTCGGAATTAAATCTTTTGCTGCAGTTATCAAGATATCTCTAGCTTGTACTGCCAGTTCATCAGGTGTCATTTCTTCTTCTACAGACATCAAGACCTCAAAACGATTCCTAACTTCTACGTTGTATGCATCTGGTATTTTTGTGAGATCAAAACGAAGTGGCCTTGATCCTCGGGTAAGCTTTTTGAGTTTTAATTTCAGATCTGCTTCTAATAACTGATGATCTGTATCACAGTCTGCACTACGTAGGGTTTTTGCAGATGTTATGCTTGATCTCCATCTTCTTTGTATTAACATATAATCTATCTGAGTTTTGGTAATACTGTCTGGAGACTTCCATGTGAAGAGTCTTCTTGGATGTTGTTTAAAAAGCGTGTTGGCTATCGTTAACTCATTTTCTGTGCAAAATTCAATTAATTTGTCACCTGCATCATTTCTATTTCCTAATCCAAATTTTCCTAAACCGTGTCTCTCATTTTCAGCTCTTCCTGCACCTACTTTTGCATTAAAATCTCCCATTATTATTGCTATATCATTATGACCAATCTTATTTAATGTGTCTTGTAGTGTGTTGTAAAAATCTTCAATTTCGTCCTCTTCTGCTGTTGAAGTAGGTGCATATATCTGTATGAGAGTTGTGTTTTTTGGACGGCCTTTAAGTCTACTAGTGAGGATTCTATTACTAACTGGATTATATCCCATTAAAGCTTTTGCAGTTGTCTTATCTAAACAAAATGCCACTCCACTCTGGCCTCCGACGTCTCTATCAGAATAAATGAAAATACTTCCATTTTCGGTTGTAAAATGTCCCTTGCCGCTCCAGCGATGCTCACTAATTCCTAAAAATTGAATATTTAACCTCTCAATCTCATCACACACTACTTTAAGCTTTCCCTCATACAGACTTATCACATTCCACGTTGCTATTCTCACTCTGTTTCTTAGTCTGACACGGGGGATTTCCTTGGTAACACAGTCAGGATTAACTCCGTCATCACGATTACTAGTACTGGTCCCTGTTGCACACTCTTCTTCAGTGTTATCTGATCTGCCTGGCCTGGGGGTCTCGCCACCAGATCTCTTTCTTATTATGTTTTCTGTCATGGTTGTTATGGTTTCTTGGCAAGTTTTGCAGAAGGTAGTTTGCCATTGCTTTCCTTCTGGACAGTGACTGTACTAGTCGGTGGCCATAGCCATTGTCTCTACTGATGAGATCATCTGCCTATCGCCGCAGAGTGCAAGACCATAACCAACAACAATCTGTCGGCTGCTCTCACACTCCATCCACCACCTGCTTCCATGGCTTCACGTAACCCTGATCGGGGGGCTAAACGGGTACTCCACCTTGCCCAAGGGTGTCCCGTAGACTAACGGAGGAAAGGGGGGGGGGTCTTACATCTCCTTTGATAGGGGATACCCCTACCCCGCTAACAGGAAAATTGATGATACAACAATTAAAATAAACATTGATGAGATGACATTAATAACACAACATTGGTGAGACAACAATGATAAAACAACATTGTTCAGACGACATTCATAAGATCACACTGATAAGACAACATTGAAAAGTCAACACGGATGATACAATATTGATGAGAAAACATTGAAGAGACAACACAGATGAGACATCACAGATGAGACAACATTGATGAAATAGTATTGAAGAGACAACATTGCAGAGAGAACATTGATACATCAACACGTATGATACAACATCAATCCATCAACACAAATTGTACATTGATAACAGAAAATTGATATGCCCATGGTATTCTTTGCATTCTTCTCAGAAACTACATTTCCATGGCCATCAGATGCTTTTCAGCTTGACTGCTCATTGTCGACGCTTCACATCCATACAGCTCAGTGTAGCAGCTCAAGGCTCTTTTTCTCGTAGCGATTAACATCTGTTTATTGGTCTGTATGTTTTTCATCTTGCAAAAGGCTACCTTCTCGATGGCAATTCTTGATCTAATTGCACAACGCATCTCCCATCAGATGTTATGACTGTTCCGATATAATTGTACCGATTCACTTGTTTAAGAGTATTCCCGTTTACTTGTATATTACATTGAGGTATTTCGTACTTCCTATTGTCTTCTTACAGATGACTTCTAACCCTAGTTGTTCACTGTGTGCAACAACCGCATCTACCAAATGTTGCAAATCCTGCTCATCGTCTGCAATCAATGCTGTGTCATCCGCATATCTAATGTTATTGATGTTTCTTCCCCTAATGATGATTCCTTTCATATCTTGTACATTTCTGAAAATTTCACTGTACAGAGAAATATGTTCCGGAGACATTACACGTCCCTGTCTCACACCTCTCTTAATAGGCTGATATTGACATATCCTTTACAGGACATCGCTGTCATCATCTTCATCTTTCAGCTGATTGTTGATTTCTTGACAAGATTACGCTCAGTAGTTTTCCACTGCTTTCTGAGCGACCGGCGTACATACCCCGTAAGTTACCGACGCGGAGAGAACCGCAACCGATTCTCGCGCTCATCCCGTTACTCACGAGAGTATACGGGATTACGGAGAAAGTCGTGTAACTACTTGACCAGGGAGACCGGCCTACTGTTGAAAATATTACCCCCAAATATTGACCTCTCGGCCTCTCAGAGTTCAACAACAGAAACAGCGAGAGGATTTCGGGGAACATGAAATAACAGGCATCAGTTTACCGGGGAACATGAAATAACAGGCATCAGTTTACTGGGGAACATGAAATAACAGGCATCAGTTTACCGGGGAACATGAAATAACGGGCATCAGTTTAGCGGGGAACATTAAATAACGGGCATCAGTTTAGCGGGGAACATGAAATAACGGACATCAGTTTAGCGGGGAACATGAAATAACAGGCATCAGTTTACCGGGGAACATGAAATAACGGGCATCAGTTTAGCGGGGAACATGAATAAACGGGCATCATTTTACCGGGGAACATGAAATAACAGGCATCAGTTTACCGGGGAACATGAAATAACGGGCATCAGTTTAGCGGGGAACATGAAATAACGGTCATCAGTTTACCGGGGAACATGAAATAACGGGCATCAGTTTACCGGGGAACATGAAATAACAGGCATCAGTTAACGGGGAACATGAAATAATAGGCATCAGTTTACCGAGGAACATGAAATAACAGGCATCAGTTTACCGGGGAACATGAAATAACAGGCATCAGTTTACCGGGGAACATGAAATAACAGGCATCAGTTTACCAAATATCTCTTTAGGGTTAACTCATGAAGAAAACCAGATTCATCATCACGTGCCATGGCGACAAGCATGGGCGGTCATGTTTCGCCATCTCACACGATCACCTGAGTCGTGGATCAGCTCCGTGTTATTGTATCGACCACACCACATACCAAGCCATCCAAATATTTTCTTCGCTGTCTTCTCCTAGTTCTTTTCTCCTCAATCTTAGCAATTGTCACCAATTTCTTTAATTTATTTCTTCTTATAAAATTCCAAAACATGTTGACTCTCTACATCTAAATTCTCTAATAAGTTTACGGTTTCCATTTGTTTCTTGTAGAACAGGTCATTGGTTTTTCTGTCTGCCAATGGTATTCTGTGTATTTTCCTCAGAAACCACATTTCCATAGCCATTTGTGCGCTTATCTGCTCATTGTCCATGTTTCACATCCATACACAAGTACAGGTTCTATGTAGCACTTCAACACTACTTATCAAAAACAAGAATGGAACGTAAAATAAATAACCATACATATATATGGAAATAAATTACAACATATCTCTGTAGGGTGAAACAATGTAGAAAACAAGAAAGGAGCGTGAACTACCGGGTACAAACTTACCAACTAACAGTGTCACACACTTCAACATTCCAAGAATTCAGGGACAGTCATAGATTCGTTCTGGGCGCCTAATGGTTGACCAAGTACTCGCTAAAGATAGCCAATGTTTGGACTTGGAGAGATCTGGTTGACCGCAGGCACGCGAGTCATCTAATCTATGTCTGTGTGTGCTCCACAACGGGGTGATCTGCTAGATCCAGAATGTTCTAATGCTACAAGGCCATGAGCAGGCAGTCGCGCTCCCAGAAATAACACTGGCTGTAAAGTGACCGCGTAAAGAAAACATTGAATTAATCCCGAGACACAAGATGTTGGGCATTTAATCAAACAATTTGCTTTGTTGTGAACAACAGGCGAACAATGAAATACTATCAACAAAGTGAACACGTCTTACTTTCTGGAGTGGTAAAATGCAGAGATAAATAACACCTATCAAATTAGAACAGTGAACATGCTATGAGAACAAAGAACGTGCAATGAGAACAACGAACAAGCAATGAGAACAACGAACAAGCAATGAGAACAATGAATAAACAATGAGAACAGTCAACATGCAATGAAAACGAAGAACAAGCAATGAGAACAATGAACAAGCAATGAGAACAATGAACAAGCAATGAGAACAATGAACAAGCAATGAGATTGATTGATTGATTGATTTAGGAATCGACATCACTGCATTCGGGGCATTCCCATAAGTGCTCCGTCCCCATCCTCAGCAGCCAGCGAAGAGTTTCAACACTAATAATACCAGTAGCAATCTGATTATAAGTCCGTCTCGCCTTTCCTTTGAGCGTTGAGCGTCGGCCACATCCCTTCGTCACTCCTCGTTGTCTCATTCTTGCCAGACCATGGTAATCTATTTGCACCTCCGAGGTGTGCACGTGCTCCCACAAGGCCGCAACCATGTCTGCCTTGTCATGTATCAATACTCCCCCAAGTTCTGCAGAGCCAGCCAATCTGTCTGCCTATTCATTTCCCAGCACACCGGCATGCCCCGGAGAAAAGATCCAGGCGATGCTTGTCACCCGTGACCTCCGAAGCAAAGCAAGCCACTCCGCACGAAGTCTGCCCGTCCTCACCCTCGTCAGCATGCTTTCTGAGTCAGTTACAATCACGATGTGTGTGTGTCGTATTCTCCATCCAGCGGAGAGCCGCAGTGACTGCCTCCACTTCCATTCTTAAGCTGGATGTTGTTGCATCATATGCCAGGCTCTCCTGCCCCAAACATCGACCATTAGCTTTGGCTATGAACCCCCAGCCACTTCTCTCACCTCTTGACACCGAACCATCTGTGTAGATAATCACATCACTCGAGTGAGCATTGTCCTGAATTAGTTGCTGGATTTCCACTTCCGTGGCCCCTGCTGGCCACTCCCTGCACTCCCGGCTTAATGTGATTATAACTCTGCACAAGTCTGACTGCTCCGCTGGCACTCTGACCCACTCCTCTCCACGCCTAATGTTCTCCAAGGGGCACACCTGTCTGATCGTATCCTCCGCCTGAGCCATCCATGATTTCCCTCTTATCAGTCGCTGGCCCTTAACTGCGTCCAGCGCCTCATGCAGTGGGTGGTCTGTGTCTGCAGCTACTCTGAGGTATGCCTTCGCCTGCTTCACCTTGAACCTACCAGCAACAGTCAGCAGACCAAGGATGTAACGCATACACACTACTGGGGTGTGACCAAGGATGTAACGCATACACACTACTGGGGTGTCTCTAGTGCATCCCAGAATGACCCGCATAGCTTCGTTCTGTATGCGCTCTAACTTCACCAGCTGACTCTCTGAGACAGTGAGCAGACCTAATCCATAATAAATTACTGAGAGGATCAAGTGCTGGTATAGCGTGAAAAGCATTCTCTGCTCTATGTCCATAGCAGCCATAGTTTTAAATGCATTAAGTCCCTTTTGAGTTCTTGTCACGACCGTCTCCACATGGTCCTTGAAGGATAGGCTCCTGTTAAATGTGATCCCCAGATACTTCAGTTTGTTCTCTCTGCTGACATTTCTACCATCTATCGCGAGGCTTGGGACATCAGCTCTTACAATCCTGTTGTCCAGAGAGCACCACAAAACAGCCGCCTTTTCCGGGTGGATGACAGCACTCATTTCTGTGCACCAGTCAATCACTTCATCTACTGTCGCTTCTAACTCCTGGGCTGTTTGCTCCCTATCTCTCCCCTTCCTATATGCAAGAATATCATCTGCAAATGTTAGTATTCTTCCAACCCCTGGTGCTTCTAGGTTTGCAATCTTGCTCGTATACACATTAAAGTGCACCGGTGAGACTGCAGATCCCTGTGGCAGTCCCGGGGTTAAAATATGTGGCTCTGAGGTCCATGCGCCCAGACAGAGAGCAACCCGACGAGAGTGCAGGACGGCTGCTATCCAGTTCACCAACCAGGGATTGACCCCCTTCTCCATCAGTGCGGTCATCAAAATATCATATCGAATTCTATTGTACGCATCCTCGAGATCAAGCGCTGCCGCCATCGTTTCCTGTCTACTCTGGAACCCCTCATAAATATCAAAGGCAAAAGTGGCTGCATTAGACCAGGTATCTTTTCCTGGCCTGTAGCTCCCCAGGCCTCTTGGAAGAAGCTTCCCCCTTTCCAAAATATCCTGCAGCTTAACAGCGACTATCTTCTCTAAAACCTTCCCAAATGTATTTTGAAGAGTGATGATCCTAAAGCCGCTAAGCTTTGACTGATCCTTGAATGGTTTTGGGAGAGGGATGAGATAGCTGTGCACCCAATCCTGCGGTACTGATGCTGTCCTAATGCTCTGGTTAAAGCAGTCGGTCATCTTCTCTAGGTCTGTTTCGCTCAAACCCTTCATGTGGCCATATCTGACCCCATCGGGCCCTGGTGCCGTGTCTTTTGCCTTTTTCAAAATGTGTTTAACATCTTCCACCCGTATGATGTCTTCATACTGCATATTCTTCGTGGTGCCAGATAGCTCCTCTCTAACTGCATCCCTGGTGTCCGCATCATTATGATTGGTCTGCTCTAAAAATCTCTGGAGAAACGCCTCCCCTTTCTCTTTGTCTGTTGTCACGCGCACACCATCATCTCTATAGATTGTTCCCACTGTCATCGGCCGATCTTTTCTCTGCATTTGCCTGTGCAGTTTCCAGAATTTTTGCAGTGTTTTATCACCTCCAATCTCCTTCATGAAACATTCCCATTTTGCCTTTTTGGCCTCTGCAGCACAGCGCTTGAAAACCTCCACCTTGTCTTTCTTAACATTTTCCGCTGTGTCCACTTCCTCTCGTGAGCTTCGAAGTGTCTGTCGCACTTTCTTTAGCTGCTTCACTGCAGCTCTCTTTGCTTTCCAAGCATGGTCTACTTCTGGGGTCCACCATGGGGGATGCAAAAAGGGAGTTTTAACAGTCATGTTGCATGCCCCTTGTCTGAGGCGTCCAAGAAGGCAATCGGACCACTCATACCGGAAGGTCTTGCGCGCTCTCCCAGCCTTGACTTTCCTGGACTTAGAGATCAGGACTGAGCATGGCATGTGATCACTCCCATGGTCATTTAAAACATTCCACTTTACATCAAGGACTGATGACTGGGAGACAAGTGCCAAGTCAATATCTGTGTCTGCATCGCCAGGCCTCAATGCCATTCTTGTCGGCCTACCATCATTTATGCAGACCACATCGGAGTCCACCATGGCATCTGCAAGGACAATTCCCTGTCGGTTTTCTCCACTACTGTCCCAATCTATGTTCCTTGCATTGAAGTCTCCACATATGAGTAACCTATCACCTGGTAATTCCTCCAGTTCCTTAAGCCAGTCCCAATGTTCCTTTCTGACAAAACAATCCACTGTGGCATATACATTTATGATGTTCCAACTTAAGCCACCAATCTCCATTTGTATACCCTGGACCTCTCTTGCACTGTGATTCCACTGGCTCAAGTCGAGTACCACATGCTTCACTCCTTCCTTCACCAGCAGACCTTGTCCATGTCTCTTCTGCCCAGTAGGGTTTATATAACTGGCGTACCCAGGGCAATGGTATTTGTCTGTATTTAGCTCCTGGAGCATGAGGACGTCAAAATCATATATTAGTCTCTCCAATACAGGACCTCTCTGTCTGGCACTGCAACAATTCCAGTATCCCACTCTTACATAGTTGAAACCTAGTCTCTCGAATTTTCGTCTTGTTCTCCTGGCGCCTGCCCTCCTATTTCTATGCCGTCGTCTCACACCATTTCCTCGTCTTCTCCTCCTCACTCTATCTCTCTCTCTTCGCTAGCCTCTGAGGGATGTGGCAAGCGCAGAGCACGTGCTCCGTAGCTCCGGCGACGATTCCCATGTTTAAATAAATCCATAGGCAAAGTTTGGATATTTCAGGAAATAAACGGTCACCCTAGCATTGCCTGCTTGCTAGGGAAGAGGCAGGGGATGTCCCGCAGGAGTCCATACGCCTGGTGCCGCCCCGCACGCCTGTCAGACGTCCAACGTTCACGACCAGTTAACCCATGGCCATCCAGTTCCTCAGCACGCTGGTCCACCTTGAACTTAGGGTTAATATTTGGAGTTTTCCGTCTCCTAGATGGATTGCTGTCCAAAGCTAACGGGTTCCACCTACCCGGGAGCGTAACCCTGATCGGGGGGCTAAACGGGTACTCCACCTTGCCCAAGGGTGTCCCGTAGGCTAGCGGAGGGAAGGAGGCGCCTTACTTCTCCTTTGATAGGGGATACCCCTACCCCGCTACCCACACATGCAATGAGAACAATGAACATGCAATGAGAACAATGAACAAGCAATGAGAACAATGAACAAGCAATGAGAACAACGAACAAGCAATGAGAACAATGAACAAGCAATGAGAACAATGAACAAACAATGAGAACAATGAACAAACAATGAGAACAATGAACAAGCAATGAGAACAATGATCAAACAATGAGAACAGTGAAATGCAACGAGAACAAAGAACAAGCAATTAGATCAGTGAAAATACAATGAGAACAAAGAACAAGCAATGAGAACAGTGAACAAGCAATGAGAATAGTGAACCTACAATGAGAACAAAGAACAAGCAATGAGAACAATGAACAAACAATGAAAACAGTGAAATGCAACGAGAACAAAGAACAAGCAATGAGAACAGTGAATATGCAATGAGAATAGTGAACATGCAATGAGAACAGTGAAGATGCAACGAGAACAGTGAACATGCAATGAGAACAATGAACATGCAATGAGAACAGTGAAATGCAACGAGAACAAAGAACAAGCAATGAGAACAGTAAACATGCAATGAGAAAAATGAACATGCAATGAGAACAGTGAACAAGCAATGAGAACAGTGAGAACAATTAACATACAATGAGAACAGTGAACAAACAATTACAACAGTGAACAAAAAATTACAACAGTGAACAAGCACGCGCGTGTGTGTGTGTGTGTGTGTGTGTGTGTGTGTGTGTGTGTCTGTGTTTGTGTGTGTGTTTGTGTGTGTGTGTGTGTGTGTGTGTTTGGCAAAACTAAAACACGATAGTTTTTGGGTCTTGTTTGTTGTTGAGATGAATACTCTTGAGAAGAAGCAGGGATGTTGAGATGTTGAGTGTACTCTAGACCGACCTGCTCCGGACACGTCATGAGACAGACTCCGTTTGTTGTGACATGCCAGTTGAAACCGAAGAGGAAATAAGGCCATCAATAGGCAGGAGCGCCTACATTACAGAGTCTCCTTTGTGTGGGCAATGTCAAAACCTCTTATCCCCAGAAACACAATAGCCTTTTGATTATTTTCTCGCGGTGCTAAATCGATACTCATCATAAATAATGCAGGGAAGATTGACCAAATATGTCAGATATTGAACTAATCAATCCGATCAATGACAATGACAACAAGATTCTATTCATCACCAGCGTTAATCATTTAGCCTGTCCTTCACCTGGTTAGTTTCTTTGGTGAGTTTTGGCGAAAACAGTTTACATCACAGCATTGCTGAATGGAACTGAAAATAGGTGAAGTAATATAGTTAAAGTAAGAAAGGAAATACGGCAGTGCATCGCGAAAGGCAAATACTAATAAGTAAAATAATTGGCTCACTTACCAGCATTTTGCCTTCTTGATAGGCAATGTTAGATTGTGTTTCATAAAAAGTATAATAACTACAACTCATTGCGGGGACCAGGGATGGAGTTATACCTCTTCATGGTACATAACCTGGGCAGAAATGCAGAGACCATGTGTTGCCCATGCAGCATGATCCCTCTCTCGGCCTGTCTAGTTTACTCCAGAGGAAAGGTAACAGCAATACACCTGGAACAAGACAAGCTGCAAAAGCTGTCGGATCAGCAAAGCGATGCTCTTCTCTAACTGTGAAAGTAATATAGTCACACACAAAAATAACAGACTGAGGAAAATGTAAAGAATACCATGGACAGACAGAAAAACCAATGGCCAAATCCTTCAAGAAACAAATGAAAACGGTAAACTGATTGGAGAAATTAGACGTAGACAGTCACAGTATTTTTGGGGACACGTTATGAGAAGAAATAAACTAGAGAAATTGATGACTACTGGCAAGATTGAGTGGAAAGACAGACATACAGAGAAACAGCTAATACAAGCAGACAAGTTCCTCAGCTTTCCAGGCCACCCTATGAATGACATATTTGAAAACTTAGCAATAGCAGTTGAAAAGATGAACATAGACTATCACTACAAAACCAGTGAGAGGGATATTTGGGCAGTTTTGCTTGTTCATTTTTCTCATTGCTATTTCACTGTTCACACTGAGTGTTAATTGTTCTCATTGCTTATTTATTGTTCGCATTGCTTGCTCATTGTTCTCATTGCTTGTTCATTGTTCTCATTGCTTGTTCATTGTTCGCATTGCTTGTTCATTGTTCTCATTGCTTGTTCATTGTTCTCATTGCTTGTTAATCGTTCTCATTGCTTGTTCATTGTTCTCATTGTTTGTTCATCGTTCTCATTGCTTGTTCATTGTTCTCATTGTTTGTTCATTGTTCTCATTGTTTGTTCGTGTTCTCATTGCTTGTTCATTGTTCTCATTGCTTGTTCATTGTTCTCATTGCTTGTTCGTGTTCTCATTGCTTGTTAATTGTTCTCATTGTTTGTTCATCGTTCTCATTGCTTGTTCATTGTTCTCATTGTTTGTTCATCGTTCTCATTGCTTGTTAATTGTTCTCATTGCTTGTTCATTGTTCTCATTGCTTGTTAATTGTTCTCATTGCTTCTTCATTGTTCTCATTGCTTGTTCATTGTTCTCATTGCTTCTTCATTGTTCTCATTGCTTGTTCGTGTTCTCATTGCTTGTTAATTGTTCTCATTGTTTGTTCATCGTTCTCATTGCTTGTTCATTGTTCTCATTGTTTGTTCATTGTTCTCATTGCTTGTTAATTGTTCTCATTGCTTGTTCATTGTTCTCATTGCTTGTTAATTGTTCTCATTGCTTCTTCATTGTTCTCATTGCTTGTTCATTGTTCTCATTGCTTCTTCATTGTTCTCATTGCTTGTTCGTGTTCTCATTGCTTGTTAATTGTTCTCATTGTTTGTTCATCGTTCTCATTGCTTGTTCATTGTTCTCATTGTTTGTTCATCGTTCTCATTGCTTGTTCATTGTTCTCATTGCTTCTTCATTGTTCTCATTGTTTGTTCATCGTTCTCATTGCTTGTTCATTGTTCTCATTGCTTGTTCATAGTTCTCATGGCTTGTTCATCGTTCTCATTGCTTGCTCATTGTTCTCATTGCTTGTTCATCGTTCTCATTGCTTGTTCATCGTTCTCATTGCTTGCTCATTGTTCTCATTGCTTGTTCATCGTTCTCATTGCTTGTTCATAGTTCTCATTGCTTGTTCGTGTTCTTATTGCTTGTTCATTACTCTCTTTGCTTGTTCATCTTTCTCATTGCTTTTCCATTGTTCTCACTTGACAGGTATTGTTTGTCTCTGTATTTTATCACCCCCAGAAAGTAAGACGTGTTCACTTTGTTGACAGTATTTCATTGTTCGCAACAAAGCAAATTGGTTGAATCAATGCCCACCATCTTGTGTCTCTTGACTAGTTCCATGTTTTCTTTACAACGAACTCGGTCACTTTACAGCCAGTTATATATCTGCAGAGAGCAACTACCTGCTCATGTTCTTGCAGCATTAGAACAATCTTGATCTAGCAGATCACCCCGTTGTGGAGCACACACAGCCATAGATTAAATGCTTGTTGTGTTTGCGGTCACCCAGATCTCTCCAAGTCCAAACATTGGCTATCTTTAGCGAGTACTTGGTGAACCATTCGGCGCCCAGAACGAATCTGTGACTGTCCCTGAATTCTTGGAATGTTGAAGTGTGTGACACTGTTAGTTGGTAAGTTTGTGTCCATTATTATACGTTCCTTTCTTGTTGTCTTCATTGATCCACACTACAGGATATTTGGTGAATTGATTTCTGTTATGTTACGTTACATTCGTGTTTTGATAAGTACGGACGAACGAACGAACGAACAAACGAACAAACAATCTTTATTTTCAAAAGGTCACAGATTGGGCACGCAGGCCCGTCTTACATTCGGCCATTCCAATCACTCATCTTTCATTCATCAGTTGTGAATGTTACATTAACATGGGAAAAAAACAATGTCGCGTGAATTTTGTAAATATAAAACAATGCATATTAGCATGTTATAAGACAGGCAGACACACGTACACACGCACATTCATAAACATACACGCACTCGTACATACTTGCATACATACATAATTTGCACAAACTCTCACAGTTTTGCATACACTCAATAACATACAAACACACAATCCCTCGCATACACTGCACGCATGCATACATACCCAGACATACATAATACACATACATAAACTAACATACACACTTATACACACACTTACACACACATACGCACATACACACATATACACACATCACATACTCATTGGCACCATGCCGTCTTGACAGGCGATAGTTTGTGCTTCAAAAAGACATAATAACTTTTACTTTTGGCGGTGGCGAATGTGACTGAAAAGGCTAATTCGCGCTGTAAATGTTCGTTCACACTGAGTACATGTGACCACGTGGTCATTTCCACCACCATGCACTATCTTACGTCTCACACGCTTGGTGTAAGACTTATCTGCACTAATTTTCTCCTTTGTTTTTATACCATTTCTTATGTTTGCCCTCCATGCAACACATTCAGCGGCGACTTGCTCCCAATGTGCATTATCAATGCCTGTATCAATCATGTCCCGCTTACACATATCTTTGTATCGTAGTAGAGGCCGACCCTGAGATCTCTTACCCATCTGTAATTCACATAAAAAGATGTCCTTTGGTATTCTACCATATTCCATCCTCCTAACGTGTCCTATCCATCTAAGTCTACGAAGACTGAGCATGGAATAAACCGGCACACAACCTGATATTTCCAATACTTCAGTATTTGTGATTTTGTCTTGCCACTTAATACCAATAATTCTTCGCAGACACCGCATATGAAAGCTGTTTAGTTTAAACGTTTCTCTTGGTATGAGTAAGTTGTCCAGGTTTCACTGCCATAGAGAAGAGTACTAAGGACACAGGCTTGATAGGCAAGGACTTTTGTTTTGGCAGTAAGCTTCCTATTCTCCCATACTCTTTTTCTTAACCTGTTCATTGTTGTTGCTGCCTTACCAATACGGATGCTGATTTCCTGATCTAGGGATAATTTGCCTTTTTAAAGCACAAACTATCGTCTGTCAAGACGGCAAAGTGCCAATGTAAATATACATAAACACACATACATAAACACACATACACGCACAAGCATACACACACAGGCAAACACATACACAAACAAGCACACACACAAGCAAACATACATAGACTATACACTCGCACACACACACGTACACCAAAATACACACATAGACACACGTACACATACACATATACATACACATGCACACACATAGACACACATACACACACATGCACACCTACACGCATACTCACACATTTATGCACATATACGTTGTCTAACATAATCACTAAAACTATTATGAACAAACTATCACATTTTATACTGACAATTGTCGTGAGCAACCTTACAAAAATGTACAATATTGGGAAAACAGGGAAAATGGAAACGTGAAAATGAAAAAGAATATGTTATACATCGTGTAGCGTAAAGCATAGCGATTCTTCTTCTTCTTCTTCTTCTTCTTCTTCTTCTTCTTCTTCTTCTTCTTCTTCTTCTTCTTCTTCTTCTTCTTCTTCTTCTTCTTCTTCTTCTTCTTCTTCTTCTTCTTCTTCTGCTTCTGCTTTTTCTTCTTCTTCTTCTTCTTCTTCTTCTTCTTCTTCTTCTTCTTCTTCTTCTTCTTCTTCTTCTTCTTCTTCTTCTTCTTCTTCTTCTTCTTCTTCTTCTTCTTCTTCTTCTTCTTCTTTTTCTTCTCCTTCTTCAGCGTTCCGAGCCATTGAGGTTCTTTGCTGCAGATACAAGTCGTCTTCATTCGTCTCTCTGGTTGACCTTCTCTTGCCAGTCGTTGATTCCAAGTGCTTGTAGGTCTGTATATATATTATCTCTCCACCGTCTTCTTGGTCTACCTCAGGGTCTACGGTCATTTATTTCCTGAGTGTAAGTGAGTTTTGTTTCCCTATTATCTTCCATTCTTTCTATATGCCCCAGCCATTGTAGTCTATTAGCCTTCATGATACCATTGATTAGCGGGGATTTAAACAGACCATAAATGTCTTTGTTACTTCTTCTTTTGTAGAATTGCCATTGCGAATGTAGCCTTTTGCAAGATGAAAAGCATACTGACCAATAAAAAGATATCAAGTGAAACGAGAAAAATGGTGTTGAAGTGCTACATAGAACCTATACTTTTGTATGGATGTGAAGCTTGGACAATAAGCAGTCAAGCTGAAAAACAGCTGATGACTGTGGAGATGTGATTTCTGAGGAGAAGCAAAGAATACCATGGACAGAGAGAAAAACTAATGACAAAGTCCTTCAAGAAACAAATGAAGATCGTAAACTGATTAGAGAAATTAGACGTAGACAGTCAAAATTGTTTGGACATGTTATGAGAAGAAATGAATTGGAGAACTTGGTGACAACTGGCAAGATCGAAGGGAAGAGACCAAGGGGAAGACCGAGAAGTAAATACCTGGATGGCTTGGCCACATGGCACGGTCAAGACAGGAACACGGAGCTGATCAACGACTCTAGTGATCGAGTGACATGGCAAAACATGACCGCCCACGCTTACCAGCATGGCACATGATGGATGGATGGGTGTTCTTTTAATGGATATATTATCTATTTGTATATGGCCAGAGTTTTTAGCCGTTCCTTCTCTTGAAATTACCATATATTCTATCTTAGCTTGATTGATAACCAGCCCCGTCTGTTGGGCTATTTCCTATAAGTGAGTCAATATTTCCAATGTCTTTTGTTCATGTCACCCTAAAATATCTATATCATCCTGCAATTGACATAAACATGATGAAGTACGCAGTGCGTATTTAGTAGTGTTGAAGTGCTATATAGAACCTACACTTGTGTACGGATGCGAAACATGAACAGTTAGGGTTATCTCAACTGAGTTAACTCTTCCATGTATTCTCATCAATGTTGACTCATCTGTGTTTACTTTTTAATGTTATTTTATTATTTTTGTCTTATAATTATCATCTCATCGATGTTGTATCATCTATGCCAGTGTTTCCCAACGTGGGGCCCACGCCCCACAGGGGGGCAATTTGACTGTTAAGGGGGGCAATTCGAAAATGGAAAAAATCGGCTGAATATAACAAAACGGGGAGATTTGAGACTGAAGTTAACTAAATTGGAACCTGACATAAGATCTCTTTGCAGCAAGCATCAAGCGCAAGGATCTCACTAAATTTAAATAATAAATAATTACTAATAATTAAAATAATATAGAAAAATCTTTCAATAAAATTATTTTGTACTTGAATTTCAGTTCTCCATTATATGTTTTGAAAATTTACTTACTGTGTTTGCTCAATAATTACCTAGTGATTTCTTCCTAAAACCTATCATTCAAGTTTCTTTAGTGAACATTTCAATTTTTGAATATTAAAAATAATGTATATGTTGAGGGGGGGGGGGGGGGGGGCAATATGAATTTTAGAAAGGCTTAAGTGGGGCATGGTACAAAAAAGGTTGGGAAACACTGATCTATGCTGTCTCATCAATGTTGTCTCATCAGTGTCATCTCATCATTGTCATCTCATCAATGTTGTCTCATCAGTGTCATCTCATCAATGTCATCTCATCAATGTCATCTCATCAATGTTGTCTCATCAATGTCATCTCATCAATGTCGTCTCATCAATGTCGTCTCATCAATGTTGTTTCATCAATGTCATCTCTTTAATGTTGTATCATCAATGTCATCTCATTAATGTTGTCTCATCAATGTTGTCTCATCAATGTTGTCTCATCAATGTCATATCATCAATTATGTCTCATCAATGTCATATCATCAATGTCGTCTGATCAATGTCATCTCATCAATGTTGTCTCATCAATGTTATCTCATCAATGTCATCTCATCAATGTTGTCTCATCAATGTTGTCTCATCAATGTTGTCTCATCAATGTTGTCTCATCAATGTTGTCTCATCAATGTTATCTCATCAATGTCATATCATCAATGTTGTCTCATCAATGTCATATCATCAATGTTGACTCATCAATGTCATATCATCAATGTTGTCTCATCAATGTCATATCATCAATGTTGTCTCATCAATGTCATATCATCAATGTTGTCTCATCAATGTCATATCATCAATGTTGTCTCATCAATGTCATATCATCAATGTTGTCTCATCAATGTCATATCATCAATGTTGTCTCATCAATGTCATATCATCAATGTTGTCTCATCAATGTCATCTCATCAATGTTGTCTCATCAATGTCATCTCATCAATGTTGTCTCATCAATGTCATCTCATCAATGTTGTCTCATCAATGTTGTCTCATCAATGTTGTCTCATCAATGTTGTCTCATCAATGTTGTCTCATCAATGTTGTCTCATCAATGTTGTCTCATCAATGTCATCTCATTAATGTTGTCTCATCAATGTCGTATCATCAATGTTGTCTCCTCAATGTTGTCTCATCAATGTTGTCTCATCAATGTTGTCTCATCAATGTCATCTCATCAAAGTCATCTCATCAATGTTGTCTCATCAATGTTGTCTCATCAATGTTATCTTATCAATGTCATATCATCAATGTCATCTCATCAATGTTGTCTCATCAATTTCATCTCATCAATGTCGTCTCATCAATGTTGTCTCATCAATGTCATCTCTTTAATGTTGTCTCATCAATGTTGTCTCATCAATGTTGTCTCATCAATGTCATCTCTTTAATGTTGTCTCATCAATGTTGTCTCATCAATGTTGTCTCATCAATGTTGTCTCATCAATGTCATCTCATTAATGTTGTCTCATCAATGTCGTCTGATCAATTTCATCTCATCAATGTTGTCTCATCAATGTCATCTCATCAATGTTGTCTCATCAATGTCATCTCATCAATGTTGTCTCATCAATGTCATCTCATCAATGTTGTCTCATCAATGTCATCTCATCAATGTTATCTCATCAATGTCATCTCATCAATGTTGTCTCATCAATGTCATCTCATCAATGTTGTCTCATCAATGTCATCTCATCAATGTTGTCTCATCAATGTCGTCTGATCAATGTCATCTCATCAATGTTGCCTCATCAATGTCATCTCATCAATGTTGTTTCATCAATGTTGTCTCATCAATGTCATCTCATCAATGTTGTCTCATCAATGTCGTCTGATCAATGTCATCTCATCAATGTTGCCTCATCAATGTCATCTCATCAATGTTGTCTCATCAATGTTGTCTCATCAATGTTATCTCATCAATGTTGTCTCATCAATGTTGCCTCATCAATGTCATCTCATCAATGTCATCTCATCGATGTTGTTTCATCAATGTTGTCTCATCAATGTCATCTCATCAATGTTGTCTAATCAATATCATCTTATTAATGTCATCTCATCAATGTTTTCAGCACTCCAATGGACAAGGGACACAACTGCACTGTACCAAACGGGCAGCAGAGAGTTTGTTCTCAGGGACAGCCCGTCGTACGGGCCCCGTCGCCTCCCTGGAGTCTGGCTGGCTCCGTCCCTGATCTCTTGTGTTGTCAGCTGTATCTCCAGGTACGGGAATTCTCATCATTGATCACCGGTGCTGTTATTTGTATGGTCCAGGTAGCGGGGTCTCAAGCATTCTACCTACCTACCCACCCACCTTCCTACCCACCCACCCACCTACCTACCTACCTACTTACCTACTTACCTACCTATATACACAGCCATTTACATATCTTTATAATATCTACTTATCCACATGTTTACATAGATACATACATATCTGCCACATCGCGATCATACACTTATATTTCTTTTTGATTGGGACTCTCCTGGTTGTTAAGGCACGACTTCTATAAGGAATCATCACCATGGTCGTTTTATTGTTGGTTCATTCATCTTTGCCGGACGCAGATAGTTGTACTTATGCATGCGTCCTCCGGTTGTTAACTAGTCCAGGACTGTACTTGGCACCGTTGGCAGGACACGAGATATTGCTGTGAATGACTCCTCATGGTTAAATAATTACTTGCTGAATTCTGGCTAAGGCTTTCGATAAAGTGAGACATGTTGACATGATAAGGATGCTTGAAGATCTACAAATTGATGGAAAGGACCTTAGACTTGTAAAAAACATATATTGGAAACAACAAGCTGCCATAAGAATTGAACACGATGTAGGTCAATATCAGCCTATTAAAAGAGGTGTGAGACAGGGATGTGTAATGTCTCCAGATCTTTTTTTCCCTGTACAGTGAATATATATTTAGAAATATAGAAGATATAGAAGTAATCAACATTGGGGGACGATACATCAATAACATTAGATATGCAGATGATACAGTCTTGATTGCAGACAACGAACAAGACCTGCAAAATTTAGTAGATGCGGTTGTTGCACACAATGAACAACTAGGGTTAGAATTAAATTGTAAAAAGACACAGATTATGGTCGTCACTAGGAAGAAGGAAATACCACAATGTGATATACGAGTAGATGGACATATTGTCAACAACCTGAATTTATACAAGCATGCTGGTTCCTTCATACACACCTCATGATTACAAACACGTCTTTGTGTGAATGGTAAACAAAGAATCACGCTTTATTCTATATTACATAGCTCGTCTTACGAGCATACACAAATGGCATTCAACACTCAAATACATTCTCTATATTCGCTACGTATAACTATGCCCTCTCTAAACTACACAACTGGCGAGGGTAAACACAGAGGTCTTGTCGCTCTAACTGTCGGTCCCGGTCTGACTTAATTCACACGTCTAGTCCAGCTACTCGTTCTCCGTTCTCGTGCGGTCAGCCGCACGGCGTGCTGGGTCACTTGTCACGTAGTTTAGTGGTCCAGTCCTCGTAGCCTACAGCTGTACTATTGTTCAGTCTGTTTACGGGTAGTCCCCGTGATTACTGTACTCTGTCCTATGTCGGGAGTTAATCCCTTATGTCCTAGTCATGTCCTAGCTATGACAAATGCGTGTCCTGTCTAGGTCTGGTCCTAACACTAGTTTGAAGTTCTATCTCCTTATACCGTCTTTCTCTATCTATTCTCTTGTAATTGTCCTTATTATGTCCTGCTTCTGTCCTTTACTTTCCTCCGTCCTTATCCTACTTCTATCTATACCTATCCAGCTTCTTGACACATATTCGTAAGCAAGTGAATCGATACAGTTATCTCGGCACAGTCATAACATCTGATGGGAGATGCCTTGAAGAGATTAGAACAAGAATTGCCATTGCGAAGGTAGCCTTTTTCAAGATGAAAAACATACTGACCAACAAAAAGATATCAATTGAAACGAGAAAAAGAGTGTTGAGATGCTACATAGAACCTATACTTTTGTATGGATGTGAAGCGTGGACAATAAGCAGTCAAGCTGAAAAACAACTAATGGCTGTGGAAATGTCGTTTCTGAGGAAAATGCAAAGAAAACCATGGACAAATAGAAAGACCAACGAACAGGTCCTTCAAGAGACAAATGAAGATCGTAAACTGATTAGAGTCATTAGACGTAGGCAGTCAAAATTTTTGGGGCATGTTATGAGAAGAAATGACTTGGAGAACTTGGTGACAACTGGCAAGATCTAAGGGTAGAGACCAAGGGGAAGATCTAGAAGCAAATACCTGGATGGCTTGGCCACTTGGCATGGTCGAGACAGGAACACAGAGCTGATCCACGACTCTGGTGATCGAGTGAGATGGCAGAACATGACCGCCCACGCTTACCGGCATGGCACATGATGGATGGCTGGAATTCTGGCTCTGGGAGACTGTTTAAATATACTCTGTCATTCTACATATTACATGACGATTGTCACAACTTCACAACTGATTTTTATAACACAACACCGGAACTGTTTTCGTAATCTATTGTTATACGACGCGTCGATGCATTTCACATAATCATATGGTCACGTATACACATAAAATCTATTATTACACGGCGCGTCCATGCATTTCACATAGCAATATTTTTACATATACACGCTATCAAATTTATAAAACACTTCTTTGCAACAATGATAAAATAACTAAGACTAATGGCGGCACTATGAAAGGCCGTTGCCATCCTCGACACGTGACCAGGTCCGCTCTCGACCACTGTCCACGGCAGAGTGCATTTCAAGGAGACACAATTTTTTTTTTTCAGGGAGCGACTCCCGGAGTGTTTTACGCTCTTTGACCAGTGCTCATAGGCGAGTCACTTGTTACGGTCTAGTGTATAAACTAGACTTTCTTCTTCTGCTTTCATCTGGAGTGTTTTTTTTTCGGACGTGATTGCGTTGTGCCTGTTTACAGCAGAGCTGCGTTCTTGCGCCGTTATACCGACACATCCGACTTCTGCGGGCATTTGTTGACCGGGTTAAACTGTGGTAAACAAGAGTGTGTAGGTAGGTCTTAGGTAGACTGGTAAGTATGTAGGTAGGTAATTATGTAGGTAGGCATTTATGTAGGTAGGAATTTATGTAGGTAGGCATTTATGTAGGTAGGCATTTATGTAGGTAGGCATTTATGTCCAATCCACTGATAGTCGTCTAACGCGCCTCAGTCGTTCCCAGATAGGATACAGACCCAGATAAGTACCCTTAACATTGTCATGTAGTGCGTTTCATGTAGTTTTGTGTCGGTTTGTGTTTGTTTGTTATGTGCTGACGAAGGCTTTGGCCGCAATGTCCATTTGTTTCTTGTAATCGTGTTTCAGTAAAGTTCACAATCTACTTCTCGTTTTTGGTGATTCACTCTAACCTGTGCCATGACCTAAGATACTGTTACATTGGGTCATGGCATTTACATATATATATATATATATATATATATATATATATATATATATATATATATATATATATATATATAATAGCTACTTACCCACATGCCTGCATACATACATATCGATCTATGCACCTACCTACCTACATATCTACCTAAATACCTATACCTACATACATGCCTACCTACATAAATACCTACCTACATATTTACCTGTCTACCTAAGACCTACCTACACACTTACTATCTACCTAATCCCTATCTACATACTTAACTATCTAACTAATACCTACCTACATACATACCTGCAAACATACATGTCTGTCTGTCCGTGTATGTATATGTGTGTGTGTGTGTGCGCCCCTGCCTGCCTGTCTGCCCGCCCACCCGCCCGCCCGCCCGACTGCCTGCCTGTGAATACCCATGTATATGGAATGAAGAAACAACATGGGAAAATGCCATAACTTCTCGGTCCCCTCCTTCAGCAGGCAACGTTGTTTATGTCTCTCTCTCTCTCTCTCTCTCTCTCTCTCTCTCTCTCTCTCTCTCTCTCTCTGTGTGTGTGTGTGTGTGTGTGTGTGTGTGTGTGTGTGTGTGACAGAGGGAAAGGAAGAGAAAGAAAGAGAGAGTGAGAGAGAAATTGAAATAGTGTGAGAGAGTGAGTGACAGAGTGAGAACGAACGAACGAACGAAAGTCCTTATTTTCAAAGGGTTAAGAATTGGGCACGCAGGCCCGTCTGACATTCTGCCCTTCTTCTCTATTTCCTCTCATACATTCTTTCATTCAACATCACTTATGAAGCAAATTTTGACAACAAAAGAACAATAGCATTAAAACGTATGAAAAATAATCAATAACAAATGACTCACTGAGGCAGTGTTTAACATGGGCATTATAAATACCTAAGAAGGGTGTAACGTGCCATACATAAGGGAATGTTTTTTGGCTAGTTGTCGTTTGAGATAAGTTACCATTATTATTGTCTTTTTGTGTTTTTGTTTATGGGGGAATGTAGTCTGTACTGAGGTAGTGTTCAAACAGGTTGTATGTATAATGATTGGTGGTGTCTTTGATTTCGTGTGGAAGATTGTTCCACAACTGAGCGGCAGAGTATGCTAAGCTTGTTTTATATAAGTCTATCTTAGGTTAAGGGACATGAAGTATATTTAGTCGTTCCCTATGTCTAGCGTTATATTTAAACAATGGCCAAATGTAGCTTGGAGCGAGAGAGGGAGTGAGGGAGAGAAAGAGATAGAGCGTGGATGAGACAGTATGTGTGTGTGTGAGAAAGAGAGTGAGAGAGAGTGAGAGAGAAAGAGTGTGAGTGAGAGAGAAAGAGAGATGAGAGAGAGAGAGAGAGAGAGAGAGAGAGAGAGAGAGAGAGAGAGAGAGAGAGAGAGAGAGAGAGAGTCTGCTCCCGTGTGTCAGAATGTGACGATGCAAGTAGAGATAAGACAGAGAAACATGAGATAATCAAACTTATTTAAAATACCCCCAGCTTCGAGGATGGCTGCCACAGCGTCCTCTACAACCCGGAGACTTACTTGTGTACCCCAGGACAGAAACTGGATCCCTTGCAGCCCAGCCCGTCGGCCGCAGAAGGCCTGCTCTACCTCAACCCTCAGTGTGAGTCTCACGAAGGGTTTTCTCTAGAAACTTTCGGAGAGGCTCGAGCTTGTGTCTTCTACGAGACAGAGGAACTCAACTACACGGACGCCGCAGATAGGTGTGCCTCCAAGGACTCTGTTCTGTACATGGTGAAAGACATGGACAAGTTCTACCTGCTCCGGAATATCTTGAAAGGCGGCCTATGGGTCGGTCTCAACGACATGGTCACAGAGGGAGTTTACGTGTGGAGCGACGGGGAGGTGTTTCAAGGCAACTTCACAGAAATGTTTTCGCCGGGCGAGCCTAATGACTACATGAAGTCGGAGGACTGCATCAGCATGCAACACCCGCGGCCCTTCATGCTCAACGATGACGCGTGCAGGAAGACATACACCTCTGTCTGTGAACGGCCAGTCTGAACACACCAGCTGGGTCCTGTTTGTGATCCCTGTATTGGGCTTCAGCTGTAGCAGTTTATATTGGTGTTATTTCCATATCATGTGTGAAATATACCACTTATGTTTCGGTTATTTACACATTGTGTATGAACTGTGCAGCTTATGCTGGTGTTAATTCCACATTGTGTGTGTATGTGTATGTGTGTGTGTCTGTGTGTGTGTGTGTGTGTGTGTGTGTGTGTGTGTGTGTGAACTGTAATATACTATGTTGGTGTTATTTCCAAATTGTGTGTGTACTGTACCCGCTTATGTTGGTGTTATGTCTACATTGTGTGTGAATTGTAAAAGCTAATATGGGTGTTATTTCCACATTGTGTATAAACTGTACCAGCTTATCTTGGTGTTATTTCCACATTATGTGTGATCTGTACCAGCTTATGTTTGTGTTATTTCCACATTGTGTGTAAACTCATCTTAACAGCGTGTTATAAACATCGTGTGTCTGTTATAAACGTGGTTTGCTTTTTATAAACGTGGTCGCTTAAACTCAAGCTTAGTCCTTACATACTGTTTAAAGTAATTCAGTCCCTTACTACTTTAAACAGTGTTTAAGGACTACGCTTCAGTTTAAGCGAGCGAACAAAAAGAAAGAAGAAGAATAAACATGGTATGCTTGTCATCAACGTATGTATTTTTATAGACGCCGTATGTTTTATTATAAAAGAGGTCTGCTTGATATAAACATGGTCTGAATGTTGTAAGCGTGATATGTCTGTTATAAAACTAGTCTACCTGTTATACAACTAATTTACCTGTTATCCAACTAATTTACCTGTTATAAAACTAGTCTACCTGTTATACAACTAAATTACCTGTTATAAAACTAGTCTGTCTGTTATAAAACTAGTCTGTCTGTTATAAAACTAGTCTACCTGTTATACAACTAATTTACCTGTTATAAAACTAGTCTACCTGTTATAAAAATAATTTACCTGTTATAAAACTAGTCTACTGTTGTTAAACTAGCCTACCTGTTATAAAGCGAGTCTATCTTTTATAAAGCCGTGAAGTTGGAACCACGACTAACTAACTAACTAACTATCTTTTATAAAACTAGTCTACCTGTTATAAAGTTAGTTAACTGTTTAAAACTGCAGTTTTTGCCCATGATGTCTATGAAGGTTTCCACTCAGGCATTGAAACCTTTGCTGCAGCGATTGATCTCGAGGACGCGTACAACAGAGTCATCATCATCATCATCAAGTGCCGTGCCGGCTGGCGTAGGCGTTCATGGCTCTCCATAGATCTCGGTCTTTGGTTTTCTGGATCAACTCTGCTGCTGATATTCTTCCATGCCACCGTCTCAATCCATCCAGCATCACTTCTCTTGGTCTACCTCTGCCTCTCTTCCCCTCGATCTTTCCAGTTGTTACGATGTTCTCCAATGCCTCTCTTCTCATCACATGACCGAGGAAAGCTGTTTGTCTCTGTCTTATTGTTGTATATAATGTTCTAGTTTCGTTAGCCTGTTTCAGGCAGTCGTCGTTAGTTACTCTGGCAGTCCAAGGAATTCGCAACATTCGTCTCAGGAACCACATCTCTGTTGCTTCTAATTTCTTCTTAATTTGTTCATTTACATTCCAAGATTCACTGCCGTACAGCAAAACTGGTTCTACATAGCATTTCAGCACTCTCTTTCTTACATTCAGTGATAGTGACTTAATGCATAAGATACTCTTCATTTTCTGAAATGCGGCTTTTGCCTGCCCTATTCTGCTCGTAATCTCTGTTGTACATCTTCCATCTGGTGTTATAAATGCCCCTAGGTATCTAAAATTATCAACTTGGTTAAGGATTTTCCCTTCTATTTCTATGTCACATTTCGGTGTCACCATTTTCTTTGATATCACCATTGTTACTGTTTTCTTGATATTCAAGGAGAGTCCTTTCCTTGCACTCTCTGTTACTACTACGTCTAATAATTGTTGTAGGTCTGTTGAATTATCTGCCACCAATACTGTGTCATCTGCATAGCGTATATTATTTATATTATAACCTCCAACTAGTATTCCTGGCATCTCTTTGATCTCTCTCATTATTATTTCGCTATACAGGGAGAAAAGATCTGGTGACAAGACACACCCTTGTCGTACTCCTAGCTTTATCTGTTCGTAACTACCCTCTTTATTTCCCATTTTAATTGCTGCTACTTGGTTCCAGTAAATATTCTTTATTATTCTTAAATCTTTTCCATCAGTGTTGATATCTTCCAACATTTTAATCAGTTCATCATGTTTTACTTTATCAAATGCCTTAGTATAATCTATGAAGCACAAATATATGTCTCTCTGTTTCTCTATTGACCTTTCTATTAGTGTCCGTAATGTATAAATTGCATAGTTTGTGCCCTTTCCTTCCACAAATCCATACTGTTCTTCACTAATTTCCATTTTTATTTTCTTTTTGTTTCTTCTCATTATGATTCTGAGTAGAAGCTTAGTGATATGGATTATAAGGTTAATTGTACGAAAATCGTCACAATCAATTGCTCCTGGTCTTTTTGGTATAGCTATAAATACAGATTTCAGCATATCACTGGGTAAATATCCACTGCTGTAAATATCATTCAACATTTTGGTTAATATATCTACTCCAAATTCTCCCAATACTTCTAATTCTTCTATTGTGATTTCATCTGGCCCAGCTGTTTTTCCTTTCTTCATACGTTTCATAGCGTCAGCGACTTCTTCTTTCAGAATAGGTGGACCTTCTAAGTTACTATCTTCTGTTAATTCTTCCCTTTCTCCTTCATATAATTCTCTTATATACTCATTCCACCTCTTCATTATAGCATCTTCCTCTAATATTATCTTTCCTGTTTTTGATTTCAAATACCCTGTATTTATTCTTATTTTTCTTCCTGTAAGCTCACTGATTTGTCTGTGCATATTTTTTGTATCTTTAATGGAATTTAATTCAATATTTTTGCATTGCTCGTTTAACCAACTTTCTTTAGCCTTCCCACATTTATCTTTTATTTCTTTATTTATCTTAGCGTATTCTTGTTTGTTATTTTTACTCTGTTTTCTTTTGTCCATCAGTTTTAAGATATCTTCATTCATCCATTTTTTCTTAGCTATTTTGCCTCTCTCCGGTAATACTTCTTTGCTAGTTTGATGAATGGAGTCCCTTAACGTTTCCCATTGTTCATCTATTTTCAGAACCTCTTTATTAAGTCTCATGTTCTTAACCATTTTTTCCCCTCTCTTTAATCTTACTTTTATTTGTCCACATTAGTGGTACATGATCACTATTACAGTCAGCACCAGGCATTGTCTTTACATTAATTAAAGCATTTCTAAATCTTTTATTAATTAGTATGTAGTCAATTTGGTTGCGTATTTTCTTATCAGGGCTTATCCATGTGTACAGTCGTCTTTTATGGTGTTTAAACCATGTGTTTCCAATTATTATATCATTGATATTTGCCCATTCTATTAGCTTTTCCCCTCTTTCATTTCTTGTACCTAAACCATAATTCCCCACTACATCCTCCATTTTCCCCTTTCCTACTTTTGCATTAAAATCACCAAGTATTATCTTTATTTCTTGTGAGCCAATTTGAGCCATCGCCATTTCTATTGCGTCGTAAAAGTGTTGTATTTCTTCATCACTACTGCTTGCTGTTGGTGCATATACTTGTATAATATTTATGTCTATTGGTTTGCCTTTGATTTTTACCATAATAACTCTATCTGAAATACACCAGTATCCATTAATTGACTTGGCTGTTTTTTCGTCTAATATTATTCCTACACCTTTTTCATGTGTATCCCCTCCAGAATAAATTATTGTATGATTGTCAGCTATAATTTTGCCCGATCCCTTCCATCTCATCTCACTAACGCCTAGTATATTCATTTTCATGCTATCCATCTCTCTTAGAACATTGGTCAACTTTCCTAGCTCATTTAATGTCCTAACATTCCATGTTCCTACTCTAAATTTATTTATTTTAGTTAAGATTTTGCCATCAGTAGCTGAATGACGGTCTGGTGTCACCTGTGGCTCATGACTGTCCCTACCGGACGAGGATGCCCTAAGACAGCCATTAACGTCCTTCACTAACTTTGATATATGTTTTGCCATGAAGTCTTGGGAAGATAATGTGGTGGTTTCCCCTTGCCTTCCACATTCACATGGTGGTCTTTTTACCTCTACCTTTGACAGCCATTTCCGAGGAAATAGAGTACCATTGGATATTTTAATGCTTCAGCTTCTTGAACTCAAAATAAGTCCATTCCTCCTTAGTTGGATCGCTGCAGCCCTCTTCCAAAGGAAAGCAGTTTTTAGATGTGGCAGTTGGACTTCGCAACCAACAACAATATATCCTGGCCTACCACAGGGATCACCATTATCTCCGGTACTGTTCAACGCCTACACTGTGAGAATCACCAGTGAGCAGATCACTGGACCAGGTAGGACATTGTCATATCCCGACGATGTTTTAGTGTATCGCCAGGGTAAGGATAGAGATCCGGTTGCTGTGGAACTACAAACCGAACTCAATCGCATAAGTACTTGGTGTGTTGAGGCTGGGGCAATGGTCAACCCAACAAAGGCAACAGTGACTTGGTTCTCTTTGAATAATCATATTGTCAACACTCCAGCACCGACTGTAAATCTGTGTTCAGAGACGGTGGAAAGAACGCAGGCAATGAATTACCTGGGGATACGGTTTGATCGAAGCCTTGCTAATAATCAGCACATAGACCAGGTGATAACAAAAGCCAAGCGGGGGTTGGCTGCGATGCGGGTGATGACGGCAGCAAACTGTGAGCAGCGCCATCTATGTCTTCTATACGAAAGGCTGGTCATGTCTGTTTTTGAGTATGCAATGGCAATCCTGACTCTCAGCCGTAAGCAGACAGAAAGGATGGAAAGGATACAGAATGAAGCTATGCGCATTATTCTTGGATGTACAAGAGATACAACATGCAGGGCGATGCGCTCCTTCTTGATTTTCAACCGTTGAAGACAGAATACAAGTCTGCAGAGCTCGCGCCTACCTCAGAGTTAACGCAAACACACAACATCCACCACTTTGTGATTCCACAAGCCCGTGTTTCTTCGTCGCTTTGGTGTATCTACTTCGACTGAGATCCTAGTGTCTTCTTGGTCCCAACGGCTTTTGAGTTTAGACACGCACCGTCACCAGAGTCAAACTGCTAATCCCCCAACTGCATAAATCGCTTGTATTAATTCTGACTAAATTGGCACCTTTCTTGAGTCACGTGGCTTAGCCTTTCCTGCGTCTCGCGGGGAACTCTCCAATCAACTCACTGGACGTAGCCTGGCTAATCTGCATGCCTACTTTGCATCATCTCATTATCCTAAGTTCCTTCATCCCGCTACGTCCTAATTTGGGTCCACCGTCCTGTCTTTACGCCGCACCTGCTTTAGGTCAAAGGGGGGGGGGGCGTGTTTTGTACCCGAAAATTCTACAACATACTGCTCCTACCTTTGTCCAATGACAGCCTGGGACAAAGCCTTGGTTAATTTTGGCCTCCTTTGAATGGAAACAACAGTCTCCATTTCCTATCGGGGTAAACTCGAGTTTATCGGGTCGCCTATTTAGTACAGTTCTTGAACATTCACTTTGTTCTAAGACATTCATATCGATGTCCTTAGGTAAATCTTGGCGGTTTGTGGAAAATAATTTCCCAGACTACCACATGTTATAAAACTAATCTGCCTGTCATAAAACTAATCTACCTGTTATAGAAATAGTCTACCTGTTCCCAGACTACCAAATGTTATACAACTAATATGCCTGTCATTAAAATAATCTACATGTTATAGAAATAGTCTACATGTTTTAAAACTAATCTACCTGTTATAAAACTAATTTACCTGTTATAAATCTAATCTACTTGCTATAAAACTAATATACCGGTTATAAAACTAACTCTAGTTATTATAATACTAGTCTACATGTTATAAAATTAATCTACATGTAGTAAATCTAATCTAACTGTTATAAAACTAACCTACCTGTTATAAAACTAGTCTACCTGTTATAAAACTAATCTACCTGTTTTAAAACTAGTCTACCTAATATAAAACGATTCTACTTGTTATAAAACTAGTCTACCTGTTATAAAACTAATCTACATGTTTTAAAACTAGTCTACATGTTTTAAAACTAGTCTACATGTTATGAATCTATTCTACCTGTTATAAAACTAGTCTACCTAATATAAAACTATTCTACCAGTTATAAATTGGTCTACCTGTTATGAACCGGCTCTATGGCTAAGAGGTTGCAGTCGCAATTCGTAATACTGCATACCGCGTCTGAAACACAGTGCATGCAATTTGGCATCAGACCGTCCTATATTGATTTTTTATGATATGGTATGGGTGCCGGTCTATCAGAAATAAATGGCAAACTAATGAACGTAAACTTGACCAGGAATCACGAACAGTCAAACATGCTAGGGTTGACTGCTGCGTCCTGTAGAGGATATGCAACTAACTTTCTGTTTATAGTTTGCCATTACTTTCTGAACCAGAAGTCAAGGCTAAAGTCTAGACTGATGCTGAAGGAAAGCACTCGCTACCGTGTCCTCAACGCTAAAGTCTAGACTGATGCTGTAGGAAAGCACTCGCTACCGTGTCCTCAACGCTAAAGTCTAGACTGATGCTGAAGGAAAGCACTCGCTACCGTGTCCTCAACGCTAAAGTCTAGACTGATGCTGTAGGAAAGCACTCGCTACCGTGTCCTCAACGCTAAAGTCTAGACTGATGCTGTAGGAAAGCACTCGCTACCGTGTCCTCAACGCTAAAGTCTAGACTGATGCTGTAGGAAAGCACTTGCTACCGTGTCCTCAACGCTAAAGTCTAGACTGATGCTGTAGGAAAGCACTCGCTGCCGTGTCCTCAACGCTAAAGTCTAGACTGATGCTGTAGGAAAGCACTCGCTACCGTGTCCTCAATGCTAAAGTCTAGACTGATGCTGTAGGAAAGCACTCGCTGCCGTGTCCTCAATGCTAAAGTCTAGACTGATGCTGTAGGAAAGCACTCGCTGCCGTGTCCTCAACGCTAAAGCCTAGACTGATGCTGTAGGAAAGCACTCGCTGCCGTGTCCTCAACTTGCCGGATTGTCACGCTGGCTCACCATCTACGAGGGGGTTTCACATGAAAGCCTTAAAAGTGTGATGGAAGTGACAATAACAATGCCATTGTCTTGTAACATATCAATGTTCTTGTTAAGGATATTAAGAGTGTTAAGGTAGTGGCGTGACGGTGCAGAGTAACATGGTGACGTCATAAGGACAGTTTAATTATGGCCGCCCCTCTTTTTACGTGCACCACAGTGGAACAGCGTTCTGTTATCCGTTTTTTCCCCCCAACCTTTGAAGGGTTGAGACCTATAGAAATTCATCGACGAATGACGGTCCAGTATGGTGGTGCATGCCTGTCAGTCCAGCAAGTGTATGAGTAGAGTAGGAAGTTTCAAAACGGAGTCACTTCTGTGACAGACTGTTCACGACCAGGCCAGGCACACCGAATAGTGACACGAGAGTGGATTTTTCTGCAGGAATCCAAGCATTTTATCGGCGCTGGAGGATTTGCATTGAACGCAGTGGTGACTACATCGGAAAATGATACATCTGTTCTTTACTTTTTCAGAATATATTTACAAAACAACAACAACAACAACAACAACAACAACAACAACAACAACAACAACAACAACGGGAGCTTCATTTAAAGCTATCTCGTATAAAATTAGTTGAAAAATAGAGTTGTAAATCTGGTCTATACATTGTTCCATTGGTCTATGCTTGTAAACCCCGTCTACATGTTGTACAACTGGTCTATACATTGTAACATTGGTCTATATGTTGTAACATTGGTCTATATGTTGTAACATTGGTCTATATTTTGTAAAACGGGTCTATATTGTAACAAAATGATTGGGTTTGGAGTTCATAATGTCAGGCAGTTTATTATTTGGATAATCTCTGGCTAAGACAGTGATGGATATTCTGCCGACTCCGTGGTTTCTGGATCTATGCGTTCACACAGTCCCCTCTAAATATTAACATATACATGTATAGTTCTATAGAATACAAGAAACACTACACTTGTCAATTCAAAATAGATCCACTTATATGATATAGGTCAGGTAATATTTACAGGAACGGAACACCTAGAGATGAAGAACAAAGATATGGGTTGAGGGATGGGTGTGGGTATGTAAGTGTGGGCGGAGAATATGTCTTTGTCGATGGAGGTGTGTGTGGGTGGGTGTAGGATGTATGTGTGGGTGGTGAGGGTGTTTGTAGGGGGATGTGTGGGTGGGTGATGAGTGGGTAAATGTGTGTGTGGGTGAGGGATGTGTGGGTGAGGGATGTATGGGCGTGGATGTGTGGGGAATGTGTATATGGGTGGGGTATTGTGTGAGAGGGAAGATGTGTGTGGGTGAGAGGTGTGGGTTTGTAGCGGAGGTGCGATTGGTTCTGGGATGTGCAGGTGGGTAAAGGATGCATGTGAGGGTGGGAGATGTGTGTTTGGCTGGATGGTTAGAGTGTGTGAGTGTGGGTGGGTAGATGGAAGGTGTATGTGTTGATGGGTGGGGATGTGTGGGTGTGAGTAATTGAGGGATAAGTACGTGAGTAGATGGATGTGTGTGTGGGGAATGAGTGTATGTGTGGAGATGTGTGTGTAGGTGGGAAGATGTATGTGGGTGGGGGATGTGTGTGGGGATATATTAGGTGGTGGATTATGAGTGGGTTGGAGGTGTTTTTGTGGATTGAGGATGTGTTGTTGGATGCGGATGTGTGTGAGAGATGTGTGTATGGGTGGGGAAATGTGTGTGTGGGTGGGGGTGTGTGGTTAAGGGATGGGTGGGTGGATGAAGGATGTGTAGGTGAGTGGAGGATGTGTGGATGGGTGAGTGTGTGTAGGTTGAGGGATGGGTGGGGGATGTGTGTGGGGATTCGGGATGTATGGGTGGGTTGTGAGAGATTGTGTGGGTGGGGATTTTGCAAGTGAGGGAAATGTGGTTGGGTGAGGGTTTTGTGTGTGGGTAGATGCAGGATGTGTGGGTTGGCGGGGATATGTGTGGGTGGGGGTGTGTTTGGTTGGGTGATGGGGGTATGTGGGTGGGTGGTGGAGTATATGTGGGTGAGTGGAGGAGTATATGTGAGTGGGTGAGTGTTTTTTCGGTGGAGGATGTTGTGTGGGTGGGAAGATGTGTGTAGGTGGGGGATGTGTGGGTGGGTGCATGTATGTGTGCCTGGAGGTGTGTGGGTGGGAGGGGGATGTGTGTATGTGGGATATGTGGTGAGTGGGAGATGTTGCTGGGTGGGGGTGTGGTGGGTGTGGGATGCGGGGGATGGATGGATGGGTGGGAGCATGTATGTGTGCCAGGGGTATGTGTGTAGTCGGGTGGGGGATGTGTGTATGGGTGGATAGGAGAGGTATGGGTGGATGGGGGATGGGTGTGTGGGTGGATGGGTGGGTAGGTGGGTGGGTGGGGGATGTGCTTCATAACATGCTAATACGTATTGTTTTTGTTTACAACATCCTTTTGACAATATTTTTTTTTCTAATGTGAATGTAGTATGCACTATTGGTGAACGAAAGATGAGTGATTGGAAGGGCCGAATGTAAGACGGGCCTGTGTGCCCAATCTGTTACCCTTTGAAAATAAAGTCCGTTCGTTCGTTCGTTCGTTCGTTCGTTCGAACGAGACTCTACAGAAATCTGCTTAGAGTTAATCTTTCCAACCAACTAGTCAGGCTGAATGGAGGGCATATTTCATCATGGGTATGGGCCCGTCGATGTCCGTACGTCTGGAGTCGGCTGTTAATTTACTTGATTGGTACTAGCTTCTTCCTCCGTGTTGCGTTCTGGAACATTGGCAATATTCTTCAGCAGGGCAATATTGTCAATGATAACATGTTGATGATTTCACATTGTTCGTAGGTTAATGTTCATTAACGGGTGTCACGAATTGGCCGCCTTAACATCCCAGAATATTTTTCTCGGTCTCCAAATTTGAGAGGCCAAATTGAGAAAGAATGAATTAATCACACTACTCCAAAATTATCTAGTCGTGAGGTAAGATTATTCACAAAAAAGCCTCTAGCCATGACGTAAGCTTGCAGATGGCAAGTAAAATGGCAACTAGATAATTAGTATACACCTGGGGAAACTGCTGACCCAGACATGCTGAATCAACAATGAAGGGGCCATGGACTGTGTAATTAAAACTGACCAGGCTGATACCTGATAAGCACAGGTAGGAAACCACCCAGGCGTGAACAACATTGACACAGGGAGAGATAATGGCCCCAGGGCGGTACACAAGCCCGGTCCACTCGGACTGGCAGACTCTGCAAGGTGTGAAATCACTGATAAGACTGTGAAACTGATCTGGGGCTGGCAACGCAAAACCATCCAGGTGTGACACTATGGTGAGGGTTAGTGGTTAAAAGAATTTTTATGACTGGACAGACTTGGAGTTAATTGCAATGATAAGGGCAATTACTGTCAGGAGGAGATAAGAAGAATTTATGACGGGAATGCCAAGGAGATAATATGGTCTGCTTGACTTAGCTTAAATAAGGGTCCCTAGCCTGTTTTAGGTTAGATTAAGTTTGCCTTCAGAACAGGTAGGAACTATCTCAATGTCTGTAGTCATATGCATGAATATTATGTTGGCTGCTAGGAATTATTTCTTAGTAACTAGTCCCTTAGTAAGTCTCTTAGTTTCTTAGATGGATGGACCGATTTTCAGTCTATATCTGATCTAGGTTATTGCAAGAACTATCATTGTCATAGATTACTTGAGTGTTCTTTCTAAGTTCTGCGTTCAATATCATATTGCTTTAAAGTGTTATTCTTCTGAGAAATAGAGCCTTATGTGAGACAGATCTTGTCTGGGTAGACTTTTAGGTGTCTTGGTAGATGCTTGTCATTTCTTTGTACACTATCCTAGTTGCCTTTTGGTGTGTGCATTTGTTGTACAGAATATAGTCAACTGACTATTTATTTAATTCTTACAACAGCAGTAACTAAGTGTGATTAAACCGGGCAGCTCAGCAAATATGGCTGGTCTGTGTGGTAACTTCAATTAGACTTGTTGTATATCTCATTTTGTAGCTATACAATATTAGTACTCATTAATAATGACTGATGCTATTATGTTGAGTATAATTAGATGTCCATCTTGAAGTAATATAATGTTTACGGATATGTTGGATGTATGTATGTGTAATTTCATAAACTAACTAGTGCATTATGCTATGATGTTAAAGTATCATAATATGTCTAGTTTAATCAATATGTTTATGTGTATTGGATGTTTGATATATTGATTTGTCATATGCAAACCTACCAATATGAAGTGTTATGCTATTGTCTGCGCATTGGCACACGGGCCAATGATTGTGTTGGAAGCAGAGGTGTAATGGTTCAGACATTACCCACAATTGGTAGTATAGGGTATATGGTGCTAAACTTTCTCAGTGTATTGTGGGCGTGCATCCACGGTAATGCATGGAAACCTGGCACAGCTACGGGTCACGGCTTGTAAGCCCGGATGATCAGGCATTGTTATAATACCCTTACCGACCCTGTGAGCTGCTAAACTAACATTGGACGGAGCGGCTGTACGACACAGAATTTCTGTATTAGCGACATGGACATGGGGCGGCAGAAATGTAATCATTACAGGCGTGTGAGACAATTGAAAAGCCCGTCCCAGACTAAAGACAGTAGGGAGAAGGAGGATGGTGAACGCAGTCGAGCTGAAAGATAAACTTGGCCAGACTGGTCATTGTATATGTTTGTGTTATGATATGTTTTAATTAGGATTGCGCTGATGTAGAACTGATATAACACATTCTTGACTTTCTTTCAAGCTCTCACAAGGAGCCCTATGTTATAGATCTCAAGACTAGAGACTACTGACTAGGAGTGTCAGGACTGACAGGATCTCAGAATACCGGCAAGCTGTTCTCTTTTTCTTTTGTTGAGTCTACTGGAGAGTGGGGATCTGGACCACAGTTCCAGATAGATGAAGTAACAAGTAAAGTTACGTAATGTTTCTCATCACAATATGTTATATGATTTCATCATCCTCATCTTGAACCATCAGATGTCTATGATCCTGATTAGTAAATAAATGTTGTAGTATTGTAACTCATAGTTCTGTCGTTATCTTTTAATTCCAATTGTGCATACGTGTTGTGTGTGTACATTGGTGGGGGTTCACTTACACACCAAGGAAGGGAGCAGTCAGGGAGAAAAACCTGTACTGGGAATAGTCGTCTATATTCATATATTTAGACTTAAACATCTATCTCAGCTAAACTTCTCTTTCCTGATCCTTGGCGAATATTCAGCACAGTTCATTTCAATTTTGTAACGAGCCACTAGGAACTGTACGTTGGATATTCAAGGGCTTAATCTGTAGTTCAGCCATATAGATTTTGTCCCTAGTCAGTTTCTGACTATCTGGGGTTGCTCGCCAGTGAATAATACATTCATCTAGCCGGTGGGGCACCCCGACTTCTGACAACGGGAAATCCCTGTTGTAGCAATCAAACCCAGTAGAAGAACCTTTCTTTCTTTCTCCATCATGACTGGGAAATTCATATCTTCATGTTCTGACTGGCACAGTTAGATATAAATGATAATACGACCATTAGCGCTTAATTAACAACATGCGCTACAGCCTATCTTCAGTGTCAACGCTGAAGAAGACAACATCACACAATTTTGGAATGTCCTTCGCTGTAACCCAATCAATGATCACGCACAGCAACACGTCTCTTATTGGTTACAGTATATTTGGGCCAGATGGAATCACAATAGAAGAATTGGAAGTAATGGGAGAATTTGGAGTAGATATATTAAGCAAAATGTTGAAATATATTTATTAGCAGTGGATATATACCAAGCGATATGCTGGAATCTGTATTTATAGCTATACCAAAAAGACCTGGAGCAATTGAATGCGAAGATTTTCGTACAATTAACCTCATATATCATGTCACTAAACTTCTACTCAGAATTATAATGCGAAGTAGAAGGAAGAAAATAAAAATGGAAATTGTTGAAGAACAGTATGGATTTGTGGAGGGAAAAGGTACAAACAATGCAATATATACATTACGAACACTATTAGAAAGATCAATAGAGACAAAGAAAGACATATATTTGTGCTTTATATATTATACTAAGGCATTTGATAAAGTAAAACATAATGAACTGATTAAAATGTTGGAAGATATCAACATTGATGGGAAAGATTTAAGAATAATAAAAACTATTTGCTGGAACAGATCAGCAGCAATTAAAAGGGGAAATAAAGAAAGAAATTATGAACACATAAAGTTGGGAGTAAGACAGGGATGTTTTTTGTCACCAGATCTCTTCTCCCTCTATAGCGAAGTAATAATGAGGGTGATCAAATAAAAGCCAGGAATAATATTTGGAGATTATAATATAAATAATATACGCTATTCAGATGACACAGTATTGATAGCGGATAATGCAACAGATCTACACCAATTGTTGGACATTGTAGTATCAGAGAGTGCAAAGAAAGGACTCTCCTTGAATATCAAGAAAACAGTAATAATTTATGGTAGTATCAAAGAAACAGGTGACACCCAAATGTGAAATAGAAATAGAAGGGAAAATTTCTTCACCAAGTTTATAGTTTTAAATATCTAGGGACATTTATAACATCAGATGGAAGATGCACAACAGAGATCAAGAGCAGAATAGGGCAAACCAAGGCTGCATTTCAAAAAATGAAGAATATCTTATGCAATAAGACGCTATCAATGAATGTAAGAAAGAGAGTGCTAAGGTGCTATATAGAACCTGTTTTGCTGTATGGCTGCGAATTTTGGAATATAAATGAACAAATTAAGAAGAGATTGGAAGCAACAGAGATGTGGTTCCTTAGACGAATATTGCAAATTCCTTGGAATACCAAAGTAACTAACGACGAATGCCTTAAAAAGGCTGGCGAAACTAGAGCATTATCCACAACAATAAGAAAGAGACAAACAGCTTTTTTTGTCATGTGATGAGAAGCGAGGCGCTGGAGAACATCGTGAAAACTAGAAAGATCGAGGGGAAGAGAGGTAGAGGCAGACCACGAGAAATTATGCTGGATGGATTTCGAAGGTGGCATGGAGAAATATTAACGGTAGAGTTGATCCGAACAAAGACCATTCCAAGATAAGCGGCTACAGAATCATCACGATGTAGAACACTGGTGGCAAGCTACTGGAGAAAATTGTAGCACACAGACTTGCTTATGACTTGGAACAACTCGGCTGCTTCCCGCCCACACTTGGAGGATGCAGACGTAACAAAGAGTCATGGCTGAATGTCGTTATAATGTCACGGCGGTCTTTGCTCAAGATGTCTACGAAGGATTTCAGGTTAGAGAAGAGACATGTGCGGCCGCCATAGACTTAGAGGACGCATACAATAGAGTATCCTTCGAGCACTTGATGCAAACCCTCCTCAGACTGAAAGTGCACCCTCACCTTGTACAATGGATATCTGCAGCTCTGCTCCAAAGGAAGGTGGTGCTAAGATGCGGGAGTTGGTCTTCTGAGCCGACAACGTATGTCCAGGATTGCCGCAGGGTTCACCACTGTCATCAGTACTATTCAACGTGTATACGGTGCCGATCACTGAACAACAGTTGGACGGGAGGGGTAGGACTCTGTCATTTGCTGACGACATTCTCGTGTATCGACAGGGTCGAGATAGACAGGTGGTTACCAATAATATGCAGGACGAACTAGATCGAATTTCCTCATGGTGTGCTGATGCCCGCGCCCTTGTCAACCCTGCCAAGGCAGCGGTTACATGGTTCTCACTAAACAACCATATTGTGAACACAGACCTGCCGGCAGTAAGAATGGATGGGAGCATTTTGAGTAGAACCCAGTCAATGACATATCTTGGCGTGAGGCGCTTGATCGTAGCCTGTCCTTCAGAGATCATGTCGATTATGTCATAACGAAAGCTCGAAAAGGTTTGTCAGCAATGAGAGTCATGGCGACTGCCAACATCGAGCAAAGACTGCTAATACTTCTGTTCCAAGGACTGGTGCTTTCACGCTTCGAGTATGCCCTGGCCATCCTCACTGTCAGCCCTACACAGATTGGAAGACTTGAAAAGGTACAAAACGAAGCCATGCACATCATTTTGGGCTGCACTAGAGACACCAGATGTGTAGCATTGAGATACCTCCTTGACTTCCCGACAATGGAACACAGGATCAAGATCTTGAGAGCTCGTTCATACTTAAAAATAAGTGCGGATGAGCAGCACCCTCTGCATGATGCTATATTCAGAGAAAAGGGCAACAGGCTAAAGAGGGGCAAATCATGGATGGGTCGGGCGGAAGATGTCGTCAGACAGGTCTGCAGTCTTACCAGTATCAACCCCGGCAAGGAATGGATGCCGGTACCTCCGGCCTTTAAGTGCACTTTCTCCTGCATTATCACACTCGACAGACGGTGCAGAGAGCAGAACCCTGCCGCTGTCAATGCAGAGGTCAACGCGCTCATCTATGAACACTCAGATAGCCCTGAAGTGCTCATCTATACAGATGGATCTGTTGTAAAGCAGCAGAGAAGTGCGTGGGCATTTACAGCCCGTTCAGCGAACCGAACCGTTCAAGAATCCAATGGTGCCCACTCTATGACCACGAGCAGCATGACGATGGAGGTGATGGCAGTCACACAGGCTTTCATAAGGCTGGAATCACAGCATTATACCAACGTGTGTGTACTAAGTGACTCAATGAACATGATTCAGAAGGTCGAAGCTGGAGCCGTACGCAGACATTGGATTGAGTCGCTGCGGAAGTCTGTTGTCCGTAAAGTCACCTTCATCTTCGTCCCGAGGGAAATGAACGAGCTGATCTTCTTCTTCTTCTTTCGTTCGCCTGAAATATATCTATAACTGCAATGTTGTCTCTTGTATGAATCTAACAGTCTTTTTTAGTTCATTCACCGGTCCATAGAGTTTATCTTCCACTGTTGTCTCTCTAGGCGAGAAGGTTCGCCTGGATATGTTGTAGTTTGGGCAATCCTGGAGTATGTGCTCTGCTGTCTGCGACGCCAAACCACATGTGCACATGGCTGAGTCACCAATCTTGAATTTTGTATACATGTGGTTGCGTAATCTATTGTGTCCTGTTCTGAGGCGCAGAAGAATGACCTGTTCTGGTCTGTCCATAACGTGGTAGTCGTCTTGAGTAAGGTTTGGTGGCCTTCTGACTGATTTGATCATTCTTTTCTTTTGGTGGTATGTAATAGGCACATCTGGTTGTTCTTCTTGTGCTCCTTCCTTAGCCAATCGATCAGCTCTGTCGTTTCCGGGGATTCCACAGTGGGATGGTATCCACTGTATGGTGATCTTACGCTGACTGCTAAGTTCAGAAAGTAGTGTCCTCAGAACTGGCAATTTCCCAGACAGGAGCGCCTCTATTACGGATTTTGCATCTGTCAATATCACCACAGGTTGTGTACCATGGCTGGTATTTTGTAATTTCTCTGTGGCTATCTTGATTGCCTCAATTTCAGCATCATAATTATGGCAGTACTTTCCTGTTGGAATTCTGGCCGTGTCTCTAGTATTATTTGGGTATTCTATGTACACTCCCGCTCATCCATTTCGAACAGCATTTTGTGCTGACCCATCTGTGTAGACTCGGATCCAGAGGTCCTGTGGGTATTCGTCATCAAGGAAGCTGAGAGTGGCTGTTCTGCGCTGTACACTGTTCTGTTCTTCCTTGTCAAATATTCCTCTCACTTTTGACTGGATTTGTAGCGATATTCTATGTTCATCTTTCCACGGGGTTCGCTCTGGAATAGTTGTCAGGGGGATATCAACTGTGGGAAGATCGATGGTTTCTCTGCAGAGTTGTTTGGCCTGGTGGATGAAACTACTTCTTTTCATCCGCCCCATAGCTAAGTTTTCAAATCTGTTCTTCATAGGGTGGCCTGGCAAGCTGAGAAACTTTTCTGCTTGTATTAGTGTTTTTGTATCTCTGTGCTCTCTTAAAGCTTGTGTCCTCCCCATTTTCTCCATTGCTACTATAGGGGTTGATCTCATCCCTCCTGTTATGACTCTAAGAGCTTGATTTTGCACCTTGTCCAGCTCTTGCAATGTAGTTTTTGATGCCGAACACCACGCAGTTGACCCGTATTCCAAGTGTGGTCGTATGCTCTGTTGATAAACTTTGCTAAGTATTTTCCCACTGGCTCCCCAAGTGGTTCCAGTTAGCTTTCTCAGGATGGCAATTTTCCTTCTGGCTTTTGCTACTGCTTTTTTATGTGTTTTCTCCATGTCAGCCTGTCGTCGAATGTTACACCAAGGTATGTTGGTTCCTTATCTTCTCTTAGGGGTGTTCCATTTATCTGAATGCTCCCTGCCTTTTGTTTCGGAGAAAGGGTAAATAGAGTGGTGCTGCACTTGTCAGTGTTTATGCTGATGCACCATCTATCCGCCCATGCAACAAATGTATCTACAGCTCTTTGTAGCAATATGGTGGCCACTGATGCATGTTCATTTGCGCTCCACAAAACCAGGTCATCAGCGTACATTGCCGCTTTAATTCCATTGGGTAGATTAGCAACAAGATCATTGATGAAGATTAGAAAAAGTTTTGGGGACAGGACTCCGCCCTGGGGAACACCGTGACGCAATAGTACTTTCTTGCTCTTGAGACCGTCTATCTGTACTCGGGCTCTTCTGTTGTGCAAGTATGCTTTTACCCATTTGTACATTCTTCCATTGACTTTGCAGTTTCTCAGTTTCTTCATCAGACCTTCTTTCCAGACTTTGTCAAAGGCTTTCTTCAGATCTATCCAAGCCGCAAGTACCAGCTTCTTCTCTTGGAATGCATCCTCAACTTCTTGAGAGAGGTAGGTTGTCTGATCTTCCGTAGAGTAGCACTGCCTAAAGGCAGCCTGTTGTGGCACAAGGATGTTTTCACTTTCAATGTACCACTGTAGTCTGTGATTGATGACGCGTTCCATTGTTTTGCAGAGACAACTGGTGAGGCTAATGGGTCTGTAGCTGGAGGCAATGGAACTGTCTTTCCCAGATTTTAGGAGGGGTATCATGATTGCTTCTCTCCAGACTTGTGGAACACTGCCTAAGATCCATGTATTATTAAAGATCTGTAGCAGCTTTGCTTTGGCCTCTGTTCCTAGGTTCCTGATCATTTCATTGGAGATACCATCAGCTCCTGATAAACTGGCTGGCTCTGCACCCCCTGTAGATGGCCAGCCCGTGGATCGTGCCGATGTTATTAACGCCCTTAAAGATATGGCGAGAGCAGAAGACTTTGACGTCAGTGAACCCACATCGCTGTCCAGGATGAAAGACTTGGGAGTAAGAATCGGCTCGGCCAGACGCGAGAGGTACATTGGGAAAACATGGTGCCTCGTCAACCAACACAGAACTGGCACTATTAGCCACCGGACGCTGATGCATATGCTGGGGGGGGGGGGGGTCTGAGCACCTATGGACCTGTCCGGAGTGCAATTAAGATACCCCAACTGATAACTGATAACTGATAACTGATCCAGAAAACCAAAGACAGAGATCTGTGGAGAGCAATGAACGCCTACGCCAGTTAGCACGGCACTTGATGACGATGATATATGGCTAAGGCCGCCATGATGGTTGATGGTTGTAGTTTGTTATTCTCTAGAGGTCCGATATGTAACGTCACCTCCACAAACTGGATGGTTCGACCAATTGTAAATTATTACTTGACTGGCTTCAGTGAAGTTACCCGCCATGTTTGGAAAACACTCAATTCCTTCTTCCGTCAACCGACAAAAGGGAGACACTGAAATAGACAAATTGGTTAAAGTTATCTGTTCTACTCACATTAGCACATAACAATGGACTGAGCAGG
Source organism: Cepaea hortensis (assembly GCA_963921405.1). Lineage (NCBI taxonomy): Eukaryota > Metazoa > Mollusca > Gastropoda > Stylommatophora > Helicidae > Cepaea > Cepaea hortensis. The sequence continues at coordinate 528,659,780 of OY992876.1, forward strand.
CATACCATCAGTACAGAGTGTCATCAATATACAATGACAACATGATCCGGTTTGGCTTGGCTGGCAGCTATATCAGGCTAGAAGCACATCTAACAAGAAACCCAAGTGAACAGCACCACCTTGAAAGAACATTGTCTCAGCTTGTACAGGCCCAGGTTTTCGAGGCAGACTCTATATCTCCGGAACCCTTTTATATAAGAAACCATTCTTTCCCACTCACTTCACTCACGCTTGTCTTTCGCCCGCATAGACTTATTGTTCAAGTCTCATTGCTGTTGGCACTCTAAAAGTCCTTCCGACGTCTTGGTAGTCCTATAAAGAACATTGTTAGCTGATTTGCTGTCTACCGCTGTAATTGCGTTCTGTATAGACTCAGTGAATGTCTGTATCGAGTTTTCAAGCTCAACAAAGTCTAGTTTTAGCCAAGAATTTATGTTTTCAACATTTCCTTGTGCCATTAGTTTATTTTTCGAGTGGTATAAATGAATCGAAATCACTGGCATCGTAATCAGATCTTCAACATCGGCCCCGTGCTTATCTTGTCTGGATTCAATTAGTTCAAGCTTGTAATAGTTAAGTAGACAAGTTCTTATAATGGAGTGTGTTGTTGAAGGAAACTGTAACACACTGACCTGAGTTGGTGTGTTTGATGACTAGGCCACTGGGATTCATACATCTGGATAGCTTGTTCTTGACCTTTGTTTACTGTGTAAGTTTTATTGACAGCCAATCGTAAACCAGAACGAGTCCTTTCAACATTCACTTCCAATAGAGAGCCCTCTCCTTACGAATACCAAGACTTGAAGAATGCAGCAATTGCAATGTACTCTAGACAATTTGAAGTTCCGTGTAGTGATTGGTTGTTTCTTAGACGTCTCATGCACTTGACTGGACTAAATTTCTTAGTGTTCAGCTATCACTTGAAATGAATATTATATATAGCACGTATATTTGCGATAATCAACTCTTGTATTAATCTTAAATCTATTTAAACACATCCAAAGAATCACAACAATCACATTGATATTTTAAAAAACCAAACATGGTAGGTGAATTCAGCTGGCAGTAATATAAACCGAGAAGTAAGAGATCACAAAAAACACGTCCTCACTTTTTCTGTTATGCGATTTCTATGCTCTCAGTAGCTATCAGTAGTTTCGACGAGGTTGGTTGAAGCCATAAACCGTTATAGTTTTTATTTAAATAGCCAAGCTTGTAATCAGCACAAACGCCCAAAACAACCGGTCGTTTAACCCTTATTATTTACGGACAAGATTGACCTTCTCAAATCAAGTTCCATGCAACAATCGGCGTTTGTTGTTACATCAATGAATTACCTTAAAGACAATGTGTAAGTCTAGTTAGTTTAGTCGATGGATCAACATCACGGCTCACGGGTTGTCACAGACTCACCTAAAGGGCGGTACCAACCTAAAAGAACGAGACACTGGCGAAGGGATATAAATCCAGCTAAAGGGAAAGAACCGAGTCACTCGAAGGCTCGAATAATCTAGAGCCTTCTCGAAGGAACGGTCAGTGGGTCCACAGCCACGTGGACACTGATGGGGCCCGCCGATTGCGGGGTCCACGAGAAACTCAGAGAGAGTTACCACCCGTGTCGAATTGCGACACGTGTGGAAGGACAGACACGGACTGGACATCGAGGAAGCAACAGGGCTTACCTTAAGGGAACTTGATAGTTTCAGACCCAAGTGTTTTAGGGGTCTTATACATACATTATTATATGTTAGATAGCTGCTAGAGTAGTTGTGATAATCATGTTCATTGTACACTCCTGTGATACGCAACTTGTTAAATGCTGGCTTGTGAAAACTCACTTCGCCAGCGTACTGTAATATAACTGTAAATAAATTATGCTCGATTGTATCTGAACGGAGTTTGTTGCCTGTATGAGCCCGAGTTTCAATCCCCTAGAGATCTAGGACTGTGACACGGGTGCAACTCATAAGTGCTCCGTTCTCCTCCTAACTCAAACCTGAGTCTGGAGAAACTCAGCTCAGTGCATGAACTCCGTAGCACCGGCGAGGATCCTGAAATACGTTGGGTAGATTTTTAACTCGAAATTTTGCTTGGGCAGCGACGTTAGGCTACTCTTTTTCGATTTCCAACTGCCAAGGGATTTTTTTACGTGCGCAACAATACACACGGGCGTCCGATCTCACTACCCAGAGACCAGGGGAAATATATTACTAGAAGTCGACGTGAAATAAATCCCGGCTCTCACCGGGGCTTGAACCCGGGACCTCCAGCACTCGAGGTGGACACCATACCTCGAGACCACCCAACACCCAGACAATGTGTAAGCAAATATAAAGACCAAATGCTTATCTAGTGAACACAACACCTGGATCCATGGAATATTTCATCTGGAGAATGCTCTTTAAAGAAGTTGTTGCTGCTCGGTCGACACATGAACTGACTTCTAGATCGTCATTGCCTAATTATAATTTCCCGTTCTCGGACCCGAGACTAGTAATGATTCACGGTTTTTGCGCTTAGATCGCAAATAGAGATCAATTATAATCGAAGAGGTCAGTTCTGGTGAGAACTGTTTATAAGTCGTCCCTCCTTTATTTAAAAAAAAACAAAAACAGAGGTGTAGACTTTCCCGAAACTCAATCAATCATGTGCCATGCCGGAAAGCGTGGGCGGTCATGACTCGCCATTTCACTTGATCTCCAGCGTCGTGCATCAGCTCAAGCCATCCAGGTATTTTCCTCTCGGTCTTCCTCTTGGTCTGTTCCCTTCGATCTTGCCAGTTGTCACTAAGTTCTCCAATCCATTTCTTCTCATAATATGTCCAATAAAATTTGACTGTATACGTCTAATTTCTCTAATCAATTTACGATTTTCATTTGTCTCCTGTAGTATTTGGTCATTGGTTTTTCTGTCTGTCCATGGTCATCATCATTCTGGATCAACTCTGCTGCTGATATTCCTCCGTGCCACAGTCTCAATCCATCCAGCATCATTTCTCTTGGTCTGCCTCTGCCTCTCTTCCCCTCGATCTTTCCAGTTGTCACGATGTTCTCCAATGCCTCTCTTCTCATTACATGACCAAAGAAAGCTGTTTGTCTCTTTCTTATTGTTGTATGTAGTGTTCTAGTTTCATTAGCCTGTTTCAGGCAGTCGTTGTTAGTTACTCTGGCAGTCCAAGGTATTCGCAACATTGTCTCAGGAACCACATCTCTGTTGCTTCTAATTTCTTCTTAATTTGTTCATTTACATTCCAAGATTCACTGCCATATAGTAAAACTGGTTCTACATAGCATTTCAGCACTTTCTTTCTTACGCTCTGTGATAATGACCTATTGCACAAGATACTCTTCATTTTCTGAAATTGGTGTTGGAACTCTTCGCTGGCTGCTGATGATGGGGACGGAGCGCTTATGGGAATGCCCCGAATGCTGTGATGTCGATTCCTAAATCAATCAATCAATCATTTTCTGAAATGCGGCCTTTGCTTGTCCTATTCTGCTCTTAATCTCTGTTGTACATCTTCCATCTGATGTTATAAATGTCCCTAGGAATCTAAAATTATCCACTTGGTTAAGAATTTTTCCTTCTATTTCTATGTCACATTTTGGTGTCACCATTTTCTTTGATATCACCATTGTTACTATTTTCTTGATATTCAAGGAGAGTCCTTTCCTTGCACTCTTGTTACTACAGTGTTCAACAATTGTTGTAGGTCTGTTGATTTATCTGCCACCAATACTGTGTCATCTGCATAGCGTATATTATTTATATTATAACCTCCAACTAGTATTCCTGGCATCTCTTTGATTTCTCTCATTATTACTTCGCTATACAGGGAAAAATGATCTGGTGACAAGACACACCCCTGTCGTACTCCTAGCTTTATCTGTTCGTAACTACCCTATTTATTTCCAATTTTAATTGCTGCTACTTGGTTCCAGTAAATATTCTTTATTATTCTTTCCCATAAATGTTGATATCTTCCAACATTTTAATCAGTTCATCATGTTTCACTTTATCGCATGTCTTAGTATAATCTATGAAGCATAAATATATATCTTTCTGTTTCTCTATTGACCTTTCTATTAGTGTCCGTAATGTATATATTGCATTGTTTGTGCCCTTTCCCTCCACAAATCCATACTGTTCTTCACTAATTTCCATTTTTATTTTCTTTCTGGTTCTTCTCATTATGATTCTGAGCAGAAGCTTAGTGATATGGTTTATGAGGTTAATTGTACGAAAATCTTCACATTCAATTGTCCATGGAATGCTTTGCATTTTCCTCAGAAACCACATTTCTGCAGCCATCAGATGTTTTTCAGCTTGATTGCACATTGTCCATGTTTCACATCCAAACAAAAGAACAGGGTTATTATGTATCCCTTCAACACTCTTTTTCTCGTTTCAATTGACATCTTTTTATAGGTCAGAATGTTTTTCATCTTGCTAAAGGCTACTTTCGACATGGCGATTCTTGTTCTAATCTCTTTAAGGCATCTCCCATCAGATGTTATGACTGTTCCGAGATAATTGTACCGATTCACTTGTTGAAGCATATTCCCATTTACTTGTATATTACATTGTGTTATTTCGTTTTTCCTAGTGACGACCATAATCTGTGTCTTTTTACAATTTAATTCCAACACCAGCTGCTCACTGTGTACAACAACTGAATCTACTAATTGTTGTAGATCTTGTGCATTGTCTGCAATCAATACTGTATCATCTGCATATCTAATGTTATTGATGTTTCGTCCTCCAATGCTTCCATTTATATCTTCTACATTTCTGAAAATATTTTCACTGTATAGGGAAAAAAGATCTGGTGACATTACACATCCCTGCCTAACACTCTCTTAATAGGTTGATATTGTCCCACTTCATTATCAATCCTTATGGCAGCTTATTGTTTCCAATATATGTTTTATATAAGTCTAATGTCTTTCCCATCAATTTGTAGATCTGCAAGCATATCCACCATGTTGACAGGTCTAACTCTATCAAAAGCCTTTGTATAGTCAATAAAGCAAAGATGTATATCCTTGTTTACTTCTATAGCACGTTCAATAACTGTTCGCAGCATATACACAGCATTTACTGTACCCTTTCCTTCTACAAACCCACATTGTTCTTCCTCTATTTCAGGTTGTATTTTCTTCCTAACTCTTTGCATGATAATTCGTAGCAGAATCTTTGTGATGTGACTCATTATACTAATTGTTCTATGTTGATCACATTCCAAGGTTCCTGATTTATTTGGGAACCTACAGAACGAGAATCTCCAGAAGGATTTCCCCTTCTAAATATAGAAACAGATTCCTCGGTATGATAACCGGGTCAAGAGAAGAGAACCGATGATGATTTTGCTACAACATTGTAACATTGCTTTATATGTTATAAAACTGGTTTTTATATTGTAACATTGGTCTATTGTTGTAAAACTGGTCTATATATTGTAACATTGTTTTATATGTTGTAAATCTGGTCTACATATTGTAACATTGGTCTATATGTTGTAAATCTGGTCTATATATTGTGAAATTGGTCTATATGTTGTAACATTGGTCTATATATTGTAACATTGGTCCACATGTTGTAAAACTGATCCATATATTGTAACATTGGTCTATATGTATTAAATCTGGTCTATATATTGTAATATTGGTCTATATGTTATAGAACTGCTCCATATATTGTAAAACTGGTCTATATGTTGTAAAACTGGTCTATATAATTTAACATTGGTCTACATGTTGTACATCTGGTCTATATATTGTAACGTTGGTCTAATATGTTGTCAAACTGGTCTATATGTTGTAAATCTGGTCTATATATTGTAGTAGTAGTCCTCTTTCAGTCCTGAAGGACTATAGAGTTGTGCCGCTTGGGGGGTGCCTGGCAACACCGCTGGTGACTGTATAGTCCAATGCGATAGTGACAATCTCTGTCACAGTTTCCGCATCTGTAAGACGAGGCAGGTCCCGCAATAAGTGACTGCGCTTTGAGCCTGTGCCGCCTATCCTCAGTTTGTTGGATCAGATTGCGCTCAAATAGCACCAGTCCGTTTCGTACATCTCTTCTCCAGGAGCATCTGTCTGTTGCAACTCTCTCCCACGTGTCTGGATCTATTCCAATGGTTTTCATATCTTGTTTACACACATCCCTATATCGTATTTGGGGTCTCCCGGTTGGCCTCTTTCCTGTGGCTAGTTCTCCGTAAAGGAGATCTTTGGGAATACGTTCATCCTCCATTCGAGATACGTGGCCCAGCCACCGGAGGCGTCTCTGCTTGAGGAGGGTGTGCACTGTGGTAATATCTGTTCTTTCAAGCACCTGTTTGTTTGTTATGTGGCCTTCCATGTTATGACCAGGATACGTCTCAGACATCTCATGTGGAAGGAATTCAACTTCCTTTCCTGTCTTGAGTACAGGGTCCAGGATTCAGACCCATAGAGTAGTGTGCTAACAACACAAGCTTTATATACTTGAGCTTTTGTACGCTCTGTTAGTCTATTATTATCCCAAACTCTTTTAGTTAACCTGGAAAATATTGTGGCTGCCTTTCCAATGCGTCTGTCGATTTCTGTCTACAATGAAAGATTATCTGATATTGTCGACCCCAAATACACAAACTCGTGGACGACCTTCAATTCGTAATTAGAAATTTTGATTGACGGAGGCGCACCAGCATCTTGTTCCATCACCTGTGTTTTATTTAGGCTAATGGTGAGCCCAAAGTCTTTGCAGGTGGCTGCAAAACGATCTATGAGCCTTTGGAGATCTTCTGCTGTATGAGTAGTCAGTGCTGCGTCATCTGCAAAAAGTAGTTCTCTTACACATCTTGATCTTAATTTGGTCTTTGCCTTGAGTCTTGATGGGTTAAAAAGTTTGCCATAAGATCTTGTGTGGAGGTATATGCCTTCAGTGGCAGTCCCAAATGCCTGCCTTAAGATAACAGAGAAGAAGATACCGAAGAGTGTAGGAGCAAGCACGCAGCCCTGCTTTACTCCGCTGCTGATGCTGAATGACTGGGATGTTGAGCCGTCAAATAAAATGGTCCCCTGCATGTTTTCGTGGAATGATTTCACGAGACTAAGAAGGGTGGGTGGACATCCAAGCTTTTCAAGGACCTTAAAAAGGCCGCTTCTGCTCACGAGGTCAAATGCCTTTGTGAGGTCGATGAAGGCAATATATAATGGCTTCCTCTGTTCTCTGCACTTCTCTTGGAGCTGCCGGAGTGAGAAAATCATATCGATGGTGGACCTGTTGGGTCTAAATCCGCACTGCGATTCGGGGTAGATTCTTTCAGCAAGAATGTGTAATCTTTTAAGGATTACTCTGGCAAAAATCTTGCCTGTAATGCTGAGTAGGGAAATGCCGCGATAGTTGTTGCAGTCGCTTCTGTCGCCTTTGTTTTTATAAAGAGTAACAATGTTTGCGTCTTTCATATCTTGTGGTATTGATTTTTCTTTCCAGCAGAGCTGAAATATTGCATACAGTTCTGGGATGATTGTTTCTTTGCTACATTTTAAAATCTCAGGTGGAATACTATCTTTTCCAGGTGCCTTGCCGGATTTGAGAGAGTCTAGTGCTTCGCTGATTTCTGTGAGGCAAGGTTCGTTATCCAGGGCATGCATGGCGGAATGTTGATCAATGGCTTCCAGAGCTTCTTCGCTGACAGTGTTATCCACTGAGTATAGCTCTGAGTAGTGTTCTACCCAGCGATCCATTTGTTTCGCTCGATCTTTTATGATTACCCCCTCAGTTGATCGTAAAGGGGCCATCTTATTTTTTGATGGACCGACAGCTTGCTTGATGCCCTCGTACATTCCTCTTATATTTCCGGTGTCTGTACAAGTTTGAATTTGAGCAGAGAGCTGTAGCCAGTACCTGTTCGCACATCTTCTTGCCATCTGTTGTACTCTATTTCTCTGTGAACTGTTTGTTGCCCTCAGCTTCCATCAGCATTGTCATCAGGCTGCTGTGGGTTTGATTGAAAATTCTCTGAAGCATGTTTTTTATTTTTTATTTGCGCTCGCTCGCTTTGAACTCAAGCGTAGTCCATACACACTATTTCAAGTAATGCTGGAATGAACTTTGCATGTGGATTAGCTTCCCCTATTAACAGTGTCCCTTGCCATCAAGTGAATGCACTCCGACTTCAGAGGTACTTGTAATTTACATCTCCAAGCAAGGACGATAGGTCAGCATTTTGGTCAAACTGCCCGGTGTAGGGGTTGAACCCCTTACCTCGGCATCAGCACACCGGATGTTTAAGAACACGTGTTCCTATCCATTCGGCCATGCTGACCTACAAGTATGGAGTTGAACCCAGGGATCTGAGTCAGAGACCAAATATAACTAGAAAACATTGTCAAATGAATTTTGTAAACATAAACAATACATATTACCATGTTATGAGACACATCCACCAGCCACCCACACATCCCCCATTCACCCCACATCCCCCACCCAACCACACACACAACCCAGATACACATACATGCCTCCACCCATCCACCACATCCTCACACCTACACATCTCCCCACCTACACACATCTTCCCACCCACTCACAAATCCTCCACCCGTCCCATTACCCACCCACATATCCTCCACCCACACACCTCCAACCACCGAGCCAAACACACATCCCTCAACCACACATCCAACACACACACACACACACACACACACACACACACAAGTCTCCCCGCCAACTCACATATCCCGCACACAAACTCCTCACCCACCCACATAATCTCCCATCTCCATTAGCTATAAGTGTGTTGTTTAAACTATTTGTAAATTCAATTATTATACTTTATTATTGTTATTACACAAATTTTTCTATATTTTTCTTTGTTTGCTTTTGCTGTTCATGTAATTAAAAGTAACGTGTTAGTTAGTTAGTTAGTTAGTTAGTTAGTCGCGGTTCCAACTTCACGGCAACGGGTCGTCCCCATATTGCTCCGTTCCTGTGCCAGCGAATATCACAAAATGCTCCTCACTGCCACATGTGAACAATGGAAAAGACAGGCGTGTCGGCAAGCCAACAGCCCACACAGGTACACTGTGCATAATGCAGCCGCCAGAATGCCAACACAAAAATCCTCCACGAAAAATACAGTTCATCGTTGATGAAAACGGCAGTCACCAGAAATACTTCATTGACCGGGGTTTTTCCCATATGGTTCGGTCTCTTTCTGCAGGGCGACCTACCGAAAGCGCCGTCAAAGCACAAACTCCATAGCTACAGCGTCGACTCCCAGGAGTCTCCTGCAAAATGCACTCGTGAACAGAAAAGGCAAACCAGTCAATCCAGCAACAGCCGGCCGTCATCGTTCTGAATATGCAGTTCACGCGAAAAACAATTGCAGATAGATGCAAAAGCATTCCATGCGAAATTCACAGCTCACAGTGTCGCGCCACGCACTCACTCAGTAGCAGGGCGACGGAACCATAGCCTCCTTAGTCGCCTCTTACGACGTGCATGGTAGGCAACAGTGTTACTATTCTTTGCTCCCCTGTATGGGCCCCGGCAACACACGGGCGTTATTTGATAGTGATAATAAAGGATTTGAAAATCAGACTTTAAAAAATGTTTTGTTTTCTTTTCTGCTTCACATATATTTTTTTTTGCACTTCTCTCTGCACATACATTCTTTCTACCAATCCATGTAGATTATTTCTCATCAACATGATGTGTCATGACGAGAGAGAGAGAGAGAGAGAGAGAGAGAGAGAGAGAGAGAGAGAGAGAGAGAGAGAGAGAGAGAGAGAGAGAGAGAGAGAGAGAGAGAGAGAGAGAACTTTCTGACACGCAGACAGGCAAGGGCATGTTCTTAAGTGTGTGTGAGAAAGAGAGAGAGAGATTTTTATAGGTATAACTTTATGACAGGCAGACATATGACGGTGTGTTCTTAAGTGAGGGAGAGAGAGAGGCATAACTTTCTGATTGGCAGACAGGCGAGGGGGTGTTCTTAAGTGAGAAAGGAAGGGGGAGGAAGAGAGATAGAGGAGAGAGAGAAAGAAAGAAAGTTATTGGGATAATGTTATGGCAGGAAGACAAATGAGGACTTTCAAATGCAAGCGAGCGAACGATCGTGTGAGAGAGAGGAGACAGGTATAGAGAAAAAAAAAGAGAGAACGAGGTGGAAAGAAAAAGAAAGGTTGTTGTCAATATGAGTTTATGCAAGAAGACAGATGACGACATATTCTTAGGTGGGTACGTCAGTTACATAAACCCCACTGGGCAGAAGAGACATGGGCAAGGTCTGCTGGTGAAGAAAGGAGTAAAGCATGTGGCACTTGACTTGAGCCAGTGGAATCACAGTGCAAGAGAGGTCCAGGGTATACAAATGGAGATTGGTGGCTTAAGTTGGAACATCATAAATGTATATGCCACAGTGGACTGTTTTGTCAGAAAGGAACAATGGGACTGGCTTAAGGAACTGGAGGAACTACCAGGTGATAGGCTACTCATATGTGGAGACTTCAATGCGAGAAACAGAGATTGGGACAGTAGTGGAGAAAATCGACAAGGAATTGCACTTGCGGATGCCATGGTGGACTCCGATGTGGTCTGCATAAATGATGGTAGGCCGACTAGAATGGCAATGAGGCCTGGCGATGCATATACTGCTATTGATTTGGCACTTGTCTCCCAGTCATCAGTCCTTGGTGTAAAGTGGACTGTTTTGAATGACCATGGGGGTGATCACATGCCATGCTCAGTCCTGATCTCTAAGTCCAGGAAAGTCAAGGCTGCGAGAGCGCGCAAGACCTTCCGGTATGAGTGGTCCGATTGCCTTCTTGGACGCCTCAGACAAGGGGCATGCAACAGGACTGTTAAAACTCCCTTTTTTGCATCCCCCATGGTGGACCCCAGAAGTAGACAATGCGTGAAAAGCAAAGAGAGCTTCAGTGAAGCAGCTAAGGAAATTGCGACAGACACCCCTAAGCTCACGAGAAGAGGTGGACATAGCGGAAAATGACAAGAAAGACAAGGTGGAGGCTTTCAAGCGATGTGCTGCAGAGGCCAAGAAAGTAAAATGGGAATGTTTTATGAAGGAGATTGGAGGTGATAAAACACTGCATAAATTCTGGAAACTGTACAGACAAATGCAAAGAAAAGATCTGCCTATGACAGTGGGAACAATTTATAAAGAGGATGGGGTACGCGTGACAACAGACAAGGAGAAAGGGGAGGCGTTTCTCCAGAGATTTTTAGAGCAGACCAATCACAGTGATGCGGATATCAGGGATGCAGTTAGAGTGGAATTATCTGGCACAATAGAGAATATGCCTTACGAAGACATCATACTGTTTGAAGATGTTAAACATATTTTGCAAAAGGCAAAAGACACGGCACCAGGGCCTGATGGTGTCAGGTATGGTGTCAAAGACTGAACTATGAGGCCTGAGGTCTGCCTCAAGATAGAACAACATCAGGTAGATTAGAGGGAGCACAGTGCCCGGGATAAGGGCAGGGTAGGGGATAGAATGGGGAACTATTAACTAGTTCTCTCATGAGACACGGAGACGGTGACCAGATAGTTAGCACTCTGGTCACGACAGAATCACGGCGCCTACATGATAGCCACGATTGCCAATCAACAGAAAACAGCTAATGTAAGCGTGCCAAACAGAACGGCACGCAGAAAGCCGAAGGACATCTCAAGGTCCTTCCGCGTGGTGTGTAACCACGCGAGCAAGCTAGTCAGACTGGGGACTGACTTTGTAGCGAGCACCTCGTTTTAGTGTTGATAGGAGATTTGTGTAACCAAATAGATAGAATTAGCATTAGGGTTTAGAAAACTAGTGATAGGCAATTCTGTGGCTTTGTGTGTGGTTTTGATAGCGACTGTTATGTACTTGTAAAGAGCCAACGGCAATAAAATGTATCATTTATTTCCTCTCACACGACTTGCAAGTTTCTTGTGTGGTGTGAGAGAAGTAATCTGATGATGCCTTACACATGAGTTGTTGACAGGCAAAGATTAATGTGGTGTCAGAAGTGGTTCTTGGACGAAAGAGCCAAGCTAATACCCACAGCTAAAGATTAACGTGGTGTCAGAAGTGTGGCTTGGACGAAAGAGCCAAGCAAATACACTCATCCACGGCTCTAGACTAAGTTTACAAATAGTGAAGTAGTGATTTAATTTGTGTCAGTGACGGTTGACGTGTGCAGAACTAGGACAAGTTGCTAACGAAACTGTGCCTATCGTGACGAAATAATGCTTATTTATGTTTAGTAAAATATTATATACTTAAATCATGTGTTTCTTCAAAGTTGTAAGTATTGATATTATTATTTTCTGTTATTTATTCAAGTAATTATTTATTTATTTATGAATAACTATCAAAAATGATTCTTGGCGGAGCGATACACAGCCAGCAACATTATCGATTTTTGCAAGCTAAAAATAGCGCTGCGCCTCTGACGTGTTACGATTGACAAGCAGTTGTTCTGCGCCATTGGCATTCAGCATCTGAATGTTTACAGATCGGTAAACTGCTGCCCGCCTGAATCAGTGCTTTATATTACCTATTATTTATTTATTTGAGTTAGTAATTGAATATATTTGTTTATTTAAACAATATTAATATATTTTCGTTTATTTCAAAGCAGTTATTGAATTTGTTTTTCGTACTTTTTCTTGTGTTTATCGTCACGATGGCACTATTTTCGGCCAGGCAAATTAGACTGGTCTGCACAACACTTGCATAGATTAAACTAGGTTAGTGACGAAAGGCATATACGGTTAGAACGAAGACAGGACATTGACAATTTAATATTAAGTAAACTATATTCTGTTTTGTTCGTGGGCATGTCATTGTCATTGTGTCAAATTGTCGAATAATATGTCGTTTGCTATTTGATAATTGTTGCTGCTCTGTAAACCAGGGTGAAAAACAGCTGATTAGAAGATTGGTGTGTATGCCGAAGTGCCAAACAGGTGACCTAGATAGAAAACTCGTGGCGATACTGAAGCGCCAAACAAGGTGACCTGTGTTACCGGAGTGTGTTCCTTGTTCTCGGGAACATTAAGTTGAGTATACTCAATATATTTGGCATGCAATGTGATTAATAGTGCATCTCTTTTTCAGCTTGTGATGCATTAGCATACTTTTGTGCTCTGTTTTGTGCAGGACTAAATTTTTCAGATTATACACAAAGAGTACAATTTGCAGTGCTCAGATATTAAGAAATATAACATATCAAAGAAAAATAAGTGAATAAAAAGTTCAGTGTAGGTCAACGCTAGCTATTTACCTAACATCATGGCTACTTTAGCTGACTTCGTAAAAGCAGGCAAAGAAATGCAATACACAGGTAACGAGCTAGAAGAATATGCTGATAAGAAATTTAAAGAAGCAAAGGATGCAGAGAGAGATGAACGCGCACAGGAAAGACAACACCAGATACAACTAGCTGAGATAACAAAACAAAAAGAATTACAAATTAAGCAACAACAGTTAGAACATGATAAGGAATTTAAACAAAAGACATTAGATCAAGAGAGAGAACTAAAACAAAAAGAGATAGATGAAATGACAAGAGTTAAAGAAAAACAAATTCAAGTAGAATCAGAGACACAGTTAAAGATGAAAGGTATGGATGTAGACTCACACGCAGAGATCTCTGCCACTAAACTTAAAAGTCAACAAGAAGAAAATAAGTTCAACAAATACAAAAATATTATCAAACCATATTGTAAAGAAGATTCAATATCAGCCTGGACAGAAAATGTCGAGTATCAATTTAAATATCACCAAGTTCCAATAGACATGTGGGCTATGATTTATATGAAGAACCTAAATGGTGAGCTCCTTAAAGTGATAGAAGCTATACCAACTGATCTTAGATCTAACTATCAATACATCCATGATAGGATAATGCAACACTTTTTACTTGATGCCCCTGGGTATCAGGTTCAGTTCTCAAATTTAAAACCTAAACCTAGTGAGACTTTCATTGACTACGTCTCAAATGTTCAGAGTGTGCTAAATAGATGGCTTAAAGCAGCTAACATAGGAAAAGACTTTGATAGACTTAAGAATTTAATAGCCATGGATAAAGTCATATCCACTATACCATCTCCTTTTGCTAAATTTCTACAGCAGTCAGACATTGAGAACATAGAGCAGTTCGAAAAGAAAGGGTCTGCATATTTTTCTTCTAACAGAGATGTTTTTAAGACCTCAAATGACTCTGAAGTAGTTTCCTTTGTGAAAGACCAACCAAAAAATTATCAAAGTAAGAGAAAACCCTTTCAGAAAATCGACACGAAAGATAGGAAAGTATCAAAATGTATTTATTTTCAACTTTTGCATGACACTTATGCTATGTGTGACAAATCGCCAAATTATCCGGCGCATCTTGAAAATGTTATCAAGAAGCAACAAAACAAAAGATCTGCATACATGCGTGCAATCAAATGCTTCTTTTGTTCCAGCTACGGCCATTATTTAAATAAGTGCATAGGCCGCCAACGTATGAAAGCCAACAATGCTATTTTGATTGATACATCTTCTGATAGTGGTAGTGAGACTGAGTGTGAAGTTGAGAATGTATTACCTTTCAAGCAATCTGAAGACGTGTGTTGTGTGAACGATGCGTTAGCCTTTGACAGTTGTGACCAATGTCACCAATTTCATGCAGACGGCAAACTTACATGTGGGCATACAGTAACATCCTCCTTAGAGAATGCAAACGCAGCTATAGCCTCCAGAGGCAATCTATTGTTTCACTCTGCGTTGGTCAATGAGAAGCCATGCCGATGTTTGCTAGACAGTGGGAGCTCTATTATTGGTGTGAAAAAGAAACTTGTTAATCCAAAGGATTATACTGGTGACTCTGTAAAATGCCGGACTTTTTCTGGTAATATAGAAACCTATCCTCTGGCAAGAGCCCGTATAAACACCCCGTTCCTTTCTGGTACCTTTACTTGTGCAATACTAGACAACCCTTGTGCTGAGTTAATTCTTGGGTGTCTGCCCCAGCTAAAGCACTGTACAGATGAAGAAATATCTGTCTGGGAGGAAAAGAATGGTTTCACTCCAGTAAACAGTGCAGATATCCTCGGACATCACAGTCCTAACAAAGGTGCTAGACCCATAACACTTGAAACTGGTCAATACATAATGGTGCTACTACCAGACAAGCATAATAAAATACTTACTTCATGGCAAGGGCCTTTCAAGGTGATACAACAACTTTCAGATGTTGACTATGAAATATCAATAAACGGACACTTAAAGATATTCCATGTCAACATGCTGAAACCTTACTTTTCACGACAACAGACAGAAGTAGAGACAGACGAACAAAGTGCACCCACATCTAGTGATCAGACGACAGACATACACAACGCAACTACACTAGTTAGCGAGACTGGCATATCCGACGATATCCATACATCTAGCGAGAATACAAAATACGCACTTAGTACCACCACCGTACTGAATCAGGTAGACGACGACGGAATGGAACTACCCGTTCCTATTGTGGACAAGACTGCCACATTAGATAGCATTCAGATAGAACAGGGACTAACAGACAGTCAACGACGACAATTAGTAGAATTAGTGACGGAATACAAAGACATATTTTCTGACATTCCAGGTACGACGGACAGAATCGAACACTCCATTTTTCTTTCGGACGCTAAGCCTATTAAATGCAGGCCGTACTCAATCCCACTTAGCTATAGGGAAAATCTAAATAAGGAAATTCTTAATTTAGAAGCTAGTGGGATCATCCAGAAATCCACTTCTGAGTACTCTTTTCCAATCGTCCTAGTTAAGAAAAAAGACTCCACAATTCGTCTGTGTGTGGACTATCGAAAACTCAACAACGTCAATAAGATCGACGCAGAGCCAATTCCTTCCTGCGAAGATCTTATTCTTGACATGTCCACCTCAAAAAGCTTTTCTAAATTAGATCTTACTAAGGGATATTGGCAGGTCCCTACGCAGTCTCAATCCATCCATCTTACTGCTTTTTCAACACCTTTAGGACTATACGAGTGGCGTTTTCTTCCTTTTGGACTTCGAAATGCTCCTGCCACTTTCGTACGCTTAACTAGAGATCTACTTCATGGAGTGACGAATACAGTGACTTATATAGATGATATATGTGTCCATACTGATGACTGGACAACACACTTACTGAAACTAAGACATGTCTTTGACAGGTTGCGACTCTTCGGTCTCACTGTCAAACCGAGCAAAGTCGAATTGGGCCTAAAAGAAATTGAGTTTTTGGGTCATGTCATTTCACAAGGTCAACTTAAGACTGACAATAGAATTATTACAAAAATTATGAACCTGACCATGCCTACCACTAAGAAGCAGGTCAGAAGCCTTTTGGGGTTAGTAAATTACTATAGCAAATTCATACCAAATTTAGCGGAAATTACAAGTGTATTTTCCAATGTTTTAAAAGCATCTGTAAAATTAGATGTCACATGAAGGCTTTGAGCGATGTAGACCTGAAGGAGATGGCCAGTTGTTTTAATCAGAGCATTATGACAGGGTCAGTACCGCAGGATTGGCTGCATAGCTATCTCATCCCTCTCCCAAAACCATACAAGGATCATTCAAAGCTTGGCGGCTTTAGGATCATCACCCTTCAAAATACATTTGGGAAGGTTTTAGAGAAGATAGTCGCTGTTAAGCTGCAGGATTTTTTGGAAAGGGGGAAGCTTCTTCCAAGAGGCCTGGGGAGCTACAGGCCAGGAAAAGATACCTGGTCGAATGCGGCCACCTTTGCCTTTGACGTTTATGAGGGGTTCCAGAGTAGACAGGAAACGATGGCGGTAGCGCTTGATCTCGAGGATGCGTACAATAGAGTTCGCTATGATATTTTGATGACCGCACTTATGGAGATGTGGGTCAATCCCTGGTTAGTGCACTGGATAGCGGCCGTCCTGCATTCTCGTCGGGGACTCAATGCACTTAAAACTATGGCTGCAATGGACACAGAGCAGAGAATGCTCTTCACACTATACCAGCACTTGATCCTCTCAGTGATTGATTATGGACTAGGACTGCTCACTGTCTCAAAGAGTCAACCGGCTCAGACAGACAGACAGACATACAGACAGACAGACAGATAGTCGGGAACGGGAACGGGAGCTTATATGACTACTTATATGATTTAAATGAGATGCTCTCCACCAGGGACTGGGCGAAGCCGGGCCGGGTCAGACAGACAGACAGGATAGACAGACAGACAGACAGATAGACAGATAGACAGTCGGGAACGGGAACGGGAGATTATATGATTACTTATATAAATTAAATTAGATGCTCCCCACCAGGGTATGGGCGAAGCCGGGCCGGGTCAGCTAGTATGGGATAAATCCCGGTGCAATGAAGTCGACCCTGTCGACTTTTAAGCCACTTTTTTTAAGGCGTCACATGGAAAAAGTCGGATGCGGATAAAGGTAAGGCCCTTCTTGCACGCTACATAGAACAGACTGACCAGAAAGACGAGCCCGCCAGACAGAGGACCACAACGACACTCTCTCAGTTGTGCGAGGGGGTCGGAGTAGATGTATTATAGCGGTTTGGGGCCAAAAGGGTCGGGGCACCACAGGAGCGCCAAAACGACAGCCCCCTAGGGATCCAACCCCCGGGGCCCCGCCCCGGGGCGCACACCAAGCGGTGAACCGTCCCGGAGCGCTACTTAGAGCTATAGTATTGTATGGGGTACACACCATGGACACACATCAATGGTTAAAAGCGAATCCAACACGACAGCGTATGTACTGTTGGAGGAATGCTGAAGGTGAGTGGACCCACTACCACCCCCCAGGGGTTTGGTGCAACTACCAAAGATTTGAAGAGTCGCGCAGGGGACGTCGTCGTATTATAATGCACCACCGCAAGTGAATTAGAGCTACAACCTCCCAGGGTATATCAAGATGAATGGTTGTGAGTGGCCCAAACTCGGCACAGAGCAGCGCTGCGGCCGGTCTTGTGTTGGTCTTTTCTGTTCAAGGCACAATGCACAGGCGAAGCGGGGTGTGACCATAGAAGAGTGTATATTCTGTGAGAGGGAGGTTAAGCGTCCTTATGAGATGTGCGAGCGTTGTACGCTAGATGTCTTCCATAGGATGATTTGGAAGTTTGAGAGAAAGACCAACATCAAGCTGCGTCCATATAAAGGTATGAAGCTAAATTCTGATACCCAACCGGATTGTGTTTTAGAGACATGCCTACCTGCCAGTGGTTCAAGAGCCCCACAACATTTTGTGGAAAGCCCTCAAGACGACGCTTTTGCGACTATCATCTCCGGATCATACAACGCCAAAGCAGAAGAATAAGTGGGGGAACTATAATCGTTCATACTCCTTGGGGTTGGAGGTCCTTAGGAGTTCCACCAGACTGTTTGGAAACAATCGCTGAGGAGGATGTGCAGAACGGGTGAATGTCTAGCCTGCCAATTTGAAGCTGACTGGGATAGTGAACCGTGGAGCAGCGATGTATCGGTGGCTGCACGATGTATGGTTCTGCAACATACATACCACCCTTTTCGCTCTGGATAAAAACCAAACTTGCGCGCCAGTCAACACACTTCCGCTTAAAACGATCACGCCGGAAGTAGCGTGACTGAACGGAGCAAGCGTGATCGTTTTGTTTCTGCGTGACAAGTTTTATGAGCCGCGCAAGCGGGACAATTTTTTCTCGCTAAAAAAATTGCGCGACCCAGATACTCGAGCGGAGTTCAGAATTAGAGACTAGCGACTCAAGCTTAAAATGAAGAATTGTAGATGGCTTGTGCATGAAGGGGCCTCGATCCGGTGCGATCGCAGGTGCCGCGGCGAGTTCTGCTACAAACACCTCCAACTACTTAAAAAGGGTAGGAATGTGTTTGGGTGCACTATCTGTAATACAGTAGTACAGCAACCGTTCGATATGTGCCACACTTGTGATAGTGAACTAGCTGAGCGCTATGTGGCTCTGACAAGAGATTTGCCAGTAGACGATCCCATGGAGAAATTCATCGAGGTGAAAGAGGCTGTGAAAAAAGCGCGCGCTATCTAGCGGGCTATCTAGTAGGCGGGCTTCTGGCTGGTGGGGTGAAGTCAGTAAGCTCTTTTTTCTGGTGCAAGTCGGCAGAAACTTTGCGTCGAATTTCAGCCCGCAGTTGCCGAAATTTCACTGATTCATTCAGAATTAATTTAAATTCTGCATCAGAAATGTCCTGGTCCTGCAAGGCCGCCGAGACAAGATCGGAGATTGTTGAAAGTTTAGATTCAACCAAAATCCTGATTTCGTCATGCTTCTTGGCTTTAAGTGCGCATCTGTGGGTCACCAACTTGCCGGCCGCCCCCAATAGCCCGCAAACGAGAGCGCCTATCTCTAGGCCGAAGACAACTGGGACCGCAATGGCAGTTGACAGAAGCCCCACACTCACCGTAAGCAGTGCTGTATCAATCCCATCCAAGACATTCACAACCCGGTGGTACTTCTTATACAACAGAGACCGTTTTTCATGCTCTGCCTCCAAGCTCTTCTGTAGTCTGGTAATCTCTTGAAGACGAAAGGCCTGGTCGGGCGCCATCGTATACTAGTCAAGCGCAGCCATATATTCAACTTGAGGTGATGTGTTTTGACTCCTCCTCAGTGACTTCACCGTATGTATACAAAAGTCTTACAAGATTAATCCATGGTTAAACCTTAACTTCTCTCAAATTGATGGCACCAGCATCCTTAAGTATATTTACCACAACCCGGTCATCAGTACTTCCGCACGCACTGGTGGATTGAAACTAACAACAACCCAAGTTGTCACTTTAGGTACCAAAGCTTTTACTTGAATACCTGGAATAACATCCCCCCATTTTTCAAAAGGCCCATTTGCAAGTATGATCTTGATATAGAGTTTGCCAAATGGAGGAGGGTTATCGATAAATGCCGCTTTGAGTTGACCATCCACTAAACTAAGGGTGTAAACGTTATCGTCGCTTTTAAGAATGTACGAGTTTGCCTTTGCCTCATAGCCAACATATACCCCATCACTAATGCTAAGTATACATGGTAGTGTCCCCATATTTGTAAGGTAACTGGGTTCAGTACCCGACCACCCAAGATAGGGATTTTTTACCGCAAACCACAACGGCCAGTCAATAGGACCGAATCGTTGATCCACATAACCTTTTGCGCGGTTCCAGCTATCTATAGCACTATCGTCGATATCTTTCAACGCAGCAGTATGTTGTCCATCAACATATTTTTTTGTGGCCACATCTTGCTCCCCAACCGGTTCAGCAACATTGGTGATTCTATGGGTGCTCATATTGAGTTCCTCTGTCATCGTTCCCCGTTTAGAGAGTCGCTCCGTAAAACCACGCGTAGCAGCATCACTAGGCCCCGAAGGTTCCCCTACATTAGTGAGACGAAACCCACCCATGGATAGTGTACCTTGCATAGTGTCCCCATACTTGCTCACAAGCCCAGCCCGGCTGAGCTGTACAACAGTCCCAGCCTCTCCGCCTCACTTTCCAACAGACATGGTCTATACCATACGCAGTATTATGTCTTCAAATTGCTGCCCACCCGCCAGCCCACGAAGCACATGAAGACATAAATGGCCACAGATCACATCGTCTGCCCTCTGCAACTGAAAAGTTTGGGTGCGCACGGGGCACCCTTGATAATCCAGGATCTCCTGGGGTGGGTCAAGCCCGAAACTGTCGAAGTAAACCGCCATAGGCCCCGCCTTGTAATAAGCCACCCAGTGGGTCCCCTCACCCTCTGATGAGTCTAGATTGACAATCCCACATTCCGGGCTGTGTAGAGCTGCGGGAAGACCATCGCGCATAAACACACCGCGGAAGTGGGGTATATCCTTAGCCGCCTTCTCAATATCAAAGTTGCTTAATGCTTCTTTTTTTCATCCCCTTACCTCTAGCGAGGCACACACCCTTACCCCCCACCCCAAGCATGTCCCTAAGACCAGGTTGGTTGGCCAACACCAACTTCAAAATATCCTCTCCTAAACCCCCCAGCTTAGGCCGCCCGGCCAGCGCCAACTTCATAACATCCTCCCCGAAACCCTGACCCTTCCTCGCGCGGCCAACTTGCTCAATACTGCGAGACACACCACCCACTTCACGCATCACCCTACCCAGAGGATTATCCCCAAAACCCCGACCCTCCATCGCCCGGTTATGACGAGCCTGATCAACTGCCTGTGCCACACCAGCAGCTCCACCCATCAAGCCCCCCAGACCACCCAGCCAGGGGAGCGCCTTAGCCAAGAGAGGGATCACAGCCCCCAATGCGGGGAAAAACCCACCCACCTTAACCATCTTTTTGATCTGGCTCTTCGAGAAGGCCAGCTCAGCCCCAGAACCCGCAGCAACATTCTTCTTAATGTGGTTAATCTGACGCTGGGTCAGACCGACTTTATCAGCACCGTGCAACTGTCCCACACCCAAGCGTAGGGTGGCACCAGTACCATCTTTCGCCGCCTTGACCAACGTCTCTTTCTGCCCCGGAGAGAGGCTCAACCCATATGATACCAGCGCCATAGTCATTTCACTATATCTCTAGTGTTTAATTCAAGACTGTAGTAAACTTCCTACAGTCAGATTCTAAGAACAGAGACTTATCTGCAATGACCACGGCGAAAGCCTTGGTGTCTGCAGGCACAGCAACATCAAATACCACCTTGAGGGTGATAGCCTGAACAGCGTTCTTAATGGCTTCAGACTGGGCGCGTATATCAATAACATGTATGGGGTAGAGCGCCACGAAATCCATAGGACTCACCAAGTTGGACGACTCCCGAGCTGTAATACCATAGAACGCCTCCTTGAAGTCGGCAAAAGCTTTGTAAGCCCGAGAGGTTTTATACTCTGCGAAGTCGATGTTCATATCCACTAGTGGATAGCGCGCGCTGTTGATCAGGGCGTGAATATTCTTCACCTTCACATGATCAAATACGGCACTGTTCTTCACCTGGTCGTTTTCACGACCTGTTTGAAAAGCCACCAGAATCCACCGAGGTTTCTCTGTTTGGGATTTAACCCCCAACTGCCAGGTGAAGGATGTGGACTGCGGCACCGCCAAGCTATCACATTGTAAGGCGCGGAAAGCCACAGGCACCCTAACCTTATTCTCTATCAGGGTCATGAGCGAGCTCATATAGCTCAGAGAGGGTATAACATGAGGCATCATCCAAGCGATCTTGGACAGTTCGATTTTACCCTCAGGCGCCGCCGCCGCACGATGGATGGTATGAGCATCGCTCTGGCGATCTAGCAGTAGGGACTGCTTAACACCATAGAGCACCTTCTCATAATCATTGCAAAACCCAAAGAAATATTTGAGTGGAACACAGAAACTGAAGTTGCCCGGTGTTGTAGGTTTACCCATCATGATAAGCCGCCGCCTTTCCCAACCGGAATTCCCCGCCGCAGCAGCTCCCACATCAGAGTCCTTATACCAACCCATATTGAGTCCTTCACCCCAAGCAAAGTCCTCCCCACACGATAGAAGAGTCATCATGGTGGTGGCCTGCCCTGGATATGACACATCATCGATGGTGTTGTTGTTAAGTTGGTAACGTATTTTGCCAAACATGAACGCAACAGCATTGTTAACCAAAGCCGCCTGACTGTTCGCGTCATAGTGTTCCTCTCGAAATGATCTGAGCTTGTCTTCTACTAGAAGATAGCTCTTGGAGGGGAGTGTGAAGGCATCCTGAGCATGTATATCAATTTGGATGGTGTTATTCTGGTTGAGGGCAGCTGGGCTCTGCGACTCATACTTCCGATACTCAAAGGATTCAATACCCTCATCGACATGCACAGGCTCGGAAATTTCAAGCATGGAAGTGCTTTGCTCATCCATGGTGATATTAAAAACGTCTAGACTTATCTCTAATTGTCTTGAAACCTCCACCCCGGCTGGCGATATCCAACGCCTCCAGACTGGGCAGAACATCGGGCTGGACAGTGGGCTGGACAGCGAGCTGCTTTAAAACCTCAGCGCTCTTAGCTGTGAGTTCCCTCTTCAGCTGGGGCGGCAAAGGCTTGAGCGCGTCCACCAGCTTCTTGGCAGCCGCACCTGCGGAGGCCACAGACTCCGTCGTCTTGGCCACATTCCTAACTAAGGGGCTGCCAACAAATTTGGCAACTTTACTGACAGCGCTGGGTATCACCTTAGCACCTGAAGAGACCAGACTTCCAACCGCCCGAGCTGCCGAGCCCAACCAATCGAACATCCCCCCACCTACCCGTCTCCGATGTCTTGGGAAAACATACATGGTTACACACTGCGAATATGTAGCCTTATAGTTATTTGCTCACCTCTAAAGTTTAATTGTGCACCATCTTGGTCAGTCAACCAGACGCGTATGCTGTGTATACTACCAGCTTGGGAGATGGGGAGGTAGACAGCAGTTCTGGGAGACTCTAAGATCTTATAGCCAGGGCACACGTTGGGGAAGAATGAGTAGATGGTGGGGTGGGATCCCCCACCGAGGTAAGACCCACTCACCACATTGCAATTGACCAGAATGCTATTCACATGGAAGATGTCAATTGGTTTCTCCCCTTCTTTATAGCCCTTAGTCAGTATTTGTGGGTCGAACCCCAGTATTTTGCGCAAAGACGAAGCACCCATATCAACCTCATAGTCTGGGTTGGTTATCTTTACAAAAGCTCGAAGGGTTGAGGGGTTGGGTCCTATGGTAATGTAATACTTCTCCTCGGCCTTCTCATCCCAATCCTTGACCTCCTCCATCTTTCTTTGAATCTCTCTATTGATCTGGGCGAGCTCATAAGCCCCCTCTTCTATAGTGATGGTTTTCCACTCCTTCTTCTCCACACGGTAGACGAAAGTATTGTTGGTGGAGTTAACATTGCTGATGGAGTTGTAGGTCTCTAGATTAAGCAAGGCCAGCTCGTATGACTTCTGGGGGTCAAGGTACAGCGCTGGGGAGTAGTAGGTTGTCCAGTCGCTTTTATCCGACGTTACCACCAGGGACATATTCTCCTTCGGTGCGAGTCGCACCTCCATCGCTGCGAGCCGGTCGCGGATGTCCTTCAACACTTGAAGCTCCATGTTTAATGAACAAAGATTCTTCTGTTCAACTTGATGGCCTGTTCCGTAGAGATCACTCCACTACGCATAAGCTCATCCAGTATCGCAGATATTTCTGTGTCAACACCCGTATTCCCCGCCTCCTTCGAAGCTACTAACAGGGCTAGGCGCTCCACCAGAGTGTTGGGGTCGTTGTAGTATAACACACCACTACCTCGGATTAGTCCGTATTTTTTTCCCTTTCTGTTATAGACTGGTATTTTGGCAAGTTGAGCCAGCCGGCTAAATGTCTCAACAGCTTGTGGGGTGTATTGCTTTGCTTTGATGAACCGCTTGGTTAGGAGATCGTACAGCGTCTCATCTGCTGGAGCCGACAATACTAGGGTGTCCCCGTCAAAAGCTTGCAACCGGCCCGCAGCCAGAGCTGCGGGATCAATAGTTAGGGTGCCGAATTTGCTCCCTCGGAGTTTCAACCCTTGCCCACGGACGATAACCTCTTGTCGATTGTCCAATATAGTTTTAACACGCTCCCTGAATGCTTGTATAGCTGCAATATCTCGATCTATTTGTTCAATCTCCTCCCTAGTGACGCCGACCCTCCTCTTCTTCCCCCCGAGCGTGTTTGAATTGAGTTTTGCGGTGGTATCAAGGATGCCGCGAAGTACATCATCCGACTCATTGAGGAGCGTGCTAGGCATTGGGTACTTATATTTCCCACTAATGATTTCCCCGTCCAAGCCCTGATCTACATCAATTATAATAGGTCCTGAAGGGGGGGGGGGGGGGGGGGCAGCCTCAAACACTGGGGCTATGGCCTCCTCTGCGCTGGCCTCCTCCAGGGCTCTGGCTCTGTCCTCAATGGCCCTGTTCAATGCCACAATGGCCTGAGCTAGCTCGTTAGCTTGTTTGTTTGTTTGTATAGCCAATGCACTGGTTTGTTTGTCAGCTATTTTAGCCAACTCACCGGTCTGAGCTTTGACCATTTGACTTATTGCCCCCGTTTGTTGCGCTGACTTCTCTGCTACAGTTTTAGTAATTGGTGTGAAGAGTTTGGCTGCCTCCTGTTGCAAATCTGCTTCCCCCACCCTCTCCGCCAGAAACCGCTGCTTCAGGCAGTCCCGACGCGCTAGATAATCCTTCACAAAAGCGTTACGCTTTGCTTGGTTAGTCACATCAGCCCACATGTTGTTGCTATCGCAATGACATATATATCTAAATAGAAGACTTTGGGATATAGAACCGATCGAACCCACATCGGTATTTGCCATCGTGGGCCTTGCTGGTCAGGTCGATTACAGCGAACCCGTAAGGTTTGCTAGTGCACTCTGTGAAGAACTCCCTGAATACGTCAAAGGGCATATCACCACCAACATAGGAGTCGTGGATGGCACGCAGGTTCTTCGTGTCTTGGTTAAAGATCACCAATAGATTAGCATTGTCGCGGATGGCCTGCTTGGGAATTCTGAAGAAGCTCTGGGTTAGGTAGAATGTGTCGGCACCACCGTGCCGGCCCTGGCAGAAGTACTTCTCGATCGGCCCCTGCTTCTCCAGCATGACTGTCAAAGACTCAGGGAAGACCACCCTGAATGAGTGGTCTACCTCAAGTAGATCAGAGGTAACCCAGTGCCCCTACATGAGGGCAGGGTAGGTGTAGGTGGTAAATAGAAAGAGGAACTATCAAACAGTTCTCTCATGAGACACGGTGGTGTCAACCAGAGAGTAAGCACTCTGGTCACGGCGTAATCACGCCAGCGTGACAGAGACAGAGAACTAGACTCAAGAGAGACCACGCCTTCAAGCGTGCTGAGTGATGCAGCACGCAGAAGCCGAATTACGCACAAGGTCACTCCGCGTACCGTGTAATCAGCACGCGGAGAATTCCTCAGACAGGGGACAGACTTCGTAGTGAGCGCATCGCTTAGCGTCGATGCGCATTCTTTAGCCAGTAGATAGAATTAGCAATAGGGTTAGGAACGACTAGTGATAGGCAATTCTGTGGTGTATTCATGTGTGATTTATTAGCGACCGTTTTTGTGCATTGATGTAATGTAAAGAGCCTGTGGCAATAAAATGTATAATCAATACCTCTCGTACGACTGACAAATCTTTTTGTGTGGTGCGAGAGAAGTTATCCTGTAATGCCTGAAGCATCGGTTGCTGACAGGCTAGGATAAAGTGGTGTCAGAAGTGTAGCTTGGACAATTGTTCAAGCTAAAACACTCACCCACGGCTCTAAAATAGTATTACTGTCAGTTAATCACAGGGTTTAATTTATGTTAGTGACAATGGCGTGTGCAGACTACAACAAGATGCGTGATGTGCCGATCGTGACCAATTAATGTTTAATTTATGCTTATTACAATATTTTGTGCTTATGAACATGTTTTCTTCTGATTTGTAAGTATTATTATTATTGTTTTGTATCATTTATTTCTATAATTACTGATTTATTTATGAATATTTGTCAAAAATGATTTACGGCGGAGCAATACACAAGAATGAGCCGGCGACAATATTGATTTTTCCAATCTAAAAATAGCGCTGCGCCGATGACGTATCGCGACTGACGAACAGCTGCCCTACGCCATTTGCATTCAGCGAAGGATTGTTTACAAATCGCAAAGCGGCTGCTCGCCTAAATCTGTGGCTTATATTACATATTATTTGTTTATACTAGCTATTTAATAAATATATTTATTTATTTAAACATTATTATTACTTTTATATTTATTTCAAAGCATTTATTTATTTATTTGAAGATTGTTTCTTTTTGTTACCGTCACGATGGCACTACTTTTGCTATGCAAATAAGACTCAGTCTGCACATCACTTCCATAAATTAAACGACATAGTTAGGGAAGGCAGAAGACGTTAGAACGAAGACAGGACATTGACATTTATTATTAATTAGACCACATTGTATTGTCCGGGGGCATGTGATTGTACCAAATTGTCTAAAGTCATATGTCGTTTACAAATGGTTAATTGTTGATGCTCTTGTAAACCAGATGTAACAAGAGCTGTGTATGAGCATAACTCAAGCTGTTTGTCAAAGTACCGAACGGTTGGACCTGAGTTGCCGAACGATTGTACCTGATTCTCTGGAATGTTAAGATGAGTATACCCAAACTATTTTGAATGCAATATGATTAATAATGCATCTCTTTTTTCAGGGTGTGATCTATTAGTACATTTTTTGTGATCTATTTTTCAAGGTCAAGCTAAGGGTGTATTGTTATACACAGAGATTTAAAAACTTAACATATCTAATAAACCAAAGTAAATATTTAAGTGCCTGTCAATACTAGTTAAGTACCCAACAACATGGCAACTTTAGCTGATTTCATAAAAGCAGGCAAAGAATTAGAATACACAGGGAAGGAATTAGAACAATATGCTGATCAAAAATTTAAGGAAGCAAAAGATGCTGATAGAGATGAACGTGCACGAGAAAGACAACACCAAAAAGAGATGGCAGAATTAGCTTAAATAACAAAACAAAAGGAATTAGAAATAAAACACAAAGAGGCACAATTAGATAAGGAGATTAAGCAAAAACAATTAGAACAAGATAAGGAAATTAAACAGAAGGAATTAGAAATTAAACAAAAAGAATTAGAAGTAAAACAAAGAGAGATAGATGAAATGGCAAGAGTGAAAGAAAAGCAAATACAGATTGAATCAGAGACACAGTTAAAGATGAAAGGTATGGAAGTAGACTCACACTTAGATATTTCCACTACAAAACTAAAGATTCAGCAAGAAGAGAATAAATTTAATAAATACAAAAATATTATTAAGCCATTCTGTAAAGAAGATTCCATATCAGCATGGGCAGAAAATGTAGAATATCAGCTGAAATACCACCAAGTACCAATTGATATGTGGGCCATGATTTACATGAAGAACCTCAGTGGTGAGCCCCTTAAAGTTATAGAATCTATACCAACTGATCTTAGATCTAACTATCAATACATCCACGATAGGATAATGCAACATTTCTTACTTGATGCCCCTGGGTATCAAGTGCAATTTTCAAATTTAAAACCTAAACCAAGTGAGACTTTCATTGATTATGTCTCGAATGTCCAAAGCGTACTAAATAGATGGCTTAATGCAGCAAATATAGGAAAGGACTTTGAAAAACTCAAAAATTTAATAGCCATGGATAAAGTCATATCCACAATACCATCTCCTTTCGCTAAATTCCTGCAGCAGTCAGACATAGAAACCATAGAACAATTTGAGAAGAAAGGCTCAGCATATTTTTCTTCAACTAGGGATATTTTTAAAACATCTAATATCGACTCTGAAATAGTCTCTTTTGCTAAGGACCAACCCAAAAGCTATCGTAGCAGTAAAAAACCATTTCAGAGAGTCGACAAGAAAGATCAGAAAGTGTCAAAATGTGTATATTGCCAACTTTTTCATGATACTTATTCTATGTGCGATAAATCACCAAACTATCCAACACATCTTGAGATGGTCATTAAGAAACAACAAAACAAGAGAACTGCATACAGGCGTGCAGTCAAATGCTTCTTCTGTTCTAGCTACGGCCATTATTCTAATAAGTGCCTGGGCCGCCAAAGAATGAAGGCCAACAATGCAATTTTGATTGATACATCTTCTGATAGTGGAAGTGAGACTGAGTGTGAAGTCAATAATGAATTACCTTTTAACCAATCTGAAGATGTTTGTTGTGTAAACGATATTTTATGCTTTGATAATTGTGAGCGATGTCACCAATTTCATGCAGACGGAAAATTAGAATGTGGACACATTGTAACATCCTCCTTTGAGAATGCAAACGCAGCTGTAGCCTCCAGAGGCAATTTGATGTTTCACACTGCATTGGTCAATGATAAGCCATGCCGATGTTTGCTTGACAGTGGTAGCTCTATTATTGGGGTAAAAAGGAACTGGTTGATCCAAAAGATTATACTGGTGACTCGGTAAAATGCCGTACTTTTTCTGGTAATATAGAAACCTATCCTCTGGCAAGAGTCCATATAAACACACCATTCCTTTCTGGTACCTTTACATGTGCAATACTAGACAACCCTTGTACTGAGTTAATTCTTGGGTGTCTACCCCAGCTAAGACACTGCACAGATGAAGAAATATCTGCGTGGGAGGAGAAGAATAGACTCACTCCAGTGAACAATGCAGATATCCTCAATCACAATCCCGACAACAGTGCTAGACCCATGATTCTTGAACCTGGTCAAGATGTATTGCTATTACTGCCTGACAAACGTAATAATATGACAACTTCATGGCAAGGGCCTTTCAAGGTGATACGAAAAGTTTCAGATGTCGATTATGAAATATCGATAAACGGACACTTAAAGATATTTCATATCAACATGTTGAAACCTTACTTTTCACGACAAGAGACGGAATTAGAGACAGACGAACACAATGCACCCACACCTATGGATGAGACGACAGACATACACAACGCAACTACACTAGTTAGCGAGACTGGCAAAGCCGACGATATGCATACACCTAGTGAGTATACAGAAAACGCACTTAGCACCACCACCGTACTGAATCAGGTAGACGACGACGGGATGGAACTACCTGTTCCAATCGTAGACAACACTGCGACCTTAGATTCTATACGGTTAGAACAGGGACTGACAGACGAGCAACGACGACAGACAATAGAATTAATAACAGAGTATAAGGACATATTTTCCGACATTCCAGGTAGAATGGACAGGATCGAGCACTCCATCCTTCTTTCGGACTCTAAGCCTATCAAATGCAGGCCGTACTCTATCCCACTTAGCTATAGAGAAAGTCTAAATAAGGAAATTCTTAATTTAGAAGCTAGTGGTATCA
Source organism: Cepaea hortensis (assembly GCA_963921405.1). Taxonomy (NCBI): domain Eukaryota; kingdom Metazoa; phylum Mollusca; class Gastropoda; order Stylommatophora; family Helicidae; genus Cepaea; species Cepaea hortensis. The sequence continues at coordinate 528,689,704 of OY992876.1, forward strand.
TTCAAAAATCTACATCTGAGTACTCCTTTCCGATCGTCTTGGTCAAGAAAAAAGACTCCACAATTCGTCTTTGTGTGGACTATAGAAAATTCAACAATGTCACTAAGATCGACGCAGAACCAATTCCTTCCTGCGAAGATCTTATCCTTGATATGTCCACCTCCAAAATCTTCTCTAAATTAGATCTTACTAAGGGATATTGGCAGGTCCCTATGCAGACTCAATCCATCCATCTTACTGTATTCTCAACACCTTTAGGTCTTTACGAGTGGCGGTTTCTTCCTTTCGGACTTCGTAACGCTCCTGCCACTTTCGTACGTTTAACTAGAGATTTACTACATGGAGTGACGAATACTGTGACATATATAGATGATATTTGTGTCCATACAGAGGACTGGACAACACACTTACTGAAACTCAGACATGTCTTCGATAGGTTGCGACTCTTCGGTCTCACGGTCAAACCGAGCAAAGTCGAATTGGGCCTACAAGAAATAGATTTTTTGGGTCATGTCATTTCACATGGACAACTAAAAACTGACAATAGAATTATTACTAAAATTATGAACCTGACCATGCCTACAACAAAAAAGCAGGTCAGGAGTCTTTTGGGTTTAGTAAACTATTATAGTAAGTTCATACCGAACTTAGCTGAAATTACAAGTGTATTTTCAAATGTTTTAAAAGCATCAGCAAAATTAGATGTCAAAGATGCATTATTAATTTCTGCATTGTCAAAATTGAAAATCCTATTTAGTAATGTACCAATCCTCCGTTTGCCTAATCCTAGGCTCGTTTATTATCTTAGGACAGATGCCAGCAGGATTTCCATCGCTGCAGTACTAGGCCAGTTTTATGATGGCATCTTCCATCCCATTTGCTACGTGAGCCGCAAGATCACACCTGCTGAGTCCAGATATTCCATATCAGAGTTGGAAGCCCTAAGCGTCATCTATTCGGTGAGGAAGTTGCATCGATTTCTAGCGGGCAATCACTTCGTAGTCCAGACCGATAACTCCCCTATCACGGTCATACAAAGTGGGGTGCATCGCAACGACCGCATCTACAGATGGTCATTAATATTACAGAATTATACTTTTAGTATAGAGCATATTAAGGGTAGGGATAATATTCTTGCTGATACCCTTAGTCGACCATCTGAGGTAGAAATACCTGATATCCCACAGGAAAAGGTAGTGTAAGGAATGTTAATTTAGTACATGAAAAATATCCTGTGTAAAATATCCTATGTATTACATAGACATCATGAACAGGACTGTGTGCTAAGAACTGTGAACTACCATGTGTCCGTAGTCAGAGAATAGGAACTATGCTCCAAAAAAACAAGTTGATCACCGTGTGTACAGAGACAGCTCGTTACTTACTATGCTCCATTTTGTGTTCCGGTGAATCACCTATGTTAATGTGGAAGAACAGTGTCAGAACAATGCATAAAGGACAGACACAAGTATACTCGTCTACGACACCAGCGGACTTTGCGAGTGGGAGAATACCCATAAAACACCAGTATGACTGTGTAGTGTATTTAAGATACCCAGGACAATTGTGTATATATAAACTAGGCCAACAAAAGCAATTTATGTACGTTATGGCAACCACTATCCTGAGGTAAATAAATACCATGTATATATATTTAGTTAATGTGATGTGTATTATAACGGTTTTAATATAGGGATAAATTATAGTTAGATTAGTTACTTTAATATAGATTTAGATTAGATTTAGTGAATATAATAGATTTTTTTGTGTAGCTTAGATAAATCATTAATTTACCCACTTACTTAGCATAAAAGTAGAATAGGATAGGACTATAAACTTATTAATAGCTATTTAAAGACTAGGATTAAAAGTTGATATACCAACAGCACCATTTAAGTTAGATAACAACAGCACCATTTAGTTTAGATAGGAACAGTACCATTTAGTTCATTTCATTTCACTTGATTTCATTCCATCTTAATGAACATTTTAACAACCTCATCATTTACAATTAAAATTAGTTTACAATTTATAGGATAAAGTGTTATAGCATAAAAGGATTGTACATGTAACATACATCATTTACACCATGTATAGTAAAAATATCAATCATATTTCTTTTCATTGAAACAGTAAAACTTTATTTATAATGTTATTACATTTCACATTTCCCATTTCAGAAAGGTACATAACTCATCTCACATCATTTTCATTTTTTTTTAGATAAGTTAGATTAATTCCCTTAAATTAGAGTAATTGTGTACAATAAATTAGGAGATAAATATTTATAGAAGTAGTAGTAGTATTTCAGAAGAATATAGTGTTTAATATCATCAGGGTACAAAATATCAACCCTATTTCATCCATGTAAATATTTTGTAAATACATGACTCGTGCAGTAAGTTACGCACAGTCATGAAGCTCAACTCTTTTCAAACTGAGCCAAACTTGTACAGTGTCACTTCAAGGGTTTTAAAATATTAGAATGAAAGAGGTGTGACAAAAATGTGAAAGTGAGAGAATAGGAGAATGAGAGATGTGTGACAGAAGTGTGAAAGTGAGAGAAAATGGAAAATATACAAGGGAGAGTGAGGACGACCAGCGGATTTTTTCTGCCGCTCAACGCGACTTTTTATTATTTGTCTGCGTCAAGCGTTTGCTTTCGGTGTTGAAATGTACCGTCTTGAATGTGTAGTGTAGTGTAGACCTTAGAAAAGTATTTTAAGTCTCATAAGACGGAAACGTAGTCACTAATTAGTGGTATACACTTGTTTGTGGCCACATTTAACCGAATTATGGCACTTGAAAACTAACTTACATACATATTATAGACAGACACACATATTAGAAGGTAAATTATATGATTGAGTAGATTCAAACACGCAAACAACCAGAAAAACAAACATATAAATAACATACATTTTTTAGAACAAAGGGAGATAACTCCGGGTCAGGGGACACAATAGACAACGAAACACTAACTTAACAGTGGAAGAATACTTTACACGCGGAAGCGAGATAGGTAAAGCCGGTCGCACACAACTTGTGCAAGGGTTGTTTAATATTATATGGGGGACATGAAGCAATTCATGTGTTGACCCTAAGAAAGTCAACTTTGTATGGGTAGTGAGTTAATTTACTATTTGAGGGCAGGTCTTATAAGACAACGGTCCGGTTCAGACATACCTCTAATTAATATAATATTGCGAGTGAGAGAGGTCTCACGCCAACCAGACAAGTTTGTGGCGATCACCAGTAGCCAAGTAAAGTGAGACTACATTGTGACAATAGTCAGTAGAAGTCTATTGAGTTACCCAGAACCAAGTTAGTCTTTGACAAAAATTAGATACACTAATTTTTTAGAAACCTCTTGCGTCACAACCATGAGTCAAAGTTTGTAACGCAACACAGGAGGGGAGGGTGTGTGTCAAAGACTCAGGGAAGACCACCCTGAATGAGTGGTCTACCTCAAGTAGATCAGAGGTAACCCAGTGCCCCTACATGAGGGCAGGGTAGGTGTAGGTGGTAAATAGAAAGGGGAACTATCAAACAGTTCTCTCATGCGACACGTAGGTGTCAACCAGAGAGTAAGCACTCTGGTCACGGCGTAATCACGCCAGCGTGACAGAGACAGAGAACTAGACTCAAGAGAGACCACGACTCCAAGCGTGCTGAGTGATGCAGCACGCAGAAGCCGAAGTACGCACAAGGTCACTCCGCGTACCGTGTAATCAGCACGCAGAGAATTCCTCAGACAGGGGACAGACTTCGTAGTGAGCGCATCGCTTAGCGTCGATGCGTATTCTTTAGCCAGTAGATAGAATTAGCAATAGGGTTAGGAATGACTAGTGATAGGCAATTCTGTGGTGTATTCATGTGTGATTTATTAGCGACCGTTTTTGTGCATTGATGTAATGTAAAGAGCCTGTGGCAATAAAATGTATAATCAATACCTCTCGTACGACTGACAAATCTTTTTGTGTGGTGCGAGAGAAGTTATCCTGTAATGCCTGAAGCATCGGTTGCTGACAATGACATCGTCAAAGACCATGACAGCTCTCTCTTCAGGGTTCAGGTCCTCGACGGGGATGATGTCTTCGGCTGAGCTATGACAGGAGGCAATATTTTGCCCCGCGACCTGCCCGACAGACTCGGCCCAATCCTGGAGGAACTGGTACTTGTCCTGCCCCAAAGACTTCGAGTACAGGTGCAGTCGGTCATAGTTTAGGTAGCCCGTCTTCAGTAGTAGGTTGAGCATCATGTTTGTTTTTCCGCACCCCGATGGCCCGCACACAACACAACGAATGGTGTCTGGCAGCAGGTTGAGCATCATGTTTGTTTTTCCGCACCCCGATGGCCCGCACACAACACAACGAACGGTGTCCGGCAGCAGCCAGTGGTGGTGGTGGCGGGCTTTGTCCTCAAGGTCGAAGTTGGTTATCTCCATTTTAAATATATACACATTTGCAATATCTTCAATATGTATTGCCTGCGCTGTAAGAAGCAGACTCCTACGCTGGAGGAGTCGGAGGTTGTGCTGAAAAATCGTCGAATAACCAAGCGCGGTCTCTGTGAAGTTTGTGGTGCTAAGAAGAGCCAGATTGTTGGTATGGGGCTCCTCAACAAAGCACTGAATATGTTGCCTTTGCCTGAGCTGCATATGAGGCTGCCTGAGGGCGTCAGCTCTGAGGATGTTCCTGGAGGCTCGTTCCAGAATACAGGGAAATATAGCTACTGCGGCCCTTTCACTAAACTAGATAAGCGGATGGCCCAAGGCTATGAGGGGGCCAACACACTCGACCGCGCCTGCAAGGCTCACGACATTGCTTATGCGGCTCATAGCGATACAGCTAACCGCAACGTTGCTGATGATGTCCTAGCCGCGGCGGCTGAAAATATTGCAGCGTCTGGTGGTGCCCCCGACTGGGAGAGGCGCGATGCTCGCATAGTCTCGGCCCTGATGTCTGCCAAGAGCCGCTTTGGTATGGGCGCGCCCTCGTTTTGAATATATAGACATCTGCAGTATATCAACATGTATTGTTTTCGGTGTAAGAGACAGACCCCCACTAAGGGTGGGACGATTAGCAGGATGAAGAATGGACGGTCGGTTAAGCGTGGTACCTGCATTGTGTGTGGTGGAAGGAAGAGTCAGATTGTTAGTGGGAAAGGACTCATCCTGGGGCCCAACTCACCAATCAAGGACATCCCCGTCTTGGGCTCCCTCTTGGGATGGCTGTTATAGAGATATGTGATATAGCCTTACAATAATGGAGCGTGCTTACTACAGCCCGCAAGGTTATTGGAAAGGGCATTCAGCTGTGAAGAAGCTGGCCGCGGCAGCTACGGTTAGTGAGACTGAGGCTAGGGAGTGGCTTCAGAAGCAGGCTATCTGGCAAATCTACCTGCCACGGCCTCGCTATATTCCACGACCCCACATCGCCGAGTCCACACCGAATGCTGTCCATCAGGCAGATCTTTTGTTTCTCCCACATGATCGCGTTGGTTCTGGCCGCACGGCCAGGACCTATAGGTATGCCTTGACGGTGGTTGATGTTGCCTCACGCTACAAGGAGGCTGAGCCGCTAACAGATAAGAGTAGCGACGCGGTCGCATCAGCACTTGGGCGAATCTATAAACGCGGGCCGCTCAGATGGCCTAATCTTTTGCAGATTGACCCTGGGCGGGAGTTTATGGGTGCCGTCAGTCAGTTGGTGGCTAAGCATAAGACACAGGTACGCCGTGGGCAGGCAGGGAACCATCGTCAGCAGGCCATTGTCGAGCGGTTCAACCGCACTCTGGCAGAGAGACTGTTCGGGGCCCAATATGCCCAGGAGTTGTTACTCGCTGCCCGAGGCTCAGATGAACGGTCGGTCGAATGGGTGAGAGCTCTACCCCAGGTAGTCGCTGCGATCAATAATGAGGTGACGCGTTTGACTGGTAGGAAGCCGGCTGAGGCGATTAAGGATTCGTCCGTCTCCCACGCTCCAGCCGCGCCAGCCCGCCGCGCTATCGGGCGTAATGAACCTTTGATTCCAGCCGACTCGCAGGTCAGGTATCTCTATTCGGTGGGCGAGCTTGAAGGGGGCCAGCGTCGGGCCACTGATCCTACATGGTCGCTGACCGTGCACAAGATTAGTCATATCACCCAGCAAGAGGGGCAGCCCACTCTTTACTATCTGGTGGATGGGCCGGCTCGTGGATTTGTGCGCGAGGAGCTGCTCGTTGTCTCCCCAGACACGCAGCTACCCCCTAGCAGGATTCTAGGAAGCCGTAGGCCCTAGTGTTGATACCATCAGCACAAATCCACTTTTTCGTGTCCATGGGGCTCAGAGATGTTTTATTCATCTCATAAACCCCTATCTGGTGGCCCTTGCTTCGGATGGCAACCTGTGTGTGTTTGTATTCCCGCCGGCTGAACAGACTGTCCTTGTAGTGTTCGTGTCTGAGGTCCTTCTTCACAACTGTCCGAGCCACTCCTTTGGCTTTCTTGATGTTGGTGGTCTCCTCTAGGATTGAGTACATCTTCGGTCTGAGACCGACGAACTCAGCTATCGTGCGACCGTTGCATTCGTCTTTGAATTTGCCAACCACCTTTTTATTCACAGTCGAATGGTTGGGGTGGTCACGCGGATAATCTGAGAAGTCGTACCAGTCGGGGTGAGCCTTCATGTCCGCGTACACATCCTCAGTCTCCACCCGAAGTAGAAGGGAGTCAGTATCTGTGTAGCAGAGCTGGAGTTTATTACCGTATTGAGGTTTAAGCCGGTTGTACCAGAAGTTGTACATGAGGTGCTTGGATAGGTCCAGGATGGCCTGCCCACAATAGACGGGTTTATTCAGCTGGACCTTGTTCTTGATGCTGTGCACCGCCACCAGTCCACCATCGAAGATTCTACACGATTCGTAGTTGGGACTGGCGATTAATTTTCGGAGTCGGTCAGTCTCGGTGCCTCTGATAAGGTTGACTCTGATGCGTTTGCGAACATTCTCCATACTCTTCCCAAAGACGGCATTGTTCATCAGCTTGAAGAAGTCCTTCTCAAATTCCGATTTGGCTTGGGCTCGTAGAGAGGTGTTCATCTCTATGTAGGGCTTCATCCATTGGGACTGACTGAACTTGATGGCTCGGTGGATCTGGGTGACCTCTAGACCGAGGCTGTGATAGAGTTTGAGATTGCGGTAGTGGACAACGTATCGCTCCTTGTTGTGGAGGTGAGGTACCAGCTTTGTTTGCTCCGTGAACTCACCCCCCAGTTTGTTCTGGAGCTCGCGCTGATAGCTGCTCAACCAGGCCTCTGGGACGGTCATGGTTTCTGGAGCTAGCGGATAGTCGCTGTGGGCTTCGTGTAGATGCGCTGGGTACTTCATATCAACCTCAACAAGCCATCCCTCTGGGGCGTTGTCGGGGGTGTTGAGTACCTCCTCGAGAGTTGGATTGGTCCATTGGAACCAACCGGTGGGGAGGTATTCCATCATGGCCCATCCATACAGGTTATTTGCATCGAGGTACATGATCCATGAATTGGGTGTTGTGGGGTCATAGTCTAAAGTCTTGGGGTTGTTGGCCTTAGCATACCTCTTGGAAACCATGGCCACACCCCCTCGGAGACCCTTCTCAAAGAGGAGGTGCATATCCAAGTCGGTTAGGAGCTCGAGTTGCACCTTCGTCTTTTTTAGGAGTGCGTCCCATGCCAGGCCTGGTGCACTGATGTAGTGGGCTGGGTCGAGCTGATATACCTCCATACAGTGGTCTCGGAATGCCTCGAACATATCAGCCAACAGACCGACGTCTGTTTTCAGGTATAGGTCATGGTAGCCTCCGAGTGTTTTGCAATCGAGCTCCTGCCACACTTTCTGGGCGTGGGCATAGTCAGAGTCACTGATTCCTTCTCGGGTGAGCTTGCTGTAGAATGCCTCTTTGGGTGGTAGGCGGTCCTCTGCAAATCGCTCGAAGCTGTCCATATATTCGTAGAGGTATACACCCTTACGGAGAAGGAGATGTAACTGGCTATGGCTTAGCGTGGTCCCGAACTTGTTCATTAAGACAGCCCAGGGGGTGTGCTTCTCAGTGTTGCACGTCTCACATCTTGAGATTATATCGTTGCCTCTACGTGTCAGAGCCATTGATTTACCGCAGTGTGTCAGCTCGCTGAGGTTCCCTACCAGGGTGTCTAGAGAGCTATTCATGAACTGTAGGCTGTCAATGAATTGCAGCTGACCGATGGTGAAGGAAGCGTACTTCTCTATGGTGTTTGGTATGCAGGTGATTGTTGTGTTGTCTACTTGTTTGGTTTGCCATTGGCCGTTTTTCTTCTTCTTGTAGACAGTTCTTTTTCCCCAGTCCAGACGGCCGGCCGCTTGCATGATGATGTGGGAGTCGTATCCTCTGAGGTTGTGGAAGACTACAGGTATCCTCAGCTTGTCTCTGTTTATGCGCCATGCCAGATTACAGACATTGTGGGCGGCACCCCGGTATTTGACTGTAATATGGCAGTGGTCTCTCACCTTGTCCTCCTCCAGCGGCTCTTTACAGATGTGGCAGGTGGTGGCGGAGGCAAAGTCTTCACGGTCTTTTTGCCCCAGCACCATCAGAGCCGGCCGCTGTAACTTGTGGTGGATGGTGGCCAGCTCTTGTCCCAGCACCATCAGAGCCGGCCGCTGTAACTTGTGGTGGATGGTGGCCTGCTCTCGTCCCAAGCGTTTGAGGAATTCATCGGCAGCATCCTCCCCCCGATATACGACAGGGTTTGTGGTGAGCCCGTCGCAGCGTACAATGGTGTAGCCGAAGCCGCAGGGGGGCTGCTCAGCAAGTTGTCGGGTGTTGCTCTGGCTTGGATCCATTGCCGCGCCATGTACGGGAACGTTCAAGGTCTCAAAGTCTGCGTATATGATGTATGGCGCCCTCATCTGTTTCTGGAGGGACTTGAAATTCATCTTTCCCTCTTTAGGCATGACATTCACCTGGCAGGCTGTGTTGATGCCTTGGCAGAGTGGCACATGTTGGTCCAAGGTTTCCTGAGAGGAGTGTACATGGAGACAGTTGAGACATGGATACTTCTTACCCTCATATTTACTGTTTCCATATAGAAGCCGCCCCACATCCTTGACCCAGACATAGTGCCTATTCTCATCCTTACATAGGAGCAAGAGGTTGATTTGGTTGCGCTGGAGTGTGTTGGTCCGGAGTATGGTTGGTCCTTTGTTCCACCCAAAGACTCTGATGGCTATGGTAGGATTCTGGTTTTCAAACTTCGCAATGCTGGTCAGCTGCACTGGGAACTCGATTCCTTCAAAGTTTAGCTCTCCCAGGTGGGTGCTATAATTGTTGAGCCTATCAGGATGCTCTCCATGTGCTACTGGGTAGAGCGCTGAGAGTATGGCCCATTCAAAGCAGCGGTTGTACTCATTCTTTACATTCACAACACTACGTGGTGGAATGAAGCTGGGAGTCGCGAAGTAGCTAGAGCCTCGGAATGGTTGGTATTTTACAATGTAGAGGTCGAGCTGCACACACTCATCATAGTGCCAATCCGAGCCCTGTTCGGTGAAGCATTCACTGTCAGCGAATATCTTGGCTCTGGCGAGCTTCAGCCCCTCATCAATTTCCCCCTCGTGCAGTACTTCATAGTTCCTGCTTCCATGGGTGGCGATTGCTGTAATCTGTTCGCCTTCTGGGGTGGTGCGATAGTATTTTAGATGGAGATACAGCTGCATTTTAACACTGCCATAATCCCCCAACCCTTTTACCACCAGGGCTTTGATGGCGGGCTCCATCGAAAACATAAATTGTCCAGGCTCATCATAGTCGCTACCTTCTGGGACGCTTGCTTCATATTTTCTCAGGCTCCCCTCAATCTCCCGGGTGAGTTTCAATTCGGGTGCATTGCGAATTAGCTCCGCCAACTCCTCATCCATTTCCTCTCGCACACTATCAGCTCGGGAAAGGAACTCTGCTTCGAGGTCGGCGTGGCGTTGAGCACGCTGCCGGGCGCGGTGTCGTCGCTCGGCGACGATCGCGGCTCGGTCCGCGGCGGTGCCGTGTACAAATCTCAGAGCGGTGGTAATCCCTGCTTCAAGTCGTGCCCCATGTAGATTGGGGTTCTTCTCGAGCAGGGAGGCCCTAGCCATCTCACGTGCTCTGGATATTTCCCCCTCAAGAATGGCCTTCCTCCTCCCACTGTATGGCATGCCATACTCGCGGGCTTGCTGTTTCAATTGATTCAGCGTAGGCATGACTAAATACACAGATCCGTCAGTCTCTAACAGATAGGTGTGTAAGTACACTGATGACTTTACATCTCTCTAATTGAAAGTTCAATCCACTATAATCTTAGCAATTCGCCGAATCTCTGCATTATAGTCCTTTACCTTCTCTTCATACCAGATTCGGTGATACTCCTTGTCATATCCACATTCTTTGCATAGTTCTAGGAGGTTGTTGACTCCCTTCCCACATTTCCGACATGGTTTAATAAATGAGCCCTTCCGTATTAGCACGGCATGGACTTTGCAGTAGTCCCTCATACAGCTACGATTGCAGGGCTCTGTGGAATGTAGCCGTAGCCACTTACAGTTGTTCTTCGCGGTGCGCATCTTGGTATGTCTGTGGATGATACCCTCTAAATCGACGGCTCGGTCACCTGTAGGCGACCCGTGCGTGCGCTCCGGGAGGATGGCGCCCCGGGACCTAGGGGGCGGGGCCCCGGGGGTTGGATCCCTAGGGGGCTGTCGTTTTGGCGCTCCTGTGGTGCCCCGACCCTTTTGGCCCCAAACCGCTATAATACATCTACTGTCGGGACAGACGAAGAATGGATAATCACAGCTGAGATATTGCGTGCGATGTTCAAGAAATCACCTAACACCGCCCCAGGCCCAGACGGCATCCGATATGGTGACCTACTGATGATATCAGAGGGTGACATGGAAGAACTGGTCAGAGAATTCAACACCAGTATCCAGAGGGGTCAGATCAAAGAAGAATGGCTACACAGCTACTTGCTGCCGCTGCCAAAACCGAACAAAGACAATTCCAAGATAAGCGGCTACAGAATCATTACGATGCAGAACACTGCTGGCAAGTTAGTGGAGAAAATTGTAGCACACAGACTTGCTTATTACTTGGAACAACCCAGCTGCTTCCCGCCCACACTTTGAGGATACAGACGTAACAAAGAGTCATGGCTGAATGCGGCGGTCTTTGCTCAAGATGTTTACGAAGGATTTCAGGTCAGAGAAGAGACATGTGCGGCCGCCATACACTTAGATGACGCATATAATAGAGTATCTTTCGAGCACTTGATGCAAACCCTCCTCAGACTGAAAGTGCACCCTCACCTTGTACGATGGATAGCTGCAGTTCTGCTCCAAAGGAAGGTGGTGCTAAGATGCAGGAGTTGGTCTTCTGAGCCGATAACGATATGTCCAGGATTGCCGCAGGGTTCACCACTGTCACCAGTACTATTCAACGTGTATACGGTGCCGATCACTGAACAACAGTTGGATGGGAGGGGTAGGACTCTATCATTCGTTGACGACATTCTCGTGTATCGACAAGGTCGAGAAAGACAGGCGGTTGCGAATGATATGCAGGGCGAACTAGATCGAATTTCCTCATGGTGTGCTGATGCCGGTGCCCTTGTCAACCCTGCAAAGGCAACGGTTACATGGTTCTCACTAAACAACCATATTGTGAACACAGACCTGCCGGCAGTAAGAATGGATGGGAGCATTCTGAGTAGAACCCAGTCAATGACATATCTTGGCGTGAGGCTTGATCGTAGCCTTTCCTTCAGAGATCATGTCGATTATGTCATAACGAAAGCTCGAAAAGGTTTGTCAGCAATGAGAGTCATGGCGACTGCCAATATCGAGCAAAGACTGCTAATACTTCTGTTCCAAGAACTGGTGCTTTCACGCATCGATTATGCCCTGGTTATCCTCACTGTCAGCCCTACACAGATTGGAAGACTTGAAAAGGTACAAAACGAAGCCATGCGCATCATTTTGGGCTGCACGAAAGACACCAGATGTGTAGCAATGAGATACCTCCTTGACTTCCCGACAATGGAACACAGGATCAAGATCTGGAGAGCTCGTGCATACTTAAAAATAAGTGCAGATGAGCAGCACCCTCTGCATGACGCTATATTCAGAGAAAAGGGTGACAGGCTAAAGAGAGGCAAATCATGGATGGGTCGGGCGGAAGATGTCGTCAGACAGGTCTGCAGTCTTACCAGTATCAACCCCGGCAAGGAATGGGTGCCGGTGCCTCCAGCTTTTAAGTGCACTTTCTCCTGCATTATCACACTCGACAGACGGTGCAGAAAGCAGAACCTGTCGCTGTCAATGCAGAAGTCAATGCGCTCATCTATGAACACTCAGATAGCCCCGAAGTGCTCATCTATACAGATGGATCTGTTGTCAAGCAGCAGAGAATTGCGTGGGCATTTACAGCCCGTTCAGCGGGCCGAACCGTTCAAGAATCCAGTGGTGCCCACTCTATGACCACGAGCAGCATGACGATGGAGAAAGAGCACGGGGAAGACAAAGAGAGGAATAGCCGGATGATTTGGTCGCCTATCATTATCGGGACAAGAACACTGACCTGATAAAAGACTGATGATTGTGTGAGATCACGAACCATGACCTTCCACGCTTATCGGCATTGCACATGATGATGATGATGATGATGATGATGATGATGATGATGATGATGATGATGATGATGATGATGATGATGATGATGATGATGTTGATGATTATGATAATGATGATGATGAACCAACACTGCGAAAATGCGTTACTGGTTGGTTTTTATTATTATTTTTATATATTAACCAACATTCTGCTGTGTTTCGTATTGTAGCATCACCCAATGAGGCCCTGTTTTACACGTAAGATTTATCATTCACTGCGGAACTATTTAGACCCGTCAGTCGGAAGAGTGCCGACAACGGTATGGTAATTTGATGAACAGCAGTTTAAAGCGTGCGAACGAATTTATATTTTTTTTTTTTTTTTTTTTAAATAAAATTTAAAAAAAAAAAATTCTCACTTTGAGGGTCGAACCACTTCCCGCAGGGACCCGAGTCGGCTGCTTTATCAACTACATTAATAATTATGGTAACTGTGATCTTACGACTCAAAAGTACAACAGCAACCTTTCAAGTGTGACTGTCGTAGATGCTAAAAAGAATTACAGCTATTAACAAAACATATTTCTAGAACAGACAGGTGTATAAACATATACGGGTTAGACAAATATACAAATTACTCCCCCATTATGTTTAAACACGGTAGAATTTGGTTTTCAGTTGTATAAAAACTCGCAGAATTTATATGTAAAACTGTGCTATGCCCACTCGGGGACATTTATGTTTTAGTTCAAAATAACAATCAGTTCCCGAAATGAAGACTGTAATATTAAACAATATAACCGGGAAGGTTAACCCGGTCAACAAATGCCCGCAGAAGTCGGATGTGTCGGCCTAACGGCGCAAGAACGCAGCTCTGCTGTAAACAGGCACAACGCAATCACATCCGGAAAAAAACTCCGGATGAACGAAGAAGAAGAAGAAGAAACAATATAAAGTTTCAATTATTTTAAAAGGTATTATAGCATAATAAAGCATACGTATATATTTTAAAAATTATTTATGTATACAAAATCGGAACAGGCAGGACTGGTATGACGCCTTAAAATGTGTAATAAAATAACTTTTTATAGGTCAAGGGTATTAAAACTTATAGCGAAATGAAAGATTGTGATGTCGTTGATTTAAAACACCAATATTGATGTTGGTTTGCGAAATATAGCAAGAGATATTGATATTATAAACTCAGCATGTTGCACACTTTATGGCAATTCCGCTCCGTAGCGGCTTTGTCGGGGGGCCTTGTTGACAAGTTTTCTCGGATGTACGCGCACGTTAACAAAACACGGGTAACATTGCGGCGGTGTTAATATCATTCACCAGCCCAGACGAACTGAGGTGAAACAATTGTAAGTTTCGTTATGTTATGTGTAACCACTTACACGATAATCAGATTTACTTTTGATATCATCAGAATAAATCTAAATTTCGCCATATTCTGAATATAAACAACCAATGGTTATATTAAAGAACAAAGACTTTTTTCTTTTCACTCTGTACAAAGCCACATGCAAATTCCACCTCGTTTCTGTCTATCGCGTGCCCAACACAAACGCCGCACATAGTTTGTTTTTACCTTTCACAATGGTACATGTCTGCAACACGTGTGATGCATTCATCATAAAATGGTGTAGGCATTCATGCCGCTGTCTTTGGTTTTCTGAAATCAACTTTGCTGACACTGTTGTAATCCATTCAGCATAATTTCTAGTCTCGGTATGCTACTGTCTTTCTTCCCCCTCAACCTTTCCAGTTGTCATGATGTTCATGCGTCTCTTACATGGCCGAAGAAAGCTGTTTGTCTCTTTTCTACTTTCACTTAGTTGTTAATTACTCTGGCAAGGGATTCGCCTTACAAACCATCTGCTTCTAATTTCTTCTTAATTTTGTTCATTTACAAGATTCGCTGCCATACACCAAAACTGGTTATATCTATCTATATATATATATATATATATATATATATATATATATATATATATATATATATATATATATATATATATATATAAGGCAATCTCCGTCTGTCTGTATGTCTGTCCTTTATGCGTTCGCGAACGGTCCATCCGATTGAGATGAAATTTTCTACATGTCTTCCTCTCATTCCCGCGCTGCCAACTGTTATAGCTTTTTTTTTTCTTCCTCCTCCCCCCTCCTCCCCCTCCCTAAATACGTAAATAGAAGAGGTCAAAGAATCCCTGAACCACAAAGCTAGGAAAAGCGAAGAAAATGACGTGACTACACAGAATCGTCACACGGCAATGTCAGTAACAATTCATCTTTTTATGTGTAAGGAAGTTACCTACAGTCATGTAGAAGAGACGAACAATCAATGGAAGGACCGAAATCACAGAACCTAGACGAGTATGAATTCGGAATGGCGAACTCTCTCCTCCTCCCTTCTCCTCCTCCTCCCTCTACCTCCTCCTCCTCTCTCCTCCTCCTCTTTCCTCTTCCTCCTAGCTCTCCCTCCTCTCCTCCTCATCCTCCCTCCTCCTCCCTCCTTCATCCTTCTCCCTCCTCCTTCTCCTCCCTGTTCCTTCTCCCTCCTTCTCCCTCTTCCTCCTCCCACCCTCCACTTCCTTCCTTCTCCCTCCACCCTCCTCCTCCTCCTTCCTCCCTCTCTCCTCCTTCTCACTCTTCCTCCTCCCTCTTCCTCCTCCTCTCCCCTCCTCCTACCTCCTCCTCGCTCTTCCTTCTCCTCCTCCCTCCTCCTCCTTTTCCCTACGCCTCCTCCCTCCTCCTCATCCTCCCTCTCCCTCCTCCTCCCTCTTCCTCCTCTCTCCGCCGCATCCTCCATCCTCCTCCTCTCTCCTCCTCCCTCCTTCTCCTTCCTCCCTCCTCCTCATCCTCCCCCTCCTCCTTCCTCCTCCTCCTCCCTCCTCTTCCTCCTTCTCCTCTCCTCCTACCTCCTCCTCGCTCTTCCTCATCCTCCCTTCTCTTCCTCCTTCTCCCTCCTCCTCCTCCTCTCTCCTCCTCGCTCCTCCTAATCCCTCCTCCTCCCTCTTCCTCCCTCCTCCTACCTCTCCCCTCTTTCCTCCCTCCTCCTAATCCCTCCTACTCCTCCCTCCTCCTCCTGTCTCCTCCTCCTCCCTCATCCTCCTCCCTCCGCCGAATATGAATTAAATGATATGCTCCCCACCGGGGACTGGGCGAGGCCGGGCCGGGTCGTCTTTTTTTGGGAACGGGAGTAGGGGCCGAATATGAATTAAATAAGACGCTCCATTTACCCAAGTTAATTATTGGGGGAAGATGTAAAGATCTTTTAAGTGCTCTTTCTAATAATAGACAGACAGACAGTAGATAGTCGGGAATGGGAACGGGAGCTTATATGGCTACTTATATGAATTAACTGAAATGCTCCCCACCAGGAGCTGGGCGAAGTCGGGCCGGGTCAGACAGACAGACAGTCGGGAACGGGAACTTGTATGACTACTTATATGAATTAAATGAGATGCTCCCCATCATGGTCTGGGCAAAGCCGGGCCGGGTCAGACAGACAGACAGACAGACAGATAGATAGACATACAGGCAGACAGACAGATAGTCGGGAACGAGAACGGGAGCTTATATGAATTAAATGAGATGCTCCCCACCAGAGTCTGGACGAAGCCGGGCCGGGTCAGCTAGTATATATATATATATATATATATATATATATATATATATATATATATATATATATATATATATATATATATATATATATATATATATATATAGCACTCTCTTTCTTACATTATTTTTTTTTTCATTTTCTGAAATGTGGCTTTTGTTTGTCATATTCTGTTCATTAATCTCTTGGACATCGTCCATCTGATAACTACCCCTAGGTAATTTATCCTCTTATTTAAGAATTCACCTTTCTATGTCACATTTTGGTGTCACCACTTTCTTTGAACCTGGCCTAGAGGTTAGCGAATTTTCTCCGTAATCTCGTATACTCTCGTAAGTAACGTGACGACTGCGAGAATCAGCACTGGTTCGAATCGCGTCGGTAACTTATGGGGGTGTTTGAGCCGGCCGCTCAGAAAGCAATGGCAAACTGCTGAGCGTAATCTGGCCAAGAAATCAACAATCAGCTGAAAGATGATGTTGACTACGATGTCCTGTAAAGGATATGCAAAACATTTATTTACTTTCTTTGATATCACCATTATTACCATTTTCTTTATAGAGAGTCCGTTGCAGTCCATATTACTGCAATGTCCAACAATTGTTATGGATCTGTTGCCTTATCTACCCCCAATACTGTGTCTTTATATTGTTTATTTCTTCCGATAAGTATTCGTGACTTCTTTCTGGTTTCTCTTATGATAAATTCGCCTAGGCGCGCACGCGCGCGCGCGGGCACGTAAAAAAAAGAGAGAGGTCGGGCGACAAGAATGTCTCAAGTTCTGTCGTACTTTATCTGTTTTTACTTGCTCTCTTTATTGTCTCTTTGAATTGGTGTTACAGTATTTGTCTTCGTTACCTACATTTCAAATATACAGAATGTAAAATACCGCATAAGTCAACATCCATGAAACGGTCTGTAAACACACAACAAATGCAAACGCAATGCTTTTGACACTCACTAAAAGTTTTTTTAAACACTACAAGAGGTGTGACTGTTTTAAGACTCTGATGCGTAAGGTTTTTGATAGTGTAAGGCATGTCAACAGATTAGATGTTTGTAGATCTACAAACGGCTGGGGAAAAAAAACATATATTGGAAACAAAACTGTCATAAGGATTGATAATGAAATAGGTAAATATCAACATGGGTAGGAATGTTGTCTCTCTACACGACTCGCAGCTCCCGGACAACATTCCTACCCACCCCAGCGTCTGGGAGCTGCGAGTCGTGTAGAGAGACAACATTCCTACCCACCCCAGTGCCCTGGAGCTGCGAGTCGTGTAGAGAGACAACATTCCTACCCACCCCAGCGCCCGGGAGCTGCGAGTCGTGTATAGAGACAACATTCCTACCCACCCCAGCGCCCAGGAGCTGCGAGTCGTGTATAGAGACAACATTCCTACCCACCCCAGCGCCCGGGAGCTGCGAGTCGTGTGAAGAGACGACATTCCTACCCACCCCAGCGCCCGGGAGCTGCGAGTCGTGTGGAGAGACGACATTCCTACCCACCCCAGCGTTCGGGAGCTGCGAGTCGTGTGGAGAGACAACATTCCTACCCACCCCAGCGCCCGGGAGCTGCGAGTCGTGTGGAGAGACAACATTCCTACCCACCCCAGCGCCCGGGAGCTGCGAGTCGTGTGGAGAGACAACATTCCTACCCACCCCAGCGCCCGGGAGCTGCGAGTCGTGTGGAGAGGCAACATTCCTACCCACCCCATCGTCCGGGAGCTGCGAGTCGTGTAGAGAGACAACATTCCTACCCACCCAAGCGCCCGGGAGCTGCGAGTCGTGTAGAGAGACAACATTCCTACCCACCCCAGCGTCCGGAATCTGCGAGTCGTGTAGAGAGACAACATTCCTACCCACCCCAGCGCCAGGAATCTGCGAGTCGTGTAGAGAGACAACATTCCTACCCACCCCAGCGCCAGGGAGCTGCGAGTCGTGTAGAGAGACAACATTCCTACCCACCCCAGCGCCCGGGAGCTGCGAGTCGTGTAGAGAGACAACATTCCTACCCACCCCAGCGCCCGGGAGCTGCGAGTCGTGTAGAGAGACAACATTCCTACCCACCCCAGCGCCCGGGAGCTGCGAGTCGTGTAGAGAGACAACATTCCTACCCACTCCAGCGCCCGGGAGCTGCGAGTCGTGTAGAGAGACAACATTCCTACCCACCCCAGCGTTCGGGAGCTGCGAATCGTGTGGAGAGACAACATTCCTACCCACCCCAGCGCCCGGGAGCTGCGAGTCGTGTAGAGAGACAACATTCCTACCCACCCCAGCGTCCGGGAGCTGCGAGTCGTGTAGAGAGACAACATTCCTACCCACCCCAGCGCCATGGAGCTGCGAGTCGTGTAGAGAGACAACATTCCTACCCACCCCAGCGCCATGGAGCTGCGAGTCGTGTAGAGAGACAACATTCCTACCCACCCCAGCGCCATGGAGCTGCGAGTCGTGTAGAGAGACAACATTCCTACCCACCCCAGCGCCATGGAGCTGCGAGTCGTGTAGAGAGACAACATTCCTACCCACCCCAGCGTCCGGGAGCTGCGAGTCGTGTAGAGAGACAACATTCCTACCCACCCCAGGGCCATGGAGCTGCGAGTCGTGTAGAGAGACAACATTCCTACACACCCCAGCGCCCGGGAGCTGCGAGTCGTGTAGAGAGACAACATTCCTACCCACCCCAGCGCCCGGGAGCTGCGAGTCGTGTAGAGAGACAACATTCCTGCCGACCCCAGCGCCCGGGAGCTTCGAGTCGTGTAGAGAGACAACATTCCTGCCGACCCCAGCGCCCGGGATCTGCGAGTCGTGTAGAGAGACAACATTCCTACCCACCCCAGCGCCCGGGATCTGCGAGTCGTGTAGAGAGACAACATTCCTAACCACCCCAGCGCCCGGGAGCTGCGAGTCGTGTAGAGATACAACATTCCTACCCACCCCAGCGCCATGGAGCTGCGAGTCGTGTAGAGAGACAACATTCCTACCCACCCCAGCGCCCGGGAGCTGCGAGTCGTGTAGAGAGACAACATTCCTACCCACCCCAGCGCCCGGGAGCTGCGAGTCGTGGAGAGAGACAACATTCCTACCCACCCCAGCGCCCGGGAGCTGCGAGTCGTGTAGAGAGACAACATTCCTACCCACCCCAGCGCCCGGGAGCTGCGAGTCGTGTGGAGAGACAACATTCCTACCCACCCCAGCGCCCGGGAGCTGCGAGTCGTGTAGAGAGACAACATTCCTACCCACCCCAGCGCCCGGGAGCTGCGAGTCGTGTAGAGAGACAACATTCCTACCCACCTCAGCGCCCGGGAGCTGCGAGTCGTGTAGAGAGACAACATTCCTACCCAACCCAGCGCCCGGGAGCTGCGAGTCGTGTAGAGAGACAACATTCCTACCCACCCCAGCGCCCGGGAGCTGCGAGTCGTGTAGAGAGACAACATTCCTACCCACCCCAGCGCCCGGGAGCTGCGAGTCGTGTAGAGAGACAACATTCCTACCCACCCCAGCGCCCGGGAGCTGCGAGTCGTGTAGAGAGACAACATTCCTACCCACCCCAGCGCCCGGGAGCTGTGAGTCGTGTAGAGAGACAACATTGCTACCCACCCCAGCGCCATGGAGCTGCGAGTCGTGTAGAGAGACAACATTCCTACCCACCCCAGCGCCCGGGAGCTGCGAGTCGTGTAGAGAGACAACATTCCTACCCACCCCAGCGCCCGGGAGCTGCGAGTCGTGTAGAGAGACAACATTCCTACCCACCCCAGCGCCCTGGAGCTGCGAGTCGTGTAGAGAGACAACATTCCTACCCACCCCAGCGCCCGGGAGCTGCGAGTCGTGTATAGAGACAACATTCCTACCCACCCCAGCGCCCAGGAGCTGCGAGTCGTGTATAGAGACAACATTCCTACCCACCCCAGCGCCCGGGAGCTGCGAGTCGTGTGAAGAGACGACATTCCTACCCACCCCAGCGCCCGGGAGCTGCGAGTCGTGTGGAGAGACGACATTCCTACCCACCCCAGCGTTCGGGAGCTGCGAGTCGTGTGGAGAGACAACATTCCTACCCACCCCAGCGCCCGGGAGCTGCGAGTCGTGTGAAGAGACAACATTCCTACCCACCCCAGCGCCCGGGAGCTGCGAGTCGTGTGGAGAGACAACATTCCTACCCACCCCAGCGCCCGGGAGCTGCGAGTCGTGTGGAGAGGCAACATTCCTACCCACCCCATCGTCCGGGAGCTGCGAGTCGTGTAGAGAGACAACATTCCTACCCACCCAAGCGCCCGGGAGCTGCGAGTCGTGTAGAGAGACAACATTCCTACCCACCCCAGCGTCCGGAATCTGCGAGTCGTGTAGAGAGACAACATTCCTACCCACCCCAGCGCCAGGGAGCTGCGAGTCGTGTAGAGAGACAACATTCCTACCCACCCCAGCGCCCGGGAGCTGCGAGTCGTGTAGAGAGACAACATTCCTACCCACCCCAGCGTCCGGGAGCTGCGAGTCGTGTAGAGAGACAACATTCCTACCCACCCCAGCGCCCGGGAGCTGCGAGTCGTGTAGAGAGACAACATTCCTACCCACCCCAGCGTCCGGGAGCTGCGAGTCGTGTAGAGAGACAACATTCCTACCCACCCCAGCGCCATGGAGCTGCGAGTCGTGTAGAGAGACAACATTCCTACCCACCCCAGCGCCATGGAGCTGCGAGTCGTGTAGAGAGACAACATTCCTACCCACCCCAGCGCCATGGAGCTGCGAGTCGTGTAGAGAGACAACATTCCTACCCACCCCAGCGCCATGGAGCTGCGAGTCGTGTAGAGAGACAACATTCCTACCCACCCCAGCGTCCGGGAGCTGCGAGTCGTGTAGAGAGACAACATTCCTACCCACCCCAGCGCCATGGAGCTGCGAGTCGTGTAGAGAGACAACATTCCTACACACCCCAGCGCCCGGGAGCTGCGAGTCGTGTAGAGAGACAACATTCCTACCCACCCCAGCGCCCGGGAGCTGCGAGTCGTGTAGAGAGACAACATTCCTGCCGACCCCAGCGCCCGGGAGCTTCGAGTCGTGTAGAGAGACAACATTCCTGCCGACACCAGCGCCCGGGATCTGCGAGTCGTGTAGAGAGACAACATTCCTACCCACCCCAGCGCCCGGGATCTGCGAGTCGTGTAGAGAGACAACATTCCTAACCACCCCAGCGCCCGGGAGCTGCGAGTCGTGTAGAGATACAACATTCCTACCCACCCCAGCGCCATGGAGCTGCGAGTCGTGTAGAGAGACAACATTCCTACCCACCCCAGCGCCCGGGAGCTGCGAGTCGTGTAGAGAGACAACATTCCTACCCACCCCAGCGCCCGGGAGCTGCGAGTCGTGTAGAGAGACAACATTCCTACCCACCCCAGCGCCCGGGAGCTGCGAGTCGTGAAGAGAGACAACATTCCTACCCACCCCAGCGCCCGGGAGCTGCGAGTCGTGTAGAGAGACAACATTCCTACCCACCCTAGCGCCCGGGAGCTGCGAGTCGTGTGGAGAGACAACATTCCTACCCACCCCAGCGCCCGGGAGCTGCGAGTCGTGTAGAGAGACAACATTCCAACCCACCCCAGCGCCCGGGAGCTGCGAGTCGTGTAGAGAGACAACATTCCTACCCACCTCAGCGCCCGGGAGCTGCGAGTCGTGTAGAGAGACAACATTCCTACCCAACCCAGCGCCCGGGAGCTGCGAGTCGTGTAGAGAGACAACATTCCTACCCACCCCAGCGCCCGGGAGCTGCGAGTCGTGTAGAGAGACAACATTCCTACCCACCCCAGCGCCCGGGAGCTGCGAGTCGTGTAGAGAGACAACATTCCTACCCACCCCAGCGCCCGGGAGCTGCGAGTCGTGTAGAGAGACAACATTCCTACCCACCCCAGCGCCCGGGAGCTGCGAGTCGTGTAGAGAGACAACATTCCTACCCACCCCAGCGCCATGGAGCTGCGAGTCGTGTAGAGAGACAACATTCCTACCCACCCCAGCGCCCGGGAGCTGCGAGTCGTGTAGAGAGACAACATTCCTACCCACCCCAGCGCCCGGGAGCTGCGAGTCGTGTAGAGAGACAACATTCCTACCCACCCCAGCGCCCGGGAGCTGCGAGTCGTTTAGAGAGACAACATTCCTACCCACCCCAGCGCCCGGGAGCTGCGAGTCGTGTAGAGAGACAACATTCCTACCCACCCCAGCGCCCGGGAGCTGCGAGTCGTTTAGAGAGACAACATTCCTACCCACCCCAGCGCCCGGGAGCTGCGAGTCGTGTGGAGAGACAACATTCCTACCCACCCCAGCGCCCAGGAGTTGCGAGTCGTGTAGAGAGACAACATTCCTACCCACCCCAGCGCCCGGGAGCTGCGAGTCGTGTGGAGAGACAACATGCCTACCCACCCCAGCGCCCGGGAGCTGCGAGTCGTGTAGAGAGACAACATTCCTACCCACCCCAGCGCCCGGGAGCTGCGAGTCGTGTAGAGAGACAACATTCCTACCCACCCCAGCGCCCGGGAGCTGCGAGTCGTGTAGAGAGACAACATTCCTACCCACCCCAGCGCCCGGGAGCTGCGAGTCGTGTAGAGAGACAACATTCCTACCCACCCCAGCGCCCGGGAGCTGCGAGTCGTGTAGAGAGACAACATTCCTACCCACCCCAGCGCCCGGGAGCTGCGAGTCGTGTAGAGAGACAACATTCCTACCCACCCCAGCGCCCGGGAGCTGCGAGTCGTGTAGAGAGACAACATTCCTACCCACCCCAGCGCCCGGGAGCTGCGAGTCGTGTAGAGAGACAACATTCCTACCCACCCCAGCGCCCGGGGGCTGCGAGTCGTGTAGAGAGACAACATTCCTACCGACCCCAGCGCCCGGGAGCTGCGAGTCGTGTAGAGAGACAACATTCCTACCCACCCCAGCGCCCGGGAGCTGCGAGTCGTGTAGAGAGACAACATTCCTACCCACCCCAGCGCCCGGGAGCTGCGAGTCGTGTAGAGAGACAACATTCCTACCCACCCCAGCGCCCGGGAGCTGCGAGTCGTGTGGAGAGACAACATTCCTACCCACCCCAGCGCCCGGGAGCTGCGAGTCGTGTAGAGAGACAACATTCCTACCCACCCCAGCGCCCGGGAGCTGCGAGTCGTGTAGAGAGACAACATTCCTACCCACCCCAGCGCCCGGGAGCTGCGAGTCGTGTAGAGAGACAACATTCCTACCCACCTCAGCGCCCGGGAGCTGCGAGTCGTGTAGAGAGACAACATTCCTACCCAACCCAGCGCCCGGGAGCTGCGAGTCGTGTAGAGAGACAACATTCCTACCCACCCCAGCGCCCGGGAGCTGCGAGTCGTGTAGAGAGACAACATTCCTACCCACCCCAGCGCCCAGGAGCTGCGAGTCGTGTAGAGAGACAACATTCCTACCCACCCCAGCGCCCGGGAGCTGCGAGTCGTGTAGAGAGACAACATTCCTACCCACCCCAGCGCCCGGGAGCTGCGAGTCGTGTAGAGAGACAACATTCCTACCCACCCCAGCGCCCGGGAGCTGCGAGTCGTGTAGAGAGACAACATTCCTACCCACCCCAGCGCCCGGGAGCTGCGAGTCGTGTAGAGAGACAACATTCCTACCCACCCCAGCGCCCGGGAGCTGCGAGTCGTGTAGAGAGACAACATTCCTACCCACCCCAGCGCCCGGGAGCTGCGAGTCGTGTAGAGAGACAACATTCCTACCCACCCCAGCGCCCGGGAGCTGCGAGTCGTGTAGAGAGACAACATTCCTACCCACCCCAGCGCCCGGGAGCTGCGAGTCGTGTAGAGAGACAACATTCCTACCCACCCCAGCGCCCGGGAGCTGCGAGTCGTGTAGAGAGACAACATTCCTACCCACCCCAGCGCCCGGGAGCTGTGAGTCGTGTAGAGAGACAACATTCCTACCCACCCCAGCGCCCGGGAGCTGCGAGTCGTGTAGAGAGACAACATTCCTACCCACCCCAGCGCCCGGGAGCTGCGAGTCGTGTAGAGAGACAACATTCCTACCCACCCCAGCGCCCGGAAGCTGCGAGTCGTGTGGAGAGACAACATTCCTAACCACCCCAGCGCCCGGGAGCTGCGAGTCGTGTAGAGAGACAACATTCCTACCCACCCCAGCGCCCGGGAGCAGCGAGTCGTGTAGAGAGACAACATTCCTACCCACTTCAGCGCCATGGAGCTGCGAGTCGTGTAGAGAGACAACATTCCTACCCACCCCAGCGCCTTGGAGCTGCGAGTCGTTTAGAGAGACAACATTCCTACCCACCCCAGCGCCCGGGAGCTGCGAGTCGTGTAGAGAGACAACATTCCTACCCAACCCAGCGCCATGGAGCTGCGAGTCGTTTAGAGAGACAACATTCCTACCCACTCTAGCGCCCGGGAGCTGCGAGTCGGGTAGAGAGACAACATTCCTACCCACCCCAGCGCCCGGGAGCTGCGAGTCGTGTAGAGAGACAACATTCCTACCCACCCCAGCGCCCGGGAGCTGCGAGTCGGGTAGAGAGACAACATTCCTACCCACCCCAGCGCCCGGGAGCTGCGAGTCATGTAGAGAGACAACATTCCTACCCACCCCAGCGCCCGGGAGCTGCGAGTCGTGTAGAGACACAACATTCCTAACCACCCCAGCGCCCGGGAGCTGCGAGTCGTGTAGAGAGACAACATTCCTACCCACCCCAGCGCCCGGGAGCTGCGAGTCGTGTAGAGAGATAACATTCCTAACCACCCCAGCGCCCGGGAGCTGCGAGTCGTGTAGAGAGACAACATTCCTACCCACCCCAGCGCCCGGGAGCTGCGAGTCGTGTAGAGAGACAACATTCCTACCCACCCCAGCGCCATGGAGCTGCGAGTCGTGTAGAGAGACAACATTCCTACCCACCCCAGCGCCATGGAGCTGCGAGTCGTTTAGAGAGACAACATTCCTACCCACCCCAGCGCCCGGAAGCTGCGAGTCGTGTAGAGAGACAACATTCCTAACCACCCCAGCGCCCGGGAGCTGCGAGTCTTGTAGAGAGACAACATTCCTACCCACCCCAGCGCCCGGGAGCTGCGAGTCGTGTAGAGAGACAACATTCCTACCCACCCCAGCGCCATGGAGCTGCGAGTCGTGTAGAGAGACAACATTCCTACCCACCCCAGCGCCATGGAGCTGCGAGTCGTTTAGAGAGACAACATTCCTACCCACCCCAGCGCGCGGGAGCTGCGAGTCGTGTAGAGAGACAACATTCCTACCCACCCCAGCGCCATGGAGCTGCGAGTCGTGTAGAGAGACAACATTCCTACCCACCCCAGCGCCATGGAGCTGCGAGTCGTGTAGAGAGACAACATTCCTACCCACCCCAGCGCCCGGGAGCTGCGAGTCGTGTAGAGAGACAACATTCCTACCCACCCCAGCGCCATGGAGCTGCGAGTCGTGTAGAGAGACAACATTCCTACCCACCCCAGCGCCCGGGAGCTGCGAGTCGTTTAGAGAGACAACATTCCTACCCACCCCAGCGCCATGGAGCTGCGAGTCGTGTAGAGAGACAACATTCCTACCCACCCCAGCGCCCGGGAGTTGCGAGTCGTTTAGAGAGACAACATTCCTACCCACCCCAGCGCCATGGAGCTGCGAGTCGTGTAGAGAGACAACATTCCTACCCACCCCAGCGCCCGGGAGCTGCGAGTCGTGTAGAGAGACAACATTCCTACCCACCCCAGCGCCCGGGAGCTGCGAGTCGTGTAGAGAGACAACATTCCTACCCACCCCAGCGCCCGGGAGTTGCGAGTCGTTTATAGAGACAACATTCCTACCCACCCCAGCGCCATGGAGCTGCGAGTCGTGTAGAGAGACAACATTCCTACCCACCCCAGCACCCGGGAGCTGCGAGTCGTGTAGAGAGACAACATTCCTACCCACCCCAGCGCCCGGGAGCTGCGAGTCGTGTAGAGAGACAACATTCCTACCCACCCCAGCGCCCGGGAGCTGCGAGTCGTGTAGAGAGACAACATTCCTAACCACCCCAGCGCCCGGGAGTTGCGAGTCGTGTAGAGAGACAACATTCCTACCCACCCTAGCGCCCGGGAGCTGCGAGTCGTGTGGAGAGACAACATTCCTACCCACCCCAGCGCCCGGGAGCTGCGAGTCGTGTAGAGAGACAACATTCCTACCCACCCCAGCGCCCGGGAGCTGCGAGTCATGTAGAGAGACAACATTCCTACCCACCTCAGCGCCCGGGAGCTGCGAGTCGTGTAGAGAGACAACATTCCTACCCAACCCAGCGCCCGGGAGCTGCGAGTCGTGTAGAGAGACAACATTCCTACCCACCCCAGCGCCCGGGAGCTGCGAGTCGTGTAGAGAGACAACATTCCTACCCACCCCAGCGCCCGGGAGCTGCGAGTCGTGTAGAGAGACAACATTCCTACCCACCCCAGCGCCCGGGAGCTGCGAGTCGTGTAGAGAGACAACATTCCTACCCACCCCAGCGCCCGGGAGCTGCGAGTCGTGTAGAGAGACAACATTCCTACCCACCCCAGCGCCATGGAGCTGCGAGTCGTGTAGAGAGACAACATTCCTACCCACCCCAGCGCCCGGGAGCTGCGAGTCGTGTAGAGAGACAACATTCCTACCCACCCCAGCGCCCGGGAGCTGCGAGTCGTGTAGAGAGACAACATTCCTACCCACCCCAGCGCCCGGGAGCTGCGAGTCGTTTAGAGAGACAACATTCCTACCCACCCCAGCGCCCGGGAGCTGCGAGTCGTGTAGAGAGACAACATTCCTACCCACCCCAGCGCCCGGGAGCTGCGAGTCGTGTAGAGAGACAACATTCCTACCCACCCCAGCGCCCGGGAGCTGCGAGTCGTGTGGAGAGACAACATTCCTACCCACCCCAGCGCCCGGGAGCTGCGAGTCGTGTGGAGAGACAACATTCCTACCCACCCCAGCGCCCGGGAGCTGCGAGTCGTGTGGAGAGACAACATTCCTACCCACCCCAGCGCCCGGGAGCTGCGAGTCGTGTAGAGAGACAACATTCCTACCCACCCCAGCGCCCGGGAGCTGCGAGTCGTGTAGAGAGACAACATTCCTACCCACCCCAGCGCCCGGGAGCTGCGAGTCGTGTAGAGAGACAACATTCCTACCCACCTCAGCGCCCGGGAGCTGCGAGTCGTGTAGAGAGACAACATTCCTACCCAACCCAGCGCCCGGGAGCTGCGAGTCGTGTAGAGAGACAACATTCCTACCCACCCCAGCGCCCGGGAGCTGCGAGTCGTGTAGAGAGACAACATTCCTACCCACCCCAGCGCCCGGGAGCTGCGAGTCGTGTAGAGAGACAACATTCCTACCCACCCCAGCGCCCGGGAGCTGCGAGTCGTGTAGAGAGACAACATTCCTACCCACCCCAGCGCCCGGGAGCTGCGAGTCGTGTAGAGAGACAACATTCCTACCCACCCCAGCGCCCGGGAGCTGCGAGTCGTGTAGAGAGACAACATTCCTACCCACCCCAGCGCCCGGGAGCTGCGAGTCGTGTAGAGAGACAACATTCCTACCCACCCCAGCGCCCGGGAGCTGCGAGTCGTGTAGAGAGACAACATTCCTACCCACCCCAGCGCCATGGAGCTGCGAGTCGTGTAGAGAGACAACATTCCTACCCACCCCAGCGCCCGGGAGCTGCGAGTCGTTTAGAGAGACAACATTCCTACCCACCCCAGCGCCATGGAGCTGCGAGTCGTGTAGAGAGACAACATTCCTACCCACCCCAGCGCCCGGGAGTTGCGAGTCGTTTAGAGAGACAACATTCCTACCCACCCCAGCGCCATGGAGCTGCGAGTCGTGTAGAGAGACAACATTCCTACCCACCCCAGCGCCCGGGAGCTGCGAGTCGTGTAGAGAGACAACATTCCTACCCACCCCAGCGCCCGGGAGCTGCGAGTCGTGTAGAGAGACAACATTCCTACCCACCCCAGCGCCCGGGAGTTGCGAGTCGTTTATAGAGACAACATTCCTACCCACCCCAGCGCCATGGAGCTGCGAGTCGTGTAGAGAGACAACATTCCTACCCACCCCAGCACCCGGGAGCTGCGAGTCGTGTAGAGAGACAACATTCCTACCCACCCCAGCGCCCGGGAGCTGCGAGTCGTGTAGAGAGACAACATTCCTACCCACCCCAGCGCCCGGGAGCTGCAAGTCGTGTAGAGAGACAACATTCCTAACCACCCCAGCGCCCGGGAGTTGCGAGTCGTGTAGAGAGACAACATTCCTACCCACCCTAGCGCCCGGGAGCTGCGAGTCGTGTGGAGAGACAACATTCCTACCCACCCCAGCGCCCGGGAGCTGCGAGTCGTGTAGAGAGACAACATTCCTACCCACCCCAGCGCCCGGGAGCTGCGAGTCATGTAGAGAGACAACATTCCTACCCACCTCAGCGCCCGGGAGCTGCGAGTCGTGTAGAGAGACAACATTCCTACCCAACCCAGCGCCCGGGAGCTGCGAGTCGTGTAGAGAGACAACATTCCTACCCACCCCAGCGCCCGGGAGCTGCGAGTCGTGTAGAGAGACAACATTCCTACCCACCCCAGCGCCCGGGAGCTGCGAGTCGTGTAGAGAGACAACATTCCTACCCACCCCAGCGCCCGGGAGCTGCGAGTCGTGTAGAGAGACAACATTCCTACCCACCCCAGCGCCCGGGAGCTGCGAGTCGTGTAGAGAGACAACATTCCTACCCACCCCAGCGCCATGGAGCTGCGAGTCGTGTAGAGAGACAACATTCCTACCCACCCCAGCGCCCGGGAGCTGCGAGTCGTGTAGAGAGACAACATTCCTACCCACCCCAGCGCCCGGGAGCTGCGAGTCGTGTAGAGAGACAACATTCCTACCCACCCCAGCGCCCGGGAGCTGCGAGTCGTTTAGAGAGACAACATTCCTACCCACCCCAGCGCCCGGGAGCTGCGAGTCGTGTAGAGAGACAACATTCCTACC
Organism: Cepaea hortensis; assembly: GCA_963921405.1. Classification (NCBI taxonomy): domain Eukaryota; kingdom Metazoa; phylum Mollusca; class Gastropoda; order Stylommatophora; family Helicidae; genus Cepaea; species Cepaea hortensis. Next base: position 528,718,957 of record OY992876.1, read on the forward strand.
CACCCCAGCGCCCGGGAGCTGCGAGTCGTTTAGAGAGACAACATTCCTACCCACCCCAGCGCCCGGGAGCTGCGAGTCGTGTAGAGAGACAACATTCCTACCCACCCCAGCGCCCAGGAGCTGCGAGTCGTGTAGAGAGACAACATTCCTACCCACCCCAGCGCCCGGGAGCTGCGAGTCGTGTGGAGAGACAACATGCCTACCCACCCCAGCGCCCGGGAGCTGCGAGTCGTGTAGAGAGACAACATTCCTACCCACCCCAGCGCCCGGGAGCTGCGAGTCGTGTAGAGAGACAACATTCCTACCCACCCCAGCGCCCGGGAGCTGCGAGTCGTGTAGAGAGACAACATTCCTACCCACCCCAGCGCCCGGGAGCTGCGAGTCGTGTAGAGAGACAACATTCCTACCCACCCCAGCGCCCGGGAGCTGCGAGTCGTGTAGAGAGACAACATTCCTACCCACCCCAGCGCCCGGGAGCTGCGAGTCGTGTAGAGAGACAACATTCCTACCCACCCCAGCGCCCGGGAGCTGCGAGTCGTGTAGAGAGACAACATTCCTACCCACCCCAGCGCCCGGGAGCTGCGAGTCGTGTAGAGAGACAACATTCCTACCCACCCCAGCGCCCGGGAGCTGCGAGTCGTGTAGAGAGACAACATTCCTACCCACCCCAGCGCCCGGGAGCTGCGAGTCGTGTAGAGAGACAACATTCCTACCCACCCCAGCGCCCGGGAGCTGCGAGTCGTGTAGAGAGACAACATTCCTACCCACCCCAGCGCCCGGGAGCTGCGAGTCGTGTAGAGAGACAACATTCCTACCCACCCCAGCGCCCGGGAGCTGCGAGTCGTGTGGAGAGACAACATTCCTACCCACCCCAGCGCCCGGGAGCTGCGAGTCGTGTGGAGAGACAACATTCCTACCCACCCCAGCGCCCGGGAGCTGCGAGTCGTGTGGAGAGACAACATTCCTACCCACCCCAGCGCCCGGGAGCTGCGAGTCGTGTAGAGAGACAACATTCCTACCCACCCCAGCGCCCGGGAGCTGCGAGTCGTGTAGACAGACAACATTCCTACCCACCCCAGCGCCCGGGAGCTGCGAGTCGTGTAGAGAGACAACATTCCTACCCACCTCAGTGCCCGGGAGCTGCGAGTCGTGTAGAGAGACAACATTCCTACCCAACCCAGCGCCCGGGAGCTGCGAGTCGTGTAGAGAGACAACATTCCTACCCACCCCAGCGCCCGGGAGCTGCGAGTCGTGTAGAGAGACAACATTCCTACCCACCCCAGCGCCCGGGAGCTGCGAGTCGTGTAGAGAGACAACATTCCTACCCACCCCAGCGCCCGGGAGCTGCGAGTCGTGTAGAGAGACAACATTCCTACCCACCCCAGCGCCCGGGAGCTGCGAGTCGTGTAGAGAGACAACATTCCTACCCACCCCAGCGCCCGGGAGCTGCGAGTCGTGTAGAGAGACAACATTCCTACCCACCCCAGCGCCCGGGAGCTGCGAGTCGTGTAGAGAGACAACATTCCTACCCACCCCCAGCGCCCCGGGAGCTGCGAGTCGTGTAGAGAGACAACATTCCTACCCACCCAGCGCCGGGGGGAGACAACATTCCCCCGGAGCTGCGCGGGAGCTGCGAGTCGTGTAGAGAGGGACAACGTCGTGTAGAGAGACAACATTCCTACCCACCCCAGCGCCCGGGAGCTGCGAGTCGTGTAGAGAGACAACATTCCTACCCACCCCAGCGCCCGGGAGCTGCGAGTCGTGTAGAGAGACAACATTCCTACCCACCCCAGCGCCCGGGAGCTGCGAGTCGTGTAGAGAGACAACATTCCTACCCACCCCAGCGCCCGGGAGCTGCGAGTCGTGTGGAGAGACAACATTCCTACCCACCCCAGCGCCCGGGAGCTGCGAGTCGTGTGGAGAGACAACATTCCTACCCACCCCAGCGCCCGGGAGCTGCGAGTCGTGTGGAGAGACAACATTCCTAACCACCCCAGCGCCCGGGAGCTGCGAGTCGTGTAGAGAGACAACATTCCTACCCACCCCAGCGCCCGGGAGCAGCGAGTCGTGTAGAGAGACAACATTCCTACCCACTTCAGCGCCATGGAGCTGCGAGTCGTGTAGAGAGACAACATTCCTACCCACCCCAGCGCCTTGGAGCTGCGAGTCGTTTAGAGAGACAACATTCCTACCCACCCCAGCGCCCGGGAGCTGCGAGTCGTGTAGAGAGACAACATTCCTACCCAACCCAGCGCCATGGAGCTGCGAGTCGTTTAGAGAGACAACATTCCTACCCACTCTAGCGCCCGGGAGCTGCGAGTCGGGTAGAGAGACAACATTCCTACCCACCCCAGCGCCCGGGAGCTGCGAGTCGTGTAGAGAGACAACATTCCTACCCACCCCAGCGCCCGGGAGCTGCGAGTCGGGTAGAGAGACAACATTCCTACCCACCCCAGCGCCCGGGAGCTGCGAGTCATGTAGAGAGACAACATTCCTACCCACCCCAGCGCCCGGGAGCTGCGAGTCGTGTAGAGACACAACATTCCTAACCACCCCAGCGCCCGGGAACTGCGAGTCGTGTAGAGAGACAACATTCCTACCCACCCCAGCGCCATGGAGCTGCGAGTCGTGTAGAGAGACAACATTCCTACCCACCCCAGCGCCATGGAGCTGCGAGTCGTGTAGAGAGACAACATTCCTACCCACCTCAGCGCCCGGGAGCTGCGAGTCGTGTAGAGAGACAACATTCCTACCCAACCCAGCGCCCGGGAGCTGCGAGTCGTGTAGAGAGACAACATTCCTACCCACCCCAGCGCCCGGGAGCTGCGAGTCGTGTAGAGAGACAACATTCCTACCCACCCCAGCGCCCGGGAGCTGCGAGTCGTGTAGAGAGACAACATTCCTACCCACCCCAGCGCCCGGGAGCTGCGAGTCGTTTAGAGAGACAACATTCCTACCCACCCCAGCGCCCGGGAGCTGCGAGTCGTGTAGAGAGACAACATTCCTACCCACCCCAGCGCCCGGGAGCTGCGAGTCGTGTAGAGAGACAACATTCCTACCCACCCCAGCGCCCGGGAGCTGCGAGTCGTGTAGAGAGACAACATTTCTACCCACCCCAGCGCCCGGGAGCTGCGAGTCGTGTAGAGAGACAACATTCCTACCCACCCCAGCGCCCGGGAGCTGCGAGTCGTGTAGAGAGACAACATTCCTACCCACCCCAGCGCCCGGGAGCTGCGAGTCGTGTAGAGAGACAACATTCCTACCCACCCCAGCGCCCGGGAGCTGCGAGTCGTGTAGAGAGACAACATTCCTACCCACCCCAGCGCCCGGGAGCTGCGAGTCGTGTAGAGAGACAACATTCCTACCCACCCCAGCGCCCGGGAGCTGTGAGTCGTGTGGAGAGACAACATTCCTACCCACCCCAGCGCCCGGGAGCTGCGAGTCGTGTGGAGAGACAACATTCCTACCCACCCCAGCGCCCGGGAGCTGCGAGTCGTGTGGAGAGACAACATTCCTACCCACCCCAGCGCCCGGGAGCTGCGAGTCGTGTGGAGAGACAACATTCCTAACCACCCCAGCGCCCGGGAGCTGCGAGTCGTGTAGAGAGACAACATTCCTACCCACCCCAGCGCCCGGGAGCAGCGAGTCGTGTAGAGAGACAACATTCCTACCCACTTCAGCGCCATGGAGCTGCGAGTCGTGTAGAGAGACAACATTCCTACCCACCCCAGCGCCTTGGAGCTGCGAGTCGTTTAGAGAGACAACATTCCTACCCACCCCAGCGCCCGGGAGCTGCGAGTCGTGTAGAGAGACAACATTCCTACCCAACCCAGCGCCATGGAGCTGCGAGTCGTTTAGAGAGACAACATTCCTACCCACTCTAGCGCCCGGGAGCTGCGAGTCGGGTAGAGAGACAACATTCCTACCCACCCCAGCGCCCGGGAGCTGCGAGTCGTGTAGAGAGACAACATTCCTACCCACCCCAGCGCCCGGGAGCTGCGAGTCGGGTAGAGAGACAACATTCCTACCCACCCCAGCGCCCGGGAGCTGCGAGTCATGTAGAGAGACAACATTCCTACCCACCCCAGCGCCCGGGAGCTGCGAGTCGTGTAGAGACACAACATTCCTAACCACCCCAGCGCCCGGGAGCTGCGAGTCGTGTAGAGAGACAACATTCCTACCCACCCCAGCGCCCGGGAGCTGCGAGTCGTGTAGAGAGATAACATTCCTAACCACCCCAGCGCCCGGGAGCTGCGAGTCGTGTAGAGAGACAACATTCCTACCCACCCCAGCGCCCGGGAGCTGCGAGTCGTGTAGAGAGACAACATTCCTACCCACCCCAGCGCCATGGAGCTGCGAGTCGTGTAGAGAGACAACATTCCTACCCACCCCAGCGCCATGGAGCTGCGAGTCGTTTAGAGAGACAACATTCCTACCCACCCCAGCGCCCGGAAGCTGCGAGTCGTGTAGAGAGACAACATTCCTAACCACCCCAGCGCCCGGGAGCTGCGAGTCGTGTAGAGAGACAACATTCCTACCCACCCCAGCGCCCGGGAGCTGCGAGTCGTGTAGAGAGACAACATTCCTACCCACCCCAGCGCCATGGAGCTGCGAGTCGTGTAGAGAGACAACATTCCTACCCACTCCAGCGCCATGGAGCTGCGAGTCGTTTAGAGAGACAACATTCCTACCCACCCCAGCGCGCGGGAGCTGCGAGTCGTGTAGAGAGACAACATTCCTACCCACCCCAGCGCCATGGAGCTGCGAGTCGTGTAGAGAGACAACATTCCTACCCACCTCAGCGCCATGGAGCTGCGAGTCGTGTAGAGAGACAACATTCCTACCCACCCCAGCGCCATGGAGCTGCGAGTCGTGTAGAGAGACAACATTCCTACCCACCCCAGCGCCCGGGAGCTGCGAGTCGTTTAGAGAGACAACATTCCTACCCACCCCAGCGCCATGGAGCTGCGAGTCGTGTAGAGAGACAACATTCCTACCCACCCCAGCGCCCGGGAGCTGCGAGTCGTGTAGAGAGACAACATTCCTACCCACCCCAGCGCCCGGGAGCTGCGAGTCGTGTAGAGAGACAACATTCCTACCCACCCCAGCGCCCGGGAGCTGCGAGTCGTGTAGAGAGACAACATTCCTACCCACCCCAGCGCCCGGGAGCTGCGAGTCGTGTAGAGAGACAACATTCCTACCCACCCCAGCGCCCGGGAGCTGCAAGTCGTGTAGAGAGACAACATTCCTACCCACCCTAGCGCCCGGGAGCTGCGAGTCGTGTAGAGAGACAACATTCCTACCCACCCCAGCGCCCGGGAGCTGCGAGTCGTGTAGAGAGACAACATTCCTACCCACCCCAGCGCCCGGGAGCTGCGAGTCGTGTAGAGAGACAACATTCCTACCCACCCCAGCGCCCGGGAGCTGCGAGTCGTGTAGAGAGACAACATTCCTACCCACCCCAGCGCCCGGGAGCTGCGAGTCGTGTAGAGAGACAACATTCCTACCCACCCCAGCGCCCGGGAGCTGCGAGTCGTGTAGAGAGACAACATTCCTACCCACCCCAGCGCCCGGGAGCTGCGAGTCGTGTAGAGAGACAACATTCCTACCCACCCCAGCGCCCGGGAGCTGTGAGTCGTGTAGAGAGACAACATTCCTACCCACCCCAGCGCCCGGGAGCTGCGAGTCGTGTAGAGAGACAACATTCCTACCCACCCCAGCGCCCGGGAGCTGCGAGTCGTGTGGAGAGACAACATTCCTACCCACCCCAGCGCCCGGGAGCTGCGAGTCGTGTGGAGAGACAACATTCCTAACCACCCCAGCGCCCGGGAGCTGCGAGTCGTGTAGAGAGACAACATTCCTACCCACCCCAGCGCCCGGGAGCAGCGAGTCATGTAGAGAGACAACATTCCTACCCACTTCAGCGCCATGGAGCTGCGAGTCGTGTAGAGAGACAACATTCCTACCCACCCCAGCGCCTTGGAGCTGCGAGTCGTTTAGAGAGACAACATTCCTACCCACCCCAGCGCCCGGGAGCTGCGAGTCGTGTAGAGAGACAACATTCCTACCCAACCCAGCGCCATGGAGCTGCGAGTCGTTTAGAGAGACAACATTCCTACCCACTCTAGCGCCCGGGAGCTGCGAGTCGGGTAGAGAGACAACATTCCTACCCACCCCAGCGCCCGGGAGCTGCGAGTCGTGTAGAGAGACAACATTCCTACCCACCCCAGCGCCCGGGAGCTGCGAGTCGGGTAGAGAGACAACATTCCTACCCACCCCAGCGCCCGGGAGCTGCGAGTCATGTAGAGAGACAACATTCCTACCCACCCCAGCGCCCGGGAGCTGCGAGTCGTGTAGAGACACAACATTCCTAACCACCCCAGCGCCCGGGAGCTGCGAGTCGTGTAGAGAGACAACATTCCTACCCACCCCAGCGCCCGGGAGCTGCGAGTCGTGTAGAGAGATAACATTCCTAACCACCCCAGCGCCCGGGAGCTGCGAGTCGTGTAGAGAGACAACATTCCTACCCACCCCAGCGCCCGGGAGCTGCGAGTCGTGTAGAGAGACAACATTCCTACCCACCCCAGCGCCATGGAGCTGCGAGTCGTGTAGAGAGACAACATTCCTACCCACCCCAGCGCCATGGAGCTGCGAGTCGTTTAGAGAGACAACATTCCTACCCACCCCAGCGCCCGGGAGCTGCGAGTCGTGTAGAGAGACAACATTCCTACCCACCCCAGCGCCATGGAGCTGCGAGTCGTGTAGAGAGACAACATTCCTACCCACTCCAGCGCCATGGAGCTGCGAGTCGTTTAGAGAGACAACATTCCTACCCACCCCAGCGCGCGGGAGCTGCGAGTCGTGTAGAGAGACAACATTCCTACCCACCCCAGCGCCATGGAGCTGCGAGTCGTGTAGAGAGACAACATTCCTACCCACCCCAGCGCCATGGAGCTGCGAGTCGTGTAGAGAGACAACATTCCTACCCACCCCAGCGCCCGGGAGCTGCGAGTCGTGTAGAGAGACAACATTCCTACCCACCCCAGCGCCATGGAGCTGCGAGTCGTGTAGAGAGACAACATTCCTACCCACCCCAGCGCCCGGGAGCTGCGAGTCGTTTAGAGAGACAACATTCCTACCCACCCCAGCGCCATGGAGCTGCGAGTCGTGTAGAGAGACAACATTCCTACCCACCCCAGCGCCCGGGAGTTGCGAGTCGTTTAGAGAGACAACATTCCTACCCACCCCAGCGCCATGGAGCTGCGAGTCGTGTAGAGAGACAACATTCCTACCCACCCCAGCGCCCGGGAGCTGCGAGTCGTGTAGAGAGACAACATTCCTACCCACCCCAGCGCCCGGGAGCTGCGAGTCGTGTAGAGAGACAACATTCCTACCCACCCCAGCGCCCGGGAGTTGCGAGTCGTTTATAGAGACAACATTCCTACCCACCCCAGCGCCATGGAGCTGCGAGTCGTGTAGAGAGACAACATTCCTACCCACCCCAGCGCCCGGGAGCTGCGAGTCGTGTAGAGAGACAACATTCCTACCCACCCCAGCGCCCGGGAGCTGCGAGTCGTGTAGAGAGACAACATTCCTAACCACCCCAGCGCCCGGGAGTTGCGAGTCGTGTAGAGAGACAACATTCCTACCCACCCCAGCGCCCGGGAGGGGGGGGGGGTTGCGAGTCGTGTAGAGAGACAACATTCCTAACCACCCCAGCGCCCGGGAGCTGCGAGTCGTGTAGAGAGACAACATTCCTACCCACCCCAGCGCCATGGAGCTGCGAGTCGTGTAGAGAGACAACATTCCTAACCACCCCAGCGCCCGGGAGCTGCGAGTCGTGTAGAGAGACAACATTCCTACCCACCCCAGCGCCCGGGAGTTGCGAGTCGTGTAGAGAGACAACATTCCTACCCAACCCAGCGCCCGGAAGCTGCGAGTCGTGTAGAGAGACAACATTCCACCAAAGCGTCTCCTGACCTTGAAATATAGTCAGGGGCTCATTTGTTTCTGTTGAAATACGGTAAAATGTTGTTTACTGGCTAGCCACCAACCGCCATTACTGCTGTCGGTCACGTGGTGGCGGCCCTGGCGAGCCTACGGAGTCAGCATTCGTCACTAGATGGGACAGGACTATTCCAAAGGTGAGAGGTCAACTGTTGGCGGCGCCGTGCAGAGAGCTGTACATTATCTCCCCCCCCCCCCGGCTTCTGTTTGTGGACTGCTCCAGTGACATTTAGAATGTTCGTCCTGATACACAGAGGGGAGGGGCAGTCAGCGACAGGGTTAGAGCGAATTAGAGAGTCAGTAAGCGGATTGAGAGTAAGTGAAGAAACACAGTACATTCATGGATCGAGTGAGTGGGTGAGCACACAGTTCATTCATGGAACCAGCACTTTAGTGAACACACACATTACATTCATGGATCGAGTGAGTGGGTGAGCACACAGTTCATTCATGGAACCAGCACTTTAGTGAACACACACATTACATTCATGGATCGAGTGAGTGGGTGAGCACACAGTTCATTCATGGAACCAGCACTTTAGTGAACACACACATTACATTCATGGATCGAGTGAGTGGGTGAGCACACAGTTCATTCATGGAACCAGCACTTTAGTGAACACACACATTACATTCATGGATCGAGTGAGTGGGTGAGCACACAGTTCATTCATGGAACCAGCACTTTAGTGAACACACACATTACATTCATGGATCGAGTGAGTGGGTGAGCACACAGTTCATTCATGGAACCAGCACTTTAGTGAACACACACATTACATTCATGGATCGAGTGAGTGGGTGAGCACACAGTTCATTCATGGAACCAGCACTTTAGTGAACACACACATTACATTCATGGATCGAGTGAGTGGGTGAGCACACAGTTCATTCATGGAACCAACACTTTAGTGAACACACACAATACATTCATGGATCGAGTGAGTGGGTGAGCACACAGTTCATTCATGGAACCAGCACTTTAGTGAACACACACATTACATTCATGGATCGAGTGAGTGGGTGAGCACACAGTTCATTCATGGAACCAGCACTTTAGTGAACACACACATTACATTCATGGAACGATTAAGTGATGAACACAGTACATTCATGGATCGGGCGAGTGAGTGAAAGCACAGTTCATTCATGGAACGAACAATTTAGTGAAAACACACAGTACATTCATGGAACAAGTGACTGAATACAATCAGTACATTCATTGAACGTGCAATTTAATGAATAAAATAAGTACTTTCAAGAAACGTGTGAATATGTGGACGCAAATATTACAGTACTAGAAACACTGAATGTGTGGACACGTCACGTGTTAGCTAGACAGGTAGAAAGTGTTGAGTGTTGTATAGACAGGTTGAAAATGATGAGTGTTGTATAGAGAGGTAGAAAGTGTTGAGTGTTGCATAGACAGGTACAAAGTGTTGAGTGCTGTATAGACAGGTAGAAGGTGATGAGTGTTGTATAGACATGTAGAAAGTGATGGGTGTTGCATAGACAGGTAGAATGTGTTGAGTGTTGTATAGACAGGTAGAAAGTGATGAGTGTTGTATAGAGAGGTAGAAAGTGTTGAGTGTTGTATAGACAGGTAGAATGTGTTGAGTGTTGTATAGAGAGGTAGAAAGTGTTGAGTGGTGTATAGACCGGTAGAATGTGTTGAGTGTTGTATAGAGAGGTAGAATGTGTTGAGTGTTGTATAGACATGTAGAAGGTGATGGGTGTTGTATAGCCAGGTAGAATGTGTTGAGTGTTGTATAGACAGGTAGAAAGTGATGAGTGTTGTATAGACATGTAGAAGGTAATGGGTGTTGTATAGACAAGTAGAATGTGATGGGTGTTGTATAGAGAGGTAGAATGTGTTGAGTGTTGTATAGACATGTAGAAGGTGATGGGTGTTGTATAGACAGGTAGAAGGTGATGGGTGATGTATAGACATGTAGAAGGTGATGGGTGTTGTATAGACATGTAGAAGGTGATGGGTGTTGTATAGACAGGTAGAATGTGTTGAGTGTTGTATAGACAGGTAGAAAGTGATGAGTGTTGTATAGACATGTAGAATGTGTTGAGTGTTGTATAGACAAGTAGAAAGTGTTGAGTGTTGTATAGACATGTAGAAGGTGATGGGTGTTGTATAGACATGTAGAAGGTGATGGGTGTTGTATAGACATGTAGAAGGTGATGGGTGTTGCATAGACAGGTAGAAAGTGATGGGTGTTGTATAGACATGTAGAAGGTGATCGGTGTTGTATAGACATGTAGAAGGTGATGGGTGTTGTATAAACAGGTAGAAGGTGATGGGTGTTGTATAGACAAGTAGAATGTGTTGAGTGTTGTATAGACAGGTATAAGGTGATGGGTGTTGTATAGACAGGTAGAAGGTGATGGGTGTTGTATAGACAAGTAGAATGTGTTGAGTGTTGTATAGACAGGTATAAGGTGATGGGTGTTGTATAGACAAGTAGAATGTGTTGAGTCTTGTATAGACAAGTAGAAAGTGATGGGTGTTGTATAGACATGTAGAAGGTGATGGGTGTTGTATAGACATGTAGAAGGTGATGGGTGTTGTATAGACAGGTAGAAGGTGATGGGTGTTGTATAGACAGGTAGAAGGTGATGGGTGTTGTATAGACAAGTAGAAGGTGATGGGTGTTGTATAGACATGTAGAAGGTGATGGGTGTTGTATAGACATGTAGAAGATGATGGGTGCTGTATAGACAGGTATAATGTGTTGAGTGTTGTATAGACATGTAGAAGGTGATGGGTGTTGTATAGACAGGTAGAATGTGTTGAGTGTTGTATAGACAGGTAGAAAGTGATGAGTGTTGTATAGAGAGGTAGAAAGTGTTGAGTGTTGTATAGACAGGTAGAATGTGTTGAGTGTTGTATAGACATGTAGAAGGTGATGGGTGTTGTATAGCCAGGTAGAATGTGTTGAGTGTTGTATAGACAGGTAGAAAGTGATGAGTGTTGTATAGACATGTAGAAGGTAATGGGTGTTGTATAGACAAGTAGAATGTGATGGGTGTTGTATAGAGAGGTAGAAAGTGTTGAGTGTTGCATAGACAGGTACAAAGTGTTGAGTTCTGTATAGACAGGTAGAAGGTGATGGGTGTTGTATAGACATGTAGAAAGTGATGGGTATTGTATAGACAGGTAGAATGTGTTGAGTGTTGTATAGACAGGTAGAAAGTGATGAGTGTTGTATAGAGAGGTAGAAAGTGTTGAGTGTTGTATAGACAGGTAGAATGTGTTGAGTGTTGTATAGAGAGGTAGAAAGTGTTGAGTGTTGTATAGACAGGTAGAATGTGTTGAGTGTTGTATAGAGAGGTAGAAAGTGTTGAGTGTTGTATAGACAGGTAGAATGTGTTGAGTGTTGTATAGAGAGGTAGAAGGTGATGGGTGTTGTATAGCCAGGTAGAATGTGTTGAGTGTTGTATAGACAGGTAGAAAGTGATGAGTGTTGTATAGACATGTAGAAGGTAATGGGTGTTGTATAGACAAGTAGAATGTGATGGGTGTTGTATAGAGAGGTAGAATGTGTTGAGTGTTGTATAGACATGTAGAAGGTGATGGGTGTTGTATAGACAGGTAGAAGGTGATGGGTGTTGTATAGACATGTAGAAGGTGATGGGTGTTGTATAGACATGTAGAAGGTGATGGGTGTTGTATAGACAGGTAGAATGTGTTGAGTGTTGTATAGACAGGTAGAAAGTGATGAGTGTTGTATAGACATGTAGAATGTGTTGAGTGTTGTATAGACAAGTAGAATGTGTTGAGTGTTGTATAGACATGTAGAAGGTGATGGGTGTTGTATAGACATATAGAAGGTGATGGGTGTTGCATAGACAGGTAGAAAGTGATGGGTGTTGTATAGACATGTAGAAGGTGATGGGTGTTGTATAGACATGTAGAAGGTTATGGGTGTTGTATAAACAGGTAGAAGGTGATGGGTGTTGTATAGACAAGTAGAATGTGTTGAGTGTTGTATAGACAGGTATAAGGTGATGGGTGTTGTATAGACAAGTAGAATGTGTTGAGTGTTGTATAGACATGTAGAAGGTGATGGGTGTTGTATAGACATGTAGAAGGTGATGGGTGTTGTATAGACAAGTAGAATGTGTTGAGTCTTGTATAGACAAGTAGAAAGTGAAGGGTGTTGTATAGACATGTAGAAGGTGATGGGTGTTGTATAGACAGGTAGAAGGTGATGGGTGTTGTATAGACAGGTATAAGGTGATGGGTGTTGTATAGACAAGTAGAATGTGTTGAGTGTTGTATAGACATGTAGAAGGTGATGGGTGTTGTATAGACATGTAGAAGGTGATGGGTGTTGTATAGACAAGTAGAATGTGTTGAGTGTTGTATAGACATGTAGAAGGTGATGGGTGTTGTATAGACATGTAGAAGGTGATGGGTGTTGTATAGACAGGTAGAAGGTGATGGGTGTTGTATAGACAGGTAGAAAGTGATGGGTGTTGTATAGACAGGTAGAAGGTGATGGGTGTTGTATAGACAAGTAGAAGGTGATGGGTGTTGTATAGACATGTAGAAGGTGATGGGTGTTGTATAGACATGTAGAAGATGATGGGTGCTGTATAGACAGGTATAATGTGTTGAGTGTTGTATAGACATGTAGAAGGTGATGGGTGTTGTATAGACAGGTAGAATGTGTTGAGTGTTGAATAGACATGTAGAAGGTGATGGGTGTTGTATAGACATGTAGAAGGTGATGGGTGTTGTATAGACAAGTAGAATGTGTTGAGTGTTGTATAGACAGGTAGAATGTGATGGGTGTTGTATAGACAGGTAGAAGGTGATGGGTGTTGTATGGACAAGTAGAATGTGTTGAGTGTTGTATAGACAAGTAGAAAGTGATGGGTGTTGTATAGACAGGTAGAATGTGTTGAGTGTTGTATAGACATGTAGAAGGTGATGGGTGTTGTATAGACAGGTAGAAGGTGATGGGTGTTGTATAGACATGTAGAAGGTGATGGGTGTTGTATAGACAGGTAGAAGGTGATGGGTGTTGTATAGACATGTAGAAGGTGATGGGTGTTGTATAGACAAGTAGAATGTGTTGAGTGTTGTATAGACAGGTAGAAGGTGATGGGTGTTGTATAGACAGGTAGAATGTGTTGAGTGTTGTATAGACAAGTAGAAAGTGATGGGTGTTGTATAGACAGGTAGAATGTGTTGAGTGTGGTATAGACATGTAGAAGGTGATGGGTGTTGTATAGACAGGTAGAATGTGTTGAGTGTTGTATAGACAGGTAGAATGTGTTGAGTGTTGTATAGACAGGTAGAAAGTGTTGAGTGTTGTATAGACAGGTAGAAAAATATGAGTGTTGTATAGAGAGGTAGAAAGTGTTCGGTGTTGCATAGACAGGTAGAAAGTGTTGAGTGTTGTATAGACAGGTAGAAAGTGGTGGGCGTTGTATAAACAGGTAGAAAGTTTGGGTATTGTATAGACAGGTAGACAGTGTTGGGTAGATAGGTAGGAATGTTTGATGTTGGAAGACAGTGGAAAGGGTTGGGTAGACAGGTATAGAGTGTTTGATGTTGGATAGACATGTGTAAAATGTTGGATAGACAGGTAGAAAGCGTTGGATAGACAGGTAGACAGTGTTGGGTGTTGTATAGACATTTAGAAAGTGTTTGATTGATAGGCAGAGAGTGTTTGATGTTGGACAGACAGGTAGAATGTGTTGGATGTTGGAAGGACATGCATAAAGTGTTGGATGTTGGATAGACAGGTTGAAAGTATAAGATGTTGGAGAGACTAGTAGAAAGCATTGGATGTTGGATAGGCAGGTAGAAAGTTTGGAAAGACAGGTAGAAAGTGTTGAATAGATAAGTATACAGCATTGTATAGACAGGTAGAAAGTGTTAAATAGATAGGTAGAGAGTGTTGGATGTTGGAAAGACAGTGAAAAGTGTTGTATAGACAGGAAGGAAGTTTTGGGTAGAGTGCGTTGGATTTTGGATGGACAGGTATAACGTGTTGGATGTTTTAAAGACAGGTAGAAAGTGTTGGATGTTGTAAAGACAGGTAGAAAGTGTTGGATGTTGGCTAGACAGGCAAATAGGAAACCCGTAGAAGCAGGAATCTGAACTTATGAGGTGAACCAGTAAATTGATATGCCCCGCCCCCTATTTGTCGACCTTTTCTCCTTGTTCCCCATAGTCTAATAGACAGGGCTGTCGCTCATTTGCAATGGGATCACCCGGCCATTGTTGTCAACACCTCACTTAATGGCGATGTTGTCAACTCGGAACTCCCAGCCTTGATACATAGACCACAGTTTGCCATTTGGCGCTTGATTCTGAGAGCAGTAGAAGTGACACTCAGGTTGGCAGCAAACACGTTCCCTGTCAGGATTGTTCTACATTGTAAAAACCAGAAGCTATTGGGGTATGCTGTATAAATAACCATCTGTACTTTAGCCAATAACTAAAAGTACTAGAGCCAATAACCAACAATACTTTAGCCAACACCCAACAATACTTTAGCCAATAATCAACAGCACTTTAGCCAATAACAAACATTACTTTAGCCAATAACCAAAATACTTTAGCCAATAACAAACAATACTTTAACCAATAACCAACATTACTTTAGCCAATAACCAACAATACTTTAGCCAATAACAAACAATATTTAGCCAATGACCAATATTACCTTAGCCAATGACCAACATTACTTTAGCCATTAACCAACAATACTTTAGCCAATAAGCAACAATACTTTATTCAATAACCAAAGTTACTGGAGAAAAGAATCAAAGGCAAGAGAACAAGTAAACAATGGTCTAAGACAAAATAATCTCCTAGGATTACTGTATATTTGTTCGCCGTATTTTTAGTTCAGGATGTTTTTCTGTCAGTAGTCATACACTTCAATGTCAGCAGTTACTTTAGTAGTAATACATTTATATGTCAGCAGTTACTTTAGTAGTCATACACTTCTATGTCAGCAGTTACTTTAGTAGTCATACACTTCTATGTCAGCAGTTACTTTAGTAGTCATACATTTATAAGTCAGCGGTTACTTTAGTAGTAATACATTTATATGTCTGCAGTTACTTTAGTAGTCATACACTTCTATGTCAGCAGTTACTTTAGTAGTAATACATTTATATGTCAGCAGTTACTTTAGTAGTAATACACTTATATGTCTGCAGTTACTTTAGTAGTCATACACTTCTATGTCAGCAGTTACTTTAGTAGTAATACATTTATAAGTCAGCGGTTACTTTATTAGTAATACATTTATATGTCTGCGGTTACTTTAGTAGTCATGCAATTCTATGTCAGCAGTTACTTTAGTAGTAATACATTTATAAGTCAGCGGTTACTTTAGTAGTCATACACTTCTATGTCAGCAGTTACTTTAGTAGTAATACATTTATAAGTCAGCGGTTACTTTAGTAGTAATACACTTATATGTCTGCAGTTACTTTAGTAGTCATACACTTCTATGTCAGCAGTTACTTTAGTAGTAATACATTTATATGTCAGCAGTTACTTTAGTAGTCATACATTTATAAGTCAGCGTTACTTTAGTAGTCATACATTTATATGCCAGCAGTTACTTTAG
The DNA here is from genome assembly GCA_963921405.1 of Cepaea hortensis. Lineage (NCBI taxonomy): Eukaryota > Metazoa > Mollusca > Gastropoda > Stylommatophora > Helicidae > Cepaea > Cepaea hortensis. The sequence continues at coordinate 528,734,577 of OY992876.1, forward strand.
TAGTAATACATTTATAAGTCAGCAGTTACTTTAGTAGTAATACACTTATATGTCTGCAGTTACTTTAGTAGTCATACACTTCTATGTCAGCAGTTACTTTAGTAGTAATACATTTATATGTCAGCAGTTACTTTAGTAGTAATACACTTATATGTCTGCAGTTACTTTAGTAGTCATACACTTCTATGTCAGCAGTTACTTTAGTAGTAATACATTTATATGTCAGCAGTTACTTTAGTAGTAATACATTTATAAGTCAGCGGTTACTTTAGTAGTAATACATTTATGTCAGCAGTTATTTCAATAGTTATATATTTATATGTTAGTTGTTATTTCACTAGTTATACATTTACATTTTGGTTGTTATTTGAGTAGTAATAAATTTACATGTTAGTTGTTATTTCAGTATTTATACAATTTTGTGTTATTTGCTGAGTGCTGCCAGCAGTGACCATGGACCACGGGATGATACTGATCTTCATGATGTCAAGTCTCCTGACCCACGCTTGCAAAACCACACGCAAAAAAAATTTTGAGCACATCCGTGAGTGTGTACCTGGTTATGTGCTGTGTTCTTAATGTCGTATGTCAAATGTGGGGTCCAGCAAAAGTGTTTGCAGTGTGTGTGGTTGTGGTGTCTGTAGTTGCTGTGTGTGTGGTTGTGGTGTCTGTAGTTGCTGTGTGTGTGGTTGTGGTGTCTGTAGTTGCTGTGTGTGTGGTTGTGGTGTCTGTAGTTGCTGTGTGTGTGGTTGTGGTGTCTGTAGTTGCTGTGTGTGTGGTTGTGGTGTCTGTAGTTGCTGTGTGTGTGGTTGTGGTGTCTGTAGTTGCGGTGTGTGTGGTTGTGGTGTCTGTTAGTTGCTGTGTGTGTAGTTGCTGTGTGTGTGGTTGTGGTGTCTGTTAGTTGCTGTGTGTGTGGTTGCTGTGTGTTTGGTTGCTGTATGTGTTTAGTTGAAGTTTGTGTGGGTACAGTGTGTGTGGTTGTAGTGTGTGTGGTTGTAGTGTGTGTGGTTGTAGTGTGTTTGGTTGTAGTGTGTATGGTTGTAGTGTGTATGGTTGTAGTGTGTATGGTTGCAGTGTGTATGGTTGTAGTGTGTATGGTTGTAGTGTGTATGGTTGTAGTGTGTTTGGTTGTAGTGTGTATGGTTGTAGTGTGTATGGTTGTAGTGTGTATGGTTGTAGTGTGTATGGTTGTAGTGTGTATGGTTGTAGTGTGTATGGTTGTAGTGTGTATGGTTGTAGTGTGTATGGTTGCAGTGTGTGTGGTTGAGGTGTGTGTGGTTGTGGTGTGTGTGGTTCTAGTATGTGTGGCTGCTGTGTGAGTTTTTGCAATGTGTGTGTGTGTGTGTGTGGTTGCAGTGTGCGTGTGGTTGTAGTATGTGTGTGTGTGTGTGGTTGTAGTTTGTTTGGTTGCTGTGTGTGTTTATGCAGTGTGTGCGTGGTTGCAGTGTGTGTGTGTTTGTAGTGTGTGTATGTGTGTGGTTGTAGTGTGTGTGGTTGCAGAGTGTGTGATTGTAGTGTGTGTGTGGTTGCAGTGTGTGTGGTTGTAGTGTGTGTGGTTGCAGTGTGTGTGATTGTAGTGTGTGGTTGCAGTGTGTGTGGTTGTAGTGTGTGTGGTTGTAGTGTGTGTGGTTGTAGTGTGTGTGGTTTTAGTGTTTGTGGTTGTAGAGTAAGTGGTTGCAGTGTGTGTGGTTGTAGAGTGTGTGGTTGTAGTGTTTGTGGTTGTAGAGTAAGTGGTTGCAGTGTGTGTGGTTGCAGTGTGTGTGGTTGTAGTGTGTGTGGTTGTAGTGTTTGTGGTTGTAGAGTAATTGGTTGCAGTGTGTGTGGTTGTAGAGTGTGGTTGTAGTGTGTGTGGTTGTAGAGTAAGTGGTTGCAGTGTGTGGTTGTAGAGTGTGTGGTTATAGTGTGTGTGGTTGTAGTGTGTGTGTGGTTGCAGTGTGTGTGGTTGTAGTGTGTGTGGTTGTAGTTTGTGTGGTTGCAGTGTGTGTGGTTGCAGTGTGTGTGGTTGCAGTGTGTGTGGTTGCAGTGTGTGTGGTTGCAGTGTGTGTTGTTGCAGTGTGTGTGGTTGTAGTTTGTGTGGTTGCAGTGTGTGTGGTTGCAGTGTGTGTTGTTGCAGTGTGTGTGGTTGTAGTTTGTGTGGTTGCAGTGTGTGTGGTTGTAGTGTGTGTGGTTGTAGTTTGTGTGGTTGCAGTGTGTGTGGTTGTAGTGTGTGTGGTTGCAGTGTGTGTGGTTGCAGTGTGTGTTGTTGCAGTGTATGTGGTTGTAGTTTGTGTGGTTGCAGTGTGTGTGGTTGCAGTGTGTGTTGTTGCAGTGTGTGTGGTTGCAGTGTGTGTGGTTGCAGTGTGTGTGGTTGCAGTGTGTGTTGTTGCAGTGTGTGTTGTTGCAGTGTGTGTGGTTGCAGTGTGTGTGGTTGCAGTGTGTGTGGTTGCAGTGTGTGTGGTTGCAGTGTGTGTGGTTGTAGTTTGTGTGGTTGCAGTGTGTGTGGTTGCAGTGTGTTTGGTTGTAGTTTGTGTGGTTGCAGTGTGTGTTGTTGTAGAGTGTGTGGTTGTAGTTTGTGTGGTTGCAGTGTGTGTGGTTGTAGTTTGTGTGGTTGTAGTGTGTGTGGTTGCAGTGTGTGTTGTTGTAGAGTGTGTGGTTGTAGTTTGTGTGGTTGCAGTGTGTGTGGTTGTAGTGTGTGTGGTTGCAGTGTGTGTGGTTGCAGTGTGTGTGGTTGTAGTGTGTGTGGTTGTAGTGTGTGTGGTTGCAGTGTGTGTGGTTGCAGTGTGTGTGGTTGTAGTGTGTGTGGTTGTAGTGTGTGTGGTTGCAGTGTGTGTGGTTGTAGAGTGTGTGGTTGCAATGTGTGTGGTTGTAAAGTGTGTGGTTGCAGTGTGTGTTGTTGCAGTGTGTGTGGTTGCAGTGTGTGTGGTTGCAGTGTGTGTGGTTGCAGTGTGTGTGGTTGCAGTGTGTGTGGTTGCAGTGTGTGTGGTTGCAGTGTGTGTGGTTGCAGTGTGTGTTGTTGCAGTGTGTGTGGTTGCAGTGTGTGTGGTTGCAGTGTGTGTGGTTGCAGTGTGTGTTGTTGCAGTGTGTGTGGTTGCAGTGTGTGTGGTTGCAGTGTGTGTGGTTGCAGTGTGTGTGGTTGCAGTGTGTGTTGTTGCAGTGTGTGTGGTTGCAGTGTGTGTGGTTGCAGTGTGTGTGGTTGTAGTGTGTGGTTGTAGTGTGTGTGGTTGCAGTGTGTGTGGTTGCAGTGTGTGTGGTTGTAGTGTGTGTGGTTGCAGTGTGTGTGGTTGTAGTGTGTGTGGTTGTAGTGTGTGTGGTTGCAGTGTGTGTGGTTGCAGTGTGTGTGGTTGTAGTGTGTGTGGTTGTAGTGTGTGTGGTTGCAGTGTGTGTGGTTGTAGAGTGTGTGGTTGCAATGTGTGTGGTTGTAAAGTGTGTGGTTGCAGTGTGTGTGGTTGTAGTGTGTGTGGTTGTAGTGTGTGTGGTTGCAGTGTGTGTGGTTGTAGTGTGTGTGGTTGTAGTGTGTGTGGTTGTAGTGTGTGTGGTTGCAGTGTGTGTGGTTGCAGTGTGTGTGGTTGCAGTGTGTGTGGTTGCAGTGTGTGTGGTTGCAGTGTGTGTGGTTGTAGTGTGTGTGGTTGCAGTGTGTGTGGTTGCAGTGTGTGTGGTTGCAGTGTGTGTGGTTGCAGTGTGTGTTGTTGCAGACACTAAATACTGAGTCTCCCATCAACATTGCAACAATAAGCACACATGACTACAGCCATTAGCAATATACTATACATGTCAACTGGACTACAATGTTGACTTCTCGTCCTTGGCTATGGACGTAAATTACAAGTTGCTCAGAAGTCAGTGTGGGTTCCCCTGATGGCGACGGACACTGGTAATTACGCAAAAAATCAGCCCGATGCACGTTTGTGGACTACGCTTGAGCTTAAACAAGCGAACATAAAAAAATAACAACACCTGCAACTAACATTACAACACCTGCAACTAACATTACAACACCTGCAACTAACATTACAACACCTGCAACTAACATTACAACACCTGCAACTAACATTACAACACCTCCAACTAACATTACAACACCTCCAACAAACATTACAACACCTGCAACTAACATTACAACACCTGCAACTAACATTACAACACCTCCAACTAACATTACAACACCTCCAACTAACATTACAACACCTCCAACTAACATTACAACACCTGCAACTAACATTACAACACCTGCAACTAACATTACAACACCTCCAACAAACATTACAACACCTGCAACTAACATTACAACACCTCCAACTAACATTACAACACCTCCAACTAACATTACAACACCTCCAACTAACATTACAACACCTCCAACTAACATTACAACACCTCCAACTAACATTACAACACCTGCAACTAACATTACAACACCTGCAACTAACATTACAACACCTGCAACTAACATTACAACACCTGCAACTAACATTACAACACCTGCAACTAACATTACAACACCTCCAACTAACATTACAACACCTCCAACTAACATTACAACACCTCCAACTAACATTACAACACCTGCAACTAACATTACAACACCTGCAACTAACATTACAACACCTGCAACTAACATTACAACACCTCCAACTAACATTACAACACCTCCAACTAACATTACAACACCTCCAACTAACATTACAACACCTGCAACTAACATTACAACACCTGCAACTAACATTACAACACCTGCAACTAACATTACAACACCTGCAACAAACATTACAACACCTGCAACTAACATTACAACACCTCCAACTAACATTACAACACCTCCAACTAACATTACAACACCTCCAACTAACATTACAACACCTCCAACTAACATTACAACACCTCCAACTAACATTACAACACCTGCAACTAACATTACAACACCTGCAACTAACATTACAACACCTGCAACTAACATTACAACACCTGCAACTAACATTACAACACCTGCAACTAACATTACAACACCTGCAACTAACATTACAACACCTGCAACTAACATTACAACACCTGCAACTAACATTACAACACCTGCAACTAACATTACAACACCTGCAACTAACATTACAACACCTCCAACTAACATTACAACACCTCCAACTAACATTACAACACCTCCAACTAACATTACAACACCTGCAACTAACATTACAACACCTGCAACTAACATTACAACACCTGCAACTAACATTACAACACCTGCAACAAACATTACAACACCTGCAACTAACATTACAACACCTCCAACTAACATTACAACACCTCCAACTAACATTACAACACCTCCAACTAACATTACAACACCTCCAACTAACATTACAACACCTCCAACTAACATTACAACACCTGCAACTAACATTACAACACCTGCAACTAACATTACAACACCTGCAACTAACATTACAACACCTGCAACTAACATTACAACACCTGCAACTAACATTACAACACCTGCAACTAACATTACAACACCTGCAACTAACATTACAACACCTGCAACTAACATTACAACACCTGCAACTAACATTACAACACCTCCAACTAACATTACAACACCTCCAACTAACATTACAACACCTCCAACTAACATTACAACACCTCCAACTAACATTACAACACCTCCAACTAACATTACAAAAACAAAAATGCTCACAAACAACTACCAGTATTTGTCTAATGAATATTCCACACACAAACATACATATTTGTAGCAACTAACATGACACAATATCGCAGTTCATACAAAAGTGTTTATTGGGCAACTCCGATGACACTGATCCCATACACCACCAATTCTTTAATTCAACTGTATGCTGTATTGACACTGCATAGTTAAGTGTTCCTGCATATGGCCATCCGCCCGGAGTCCCTATTTATTATATAGTCCATGTCGTCAAAGGGTTACTTGCCATCTTGCCGCTATCACTCTAAACTGTCAATAATCAGTGTCAGTGTTACACATTTACAGTTTGGCCGCCGGTACGAACACGCCAGTTACACACATTAGGCTGGCTTCCCTTGATTAATCTTTCGATATTCACTAGACACCGTTCTTGGCCGTCTAGTCTGACTGAAATTTTGCCGGACTGTCACAATTCGTTAGCTGGTTCAAACACCTCCATTAGTTAATAGGGTTATTTTCAACCAACTCCTTCCTTCAGAAAATATCATCAAAATACACAATGTTACTTGCAATGAGATGTTACGCTTTTACAAAGTTACGCTGTAACGATTATACCATGTTCCCTCAATCGCAGTCCGCGGCCTATATAGAGTTGAGATCCAGTTTTCGGCATTCGTTCACGTCATATTCACGTGATGATTCACAAACAGCAATGGCAGCTGATGATTGCTCACCCTAGCGTCTTTGTTAACTGTCCTGTGGGCTGTTCTCAGTTCCTACTTCTCCTCAATAGAGCTTTAACTCTCTCTGTCCTGTGAATGTAGGGTTGCCAGACGTCCGGCAAAGAGAGGACATGTCCTCCTTTTTTAGCCTAATGTCCCCCGTCCGGCAGGCAAAGCTAAAAGCCTTTAAAATGTCCGGCTTTTTACAGATATTTTATGTTATCATTTTTTTTTTAATGTATTATTGTTACAACTTACAATGTATCTACACTCTACCGTGTGTTTACATTCTTTATTAAAACCCATTGCTTAATATTTATTTAATTTTCCTATTTATACCAAATGTGAAACACCAATTATTTGTATAATTTGAATCTAACTATTACGCTATTCGGCATCATTAACAATGCTGTAGTCTCTATGGTCAAAATGTTAATGTTATTTCCGGTTCCGGTAGCAGAGGCGCCACTTAAATTGTTTTTTTTTTTTAACTTGTAATTTTTTCCGTCTATCATCTCATCTCATCATGTTCCTCTTGTGCCTTGCGGTGTCGAGGTGAAGTATAAACTTCGTGAGAGTGCCCGATTATGGGCTTCAGATATCGATATTCCCATGGACTCTGCTATTCCCTCTATCCAACATTTACGTGGTCGGCCTCTTCCTCTGTTTCCATCTGGTCTGTACATCATTGCTTGTTGTGGTATGCTGTTGACTGGTAACCTACTTGTATTGCCAAACCATTTGATTGCTGCTTTCTAATAAAATCTGGTGCTGCTTTAACCCACACTTTAGTCCTGATTTCTTCATTTCTGATCTTATCTCTTCTTGATACGTTGAGTATTCTTCTCAGGAACCTCATTTCTGTTGTTGTGATTTTTCTTTTCTCTTTTTCTGTCATTGTCCAGGTTTGGCATTGGTAGCATAGAGTTGGTAGGAAGATTGTTTTGTAAAGTGCTTTCTTAGTAGTTATTGATACATGTTTGTTCTTTAGAATCTTTAGTATTGGTGCCATTTGTCCAATGAGTTGATTTGCCTTATTGCAGCTATTTTCGATCTCGTCTTCTGATCTGCCATTTGATGATATTATACTTCCTAGGTACTTGAAACTCTTTACTTGTTTCAAGGGATGTTCGTTTAGATGAATTGTTGTTGTTTGTTCTTATTTAGTTATAGTCATTACATCTGTTCAGTCCGTTTATACTTCTCAGTTTTTCTACGAGCAATCTATGTCGCCGTCTATGTTTATGAAAATGGCTTCTACAAAGAGAAAATGCAAATTCTCGAACACTATGGAAAAAAAGTTGTCATGCTTTGTTGAAGGACGCAACGAGAATGAGGCAAAGTGTACGATGTGCGATAGTTACTTGTCCGTTGCCAACAAAGGAACTACTGACTTGGAGCGCCATGTTGACAGTGAGAGACATAGAAACCTAATCAAAGTGTCCGCGTCATCTAGCACATTGACGTCTTTTTTTCAGCCTAAGTACTCAAATATGTGGCTGAAAGCGCATGCTGCTGAAGCAACTTTGGCATTTCATACAGTTTGTCTTACAACTCGATGACCTGCACAGCTGGTTTGATGCACACATTATTTGAAGATTCAGAAATTGCTAAAAATATTGTTTGTGTAAAAGCAAAGACTGAAGCAATAATAAACCAGGTGATTGCCCCCCCCCCCCCCCCCCACACACACATTGTTGATGAATTGGATAAGTCTTTAAGTGGTATTTTATGTTTCGGTCTTTTGACAGGCGCTAGCATTCACGGTTCGCAGAAAATATTTCCGATCATTGTTCAGTACTTTGACTGGAAAGCAGGTGGAATCCAAACACACCACAACACACCAAATGAAACCTCAGAAACTATATCACAGTATATTTTGAGAACACTCCAAAAACATGATTTGTACTTGCCAAGAGTCGGAACTCACTCATCGTATCCGTCTTCTTGGTGTTGTGTCTAGATGTCTTGTGTTTTATAAGATTTAGCAGAAATATCTCAATCGGCTCGTAGAACTAATGGACAAGTTTTTCGTGCAAACAATACCAGTTCAACTCGTCCTCAGAGTACAAGATAACCTTTATTACAGTACAGCTCTACACATGGTTGCCATCGTACACCGCCAGCCATTGCCTTTCAGCGTTCTGTGTACGACCTTCCCACACACTGCCTGACCATAAAGAATCACTAGCACAACTGATCGTTAATTGTCCCGGCTATTACTGTACACTACAGACTGTCGCTACACTTCACTGCTAAACGAGAATATCAATGATATCTACTTACACACCTCACACTGGTGGCGAATGTGTCATGGCGTGTCTCTCGCTCGGCCGTGCTTGTCGGTTTGTTCACAACACCGGGTCAGCTCTTTCATCACAACTACTGGGCGCTATTGACTGGCCCATCGTTGGTCATCTTGAAGATGAACTCTATTTCACAGTAAACTACAACTTTCATAACTGCGACAAGCGTAAACGTTTTCAAGCGCAGAACCGTCTCAACTTTACCATCTTCAACTCACGTCCCAGCTCAGACTGACAATCAAGCACACTGCCTTTCCGCTTTCGCCTCGGCGCCGTCACGTGACGCATTAGCTCCGCCCACCAATGCTAGCCGCGTTTGCTGTGTTTCTGAACTGTGTCAAGAGTTTCTACACTTGCTGTGTGTCGCGTAATCCAATTCATGGCAATATACCCCCCCCCTTTTTTTTTTTAAATGTTGTAAAATTTTTTACTACCTTTACTCAGTCTTCTACTTCTTGACATGAGTTTGATAAGTACACACTACTGTTTGTCTTAGTGGACTCATGGTCGCATGCTTTGGTCTCTCAATATTCGCACATATCTGTACGTCTGTTGTCAATACATATGAGCCTATCTCTTCCATGATTGATTTAGACTCGTGGAAAGTTTTCATCAATAACCAACATCACAGAAACCAAAAATAAATATGTATATTATGCGGACACGGCAACCCGTCTACACCTAGACTTCTGTGTAGTCACAGCCTCCCTTTCAAGTTCAGAGGTTATGTGATCTAGTCTGACGTAGGATCCAATGTTTCATCAAACATCCCTAGCAGCTCCTCAATCATGTATTATACATGAGCTTCCTACTCAATCCAAGCCCCAGGCTCTGAGCAAGGTATATGTGTGTGATTATGGACTATGGCTTCACTGTCCCTTCTTGTATCAATGGATTGCTCTTGCTTTGACGTTGACGTTAGTGAGTTGTCTTTGACCTTGGTGCTGCTATAATGCTTTTAGTGTCTCTCTTCAGTACTTTTCGCTAAGTATTTCTAGTTTGGGGTATGTTTACCTGGTCTCTGTCTGGTAGCTATCATTGCCCATGGATGTTATGGCGATATTGGTTTTGTGTTTGTACTATACCACTTCTTTATGCAGCTTATACCTTTGCCATTTTCAACTATGCCTTTGGCAATAAGACATTTACCTCACTGAATCATCCTATCCATATAAAGCATACGTGTTCTGTAAACCCCATACATACTAATACTATATCCATGTCATGTATACACATTGTCTCATATTAAATGAATGCGAATTATATTCCATCCTATGTATACATGTTCTACAATTTATCATCCCTGTACCCTGAAGCAATAAAGTAATACAACATTTATATACAATGCAGAAGAACTACACAGGTGGGTCGGTCGTCCGACATGTGAGAAGCTCATGGGTCTTTACAGCTCGGGCCGGAGGGAGAATTGTGAAGGAGGACTCTGGTGCTTTCACTGAAACCACAAGTAGCCTGACCATGAAAGTCATGGCAGTAAGTAAAGCAATAACATGGCTCGAGACACAGACATTCAATGGGGCTTGTTTCCTTAGCGACTCAATGAACATGATCAATAGGATAGAGGAGGGGTCGATCCGAAGAGAATGGTTGCTGCCTATGAAGCGGTCTCGGCTGGCAAAGATTAGTTTCATCTTCGTGCCAGGGCATGCGGGTGTACAAGGAAATGAGCGGGCTGACAATCTCGCAGGTGAGGCTACTGTGGAGGGCGGACGCGCCATGGACCAGGCTGACATTCTGAATGCTCTACGAGAAGTGAGACTTTTGCGAGAACCAAGTGATGACTGTGAATCTACAACAATGGCCAGACTGCGAGAGCAGCAAATTAAAAGAGGGGTGGCCAAACAAGAACACTACGCAGGAAGCCAAAGAAGATTGATAAACCAACACAGAACTGGCGTCGTTAGCCGCTACACGCTGCGGGATTTGCTGAGGAGGGGATCCGAGCACTTATGGACTGAATGGTTCTATGTGCAACGAGGATGATCTGTCGACTAACTAACTAACTAACTAACTAACTATACAATGCGTTTGTTTTCATTTGCACTATTCTGGTTTAAAACATTTATGCAAATGTGTACCTGTTTGGTTTCTCTCAACTGTGCATTGCCCTTATTTGGTTTCTCTCAAATTTACATTTCCACTTGTTGTTGTTTCATAAGTTCTGTGGACTTATGATCATTATGTGCTTTACCATTTGCCTCAGTTTGCATGTTATGTTTCAAATGTAACCACCTGTGTCATACCATTGGACTTGTAGTCACTCTGTTTGCAACATATAGTTATTGTGCTGTAGAGACAAGTAGCAGACTCATATATGTCTCTCGTACCATCTGTAGTGGCTCTTCTCATCAGATCATGACTTCAAGTAGGACTACACACCTTCAAATCTGTGGACATCTGTAACAGTGTATGTAACTATTCATCAATTATCATAATGATGACAGATGAAATGATAAAAAGATAATAACACCATCAAAGGAAATAATAGTTTCCCAACAATGTTGATGATGATGAACTGATACAAATTATAGTTCTAAACTCCTGTGTTACACGTAGACTCTTTGATGACCACTCGTGAGTTGTAGATCAACCTTGTATTCATTCACCAGCGGCTTGTAACTAGTCTGGTGGTCTATGGACTTGCATAGTGCTCATCTAATGCTCAAGTGGTGTAGGACTTCTATCTGCAGCTGCATTCTTAATCTCCATTCAGCTTCAGATACTCTAATACTGTTTGAGAATAATAACATAGTGGGATGTACGTATCTATGTACATAAGTATATACAACAAGTATTAATACAGAGATAATAGTACTTTTAAGCTGTTTCCATTGACATGCCAATGTCCTGATTAGCAATTCAGAATGCTGTTCAGTTGATTAAGCAAGCACCCTGGCTATGAGGTGGTTTACAGGTGATGTCCATTGGCAATGCTGTTCTTTGCTATTTATATCACTGGTTTACATATTTGCATGACATTTCATAGATATCAACATAAGAATGAAGTAGAAGTATCACATTAACTTCATTTGACATCTGATCCTAATATAATATCATGATGGCATGAGTTGGACAATATGTCATATCACTTTAGCTCCTCTATATAAGAGCTGTAGTTTATGTTATTATTCTGACACTTGGTGGTTTTATCACAGTATGTTCATTCAACCAATACTATCATAACCAAGCATTCATTCTGTTAAAAAAAATTATATATACACTAAAATATCTATCTTCTATCTACATATCACAAGACTGGGGTGTTTCATTGTGAAATATATGATGTTATCTATACTTTTTGTGATAGTACTTCTCATTTGCAGATGTATTAACCACTCTTTCCCATGCTTCAATCTCTTCTTGTGTACAATCTTTTATTCCAGGTATGTTACCTAGCATTAGTCCAGCGTACGAGTTTGCTAGCATTGCTGCTTGTATTCTGCCAGTATAGTATGGGCCGTCGATTTCGATCAATGCTGTGTGATACTTTTCGAGTGTTCCCCCGAATGTTCGACAATTTACTGTATTACCTGTGTAGTCTTCCCTTCTAACAAACCTTTGGTTTACTCCCACCAACGATGCTCCAGTGTTTCTTATGCATGTGGTTGGTATGCCATTGACAAATGCTTTTTTGACTTTCAGAGTTGCACTGCACATGTTGTTCGTATTTGTCTGTTGTGTAGGCATTCTTTGACTATTTACCGGGTTATCAATCTGTTGTCTATTATTTTGGTTTGTAGCTATAGACAATTTATTTGTGGTTTGGTCATGTTCTTCCTTTTTACTAGGTTTGACATCTGTTCTTTTAGCCTCTTTCATCATTTGTTTCAGTCTACAACTCTTGACTTCATGTCCAAAACTATGGCAAAGATAACATTTTATGTTGGCTTTATAGTCTAATAGTTTGTCTATTATTTTTAAGGATAGATTATTTATGTATGATTCATAGTTTGGATTACTGTCACACATCTCATGTACTCTGTGTTGGTGTTTGCAGTAGTTGCAATCTATCATTATCCCTCTCTTTGATGTGTTGTATGGTCTTTGCTGGTTTGGTTTATGTTGGTATGGTCGCTTAACTCTATTATGGTCCTTGTACTGGTGGTATCTCTTTGATGAATTGTTGCTTTTCTGATTTGACAATATTGTTGAAGGTCCTATTATTATTTCCGGTTGGGTCTCTTCTGTACATATTTCTTTATTTGTGTTGTAGTTTGTTTGTGCTAGTGGTAACCTCATTTTCTCTTTCTCTAACTTCAACTTGTCTATTTGAAATTGTAATCTTTTTTCTTCAAGATCTAGCTTTTGTCTTTCTAAAGCTAATTCTTTATCTCTTTGTTTTTCTTGTGATTCTCTAAGTTCTTTAGCTGCAGCCCTGTCTTCTGTTATCTGACTTCGAAATTCTGAGAGTTTGTTTTCTGCCCATGTCAAAAGTTCCAGGCCTGTGAAACAGAATTTCTCACCAAGTATTACAAAATCTATTAATTTAGACATGTTGTGGTTGTGTACCTGCCTACTATATATGTTTCAATAACCTATAGCTGAAACCATGCACAATAATTGTAGACACTAACTTTATCAGTGTCTTCAGATAATATTTGTGCTGACAATGGTAAGGGATCTCATTAGCAAGAATATATCTGCGTCAGTGTCGCTGCTGATTTTGCTCTGGCGAAGCCGACTGATGAACTTGGTGTAAAAATGATGTACTATAATGATGATAACAACACTGGACAACAATAACACCTATCAGAAGTTTTAGCTAAATAACATAACACCTGTGGAAAAAAATAATCACAAATAATAGATACATTAATGACGTTAAAGGACAATAAATATTGGACTAGGTTACAAAACAAGACAAAGTTCTCGCTAGCAGTCGAAAATTTACTTAAATTCTAAGTCAATTTCGAATGCCAACTGAACGGAACGTACTATTGGGTGATGATGAAATAACCACAAAAGTAGCCCACCAACCTCCCACTAATGATGAGGGTGAGTACACATATGGTGGACGGGTGCCTGTTGACTCTGGAATACTAAGCAGGACACATATACAAATCAAGTGAAAACAGCTTAACCTGTATAAATTCCGCTTCGGTGTCCTTGATGGCTTGGTCCAGATGCTTTGCTGCCCTTCAGGATTCTTCACAAGGTGGTATGGATCAGCTTCACTGCATTTCGGGCTGACCCGGAATCAATAGAAGTTTGGTCTTGAAAAATGGCGATCCTCACAATTGTGGCGTCTAAGGTGCGTATTATACTACTGATGGCACTGGAAAACTGGATCTGAAAAATATTCTTCAATCTAACACTGAGATTAGTTCATTGGAGCACTATAGTGCGTGAAGCACATGAACACGGCTCTCGAATGACAGTTTATGTGGCTGAGTGCCATACTCTGTTTTCTTGAAGAAATATTTGGAATGTTGAATTAAAGTTCTTTGCAACTATACCCAGATGTAATACATCACCCAATTCATCTAACGTGATGCTTGGCCGAGACGTGAGCTTATTTGTTGTTGTCGATGGTAGCCATCTTGATACCCTTCGACAAGGTCATTCTTTGTCTTCAACACCTGGTGTTCACATTCTATCTTTATTACTTGCAGATCACTGTATTTTTCGTTTCTTTCGTCCTGTTTATTCTTCAATACTGCACTGACGAAACCTTCTCCCTTGATTCATTCAAACGGACGTAATGCCCCCAAGTGCCAAGAGTCGGAACTCACTCATCGTGTCCGTCCTCTTGGTGTTGTGTCTAGGTGTCTTGTGTTTTATAAGATTTAGCAGAAATATCTCAATCGGCTCGTAGAACTAATGGACAAGTCTTTCGTGCAAACAACACCAGTTTAACTCGTCCTCAGAGTACAAGATAACCTTTATTACAGTACAGCTCTACACATGGTTGCCATCGTACACCGCCAGCCATTGCCTTTCAGCGTTCTGTGTACGACCTTCCCACACACTGCTTGCCCATAAAGAATCACTATCACAACTGATCGTTAATTGTCCCGGCTATTACTGTACACTACAGACTGTCGCTACACTTCACTGCTAAACGAGAATATCAATGATATCTACTTACGCACCTCACACTGGTGGCAAATGTGTCATGGCGTGTCTCTCGCTCGGCCGTGCTTGTCGGTTTGTTCACAACACCGGGTCAGCTCTTTCATCACAACTACTGGGCGCTATTGACTGGCCCATCGTTGGTCATCTTGAAGATGAACTCTATTTCACAGTTAACTACAACTTTCATAACTGCGACAAGCGTAAACGTTTTCAAGCGCAGAACCGTCTCAACTTTACCATCTTCGACTCACGTCCCAGCTCAGACTGACAATCAAGCACACTGCCTTTCCGCTTTCGCCTCGGCGCCGTCACGTGACGCATTAGCTCCGCCCACCAATGCTAGCCGCGTTTGCTGTGTTTCTGAACTGTGTCAAGAGTTTCTACGCTTGCTGTGTGTCGCGTAATTCAATTCATGGCAGTACTCCAAATGTGTTGCTTTTGCTGGTGACAATGCCAATGTGAATTTTGGAGGCGTTAACCGAAGAGAAGGTAGAAAGATGTTCTCGCATTTGAAGGAAGCCTTGAGCAAGCCATTAGTAGGCGTTGGATGTTCTGCTCATGTTCTGCACAACTGCACCCAACACGGCGCAGATTTAATGCAGATTGGCGTTGAATCTATTGTCTTGAAAATATTCAATTACTTTTCTATATACACAGAAACTTTAAAGGATTTTTGTGACTATGTCAACATTAACTATCAGCAACTACTCTATCACTCTTAAACTAGATGGCTCAGTTTGTTTCCAGCTGTTGAGAGGCTGTTGAGACTGTTTACTGTTTTGAAAGAATATTTTCTTTCTGTAAACCAACCACTGCTATGATAAAAAATTTATTGGCAGCTATTGTAATAAAATTGTATTGTTTGTGGGTTTAATCTGGAACGATTTAAATGAAACATTCAATATGTCATCCTTTGTCCTCCTTTTTGTCTTATTATGTCCTCCTGTGTCGTCCTTTTTGTCTTATTATATCCTCCTGTGTCCTCCTTTTTGTCTTATTATGTCCTCCTTTTGGTGCCCACGTATCTGGCAACCCTACTGTGAATGTAACTCACCGCCGTTACTTTTTCCCATTACCATCATTTGGGTTTATAGCAACTGCAACAACTAACAAACGTGCAAACAAACAGCTTACACCAACATCGATGCCCTCCGTACTTCTGTAACGGGTTTGCATCCATTCTGGGTATTGTGTGTTTATGGCAAGGAGACTGCTGACCTTTCTGAGTACTGTGTATTTATGGCCAGGAGACTGCTGACCTTTCTGAGTACTGTGTGTTTATGGCAAGGAGGTTGCCCGCTTGTGTCGAAGAATGGATCTAATATTTGTAGTCGTTGCTTCGGCGCTCCGTGTGATGAGAGGAGTGGAATGGTGTTCATAGAGTTGTTCCGAATACAAACGTTCTGCACTGCCTTGTCTGTGGCAGTCTCCATCCATCCATCATGTGCCTATAAGGGTGGGCGGTCATGTTCTGCCATCTCATTCGGTCACAAAAGTCGTGGATCAATTTTGTGCTCATGTCTCGACCATGCCACGTGGCAGAGTCATCCAGGTATTTACTTCTCGGTCTTAACCTTGGTCTCTTCCCTTCGATCTTGCCAGTCAGTACCAAGTTCTCCACGGCATTTCTTCTCATAACATGCCCCAAAAAAAAAAATTTGACAGTCTACGTCTAATAACTCTAATCAGTTTACAATCTTCATTTGTTTCTTGAAGGATTTGTTCATTGGTTTTTCTGCCTGTCCATGGTATTCTTTGCATTTTCTTCAGAAACCACATTTCCACAGCCATCAGTTGTTTCAGTTTGCTCGTTGTCCACGCTTCACATCCATACAATAGTATAGGTTCTATGTAGCACTTCAACACTCTTTTTCTCGTTTCAATTGATATCTTTTTATTAGTCAATATGTGTCAGCCTAGCAGTCTGGAAATCATAACTACCTTGTATCATGAAGCAGGTGTACATCCAATTTAAAATTGACTGGAAGCTCCGAGGATAAGTGAGCCATGGTCATGGCCGTGTCGGCAAACACTGAAAGTATCCTGGTGGTCGCAGTAACGCTAGTGGCTAATATCGCCACAGAATCAACTTCGACAGATACCATCTGTCTGAGCCACTAGGTCAGTTGTGGGCACACGTTCTATGCTTCAGTGACGAATGCCCCGCGCCCACACGCGTCGTTTCTCACACCGGAGTGCTATAAGGCCTACTGATCTTATTTTGGGTGTCCGTGTTGACAGAGGCAGCGTCGGTAAGTGTTCTAAAATGTGTGCCTAGCCTTCGATGCACCGCTGAGAATTGTACGAGCGACGGTTTGCAGTAGGGGCATCCTCCAAGGCTGGTGGTGTCTTTTCGTTACATTGTGTATTCACTAGCTAACACCACTGTTAGCTGAGCAGCCTTTGTTTTCATGTTGCTGCTGTGTATCATCGGCGTATGTAGGACGTGTATTTGATGATGTAGTTGGTGATGATGATGATGACGATGATTATGGTGATGACGATGGTGATGATGTTGATGATGATGATGATGATGATGATGATGATGAGGATGAGGATGATGATGATAACAATGATAGTGATGATGATGATGATGATGATGATGATGATGATGATGGTAGTCGTGGTGGTGGTGATGGTGGTGGTGGTGGTGGTGGTGGTAATGATGATGATGATGATGATGATGATGATGATGATGATGATGATGATGACGACGATGATGTGGAGATGGAAGAGGAGGAGGAGGACGAAATTTCCGGTTGTCGTGAGATGATGGTGCTGATGACGTTGACGGAGACCTCACGTGTAACGGACACATGTTTGCTGTTCCCACAGACGACTACACCTGCACCTACAATGGGGTCACCTATGAAAACGGCCAGGTCGTACCAGTAGCTCGCCTGCTGATCACACGCGACCCATGCTGGGTCTGCAAGTGCCGGAATGGGATCCTGACGGTGTGCACCAATGAGACATGCCCGGTCAGAAAAGTATCCCGCCGACTAACATAGCACCGACCTCACAGCCTATGTTAGATGTATGTTACAACCTCACACCTTATGTAATATGTGCATTACAGCCTCACGCCTTATGTAATATGTGAAATACAACCTCACACCTTAAATATTTATGTTACACTTGCCTTACGATCCCGGACGATACCCCATATTGCCAGTGAGCTAAAGTTGTTGCCAGCGACTGGTTCATGTATTGCCGTTGACTTCTCCTCATGTGTCCAGCGATGGTGTGTTGTTTTAGAGGCGAGTTAGTTTGTAGTGGGCGGCCGATGAGTGACTGTTATAATGGGCCAACAAATTACTATTGTTTCCAGCGGGCAGAACTTATATTTAATGATTGCTGACTCAATCATCGTTGTATCTGACACTCCCCACTACATGAGTATGGCTGGATTCTGATTACGGCGCTCGGCCACCTGTCCCTTTCTATGATGTGGCGTAAATGTTCTACGAGCAACAATTCTGCACATTTCACAACAGTTACCTCTTTAAACACTGAACACAGCTCTAGTAACAGAACACCATTCGTAATTTAAGTTGTATTTTGACTCTAGATATAAAACAGCTCACAATAGCATTTACACAACGTTTACGTAATACCTAGAGTCTACACAAATACATCATTAACTACAAGTGTGGTGGCACAGTATGTGGCCATATTATACAGAATATAGACCCATGTCCCACTCAGTCCATGGTTCTAGACCCAACTGATCGCTTCGAGGAAAAATCTCCCCTGCCCAGCGATATGCTGCGCTATTTCCGTGCAAGGTCTGGACCTCAACTTACTCGGTCTTCACGCAAACTGCGTCCGATTCCAGATTGTCTGCACTCCATGCCTCTTAATCTGATTAGGGACATGGCAACCCTCACATCTTATGTAATATATTAATTGCAACCTCACACATTATGTTGTATGTGAGTTAAAACCTCAAACCTTGTGCAATATGTATGTTACAACCTCACATCTCATGTAATATTTGAATTACAACCTCAGACCTTTTGTAATATGTATGTTACAACCTCACATCTTATGTTATGTGTGTATTACAACCTCACACCTTATGTAATATGTGAATTACAACCTCACACATTATGTAATATGTATGTTACAACTTCACATCTTGCATAACATGTATGTTACAACCTAACACCTTATGTAATATATATGACATAACTTAATAGCATATGTTCTATTATGTTGCAACCTCACACGTTATATAATATGCTAATTGCATTCTCATATCTTATGTTATATGTATGTTACAACCTCACACCTTGTGTAATATTTGTTACAACCTCACCCCTTACGTAAGATGTATGTTACATGCTCATATCTTATGTTATGTGTATGTTATAACCTCACAGCTTATATAATATTTATGTTGCAACCTCACCCCTTATGTAATATGTATTTTACTTCCTCATATCTTATGTAGTATGTATGTTACAACCTCAAAGCTTATGTAATATGTTAATTTTTTTTCGCATATCCTTTACATGACATCGCTGTCAACATCAGCATCTTTCAGCTGATTGTTGATTTCTTGGCAAGATTACGCTCAGTAGTTTGCCATAGCTTTCTGAGCGACCGGCTCACATACTCCTAAGTTACCGACGTGGAGAGAACCGCTACGAATTCTCGCGCACGACACGTCACGTTAGGATAATATACGGGATTACGTAGAAAGTCGTGTAACCCCTAGACCAGAGAGAACGACAATATGTTAATTAACTCCAATGTTATATGTATGTCAAACCTCACAGCTTATGTAAAATGTATGTAACAACCTCACAGATTATTTTATATGTTAATCACATGCTCATATCTTATGTAATATGTATGTTACAACCTCACAGCTTATGTAATATGTTAGTTACATGTTCATATCTTATGTAATATGTATGTTACAACACCACGGCTTATGTAATATGTTAAATACATGGTCATATCTTATGTTATATATATATATATATATATATATATATATATATATATATATATATATATATATATATATCACAACCTAATACCTTATGTTAAATTATGTCACAGCTCGCAGCTGATGTTATATGTGCGTTACAACATCACAGCTGATGTTATATGTGTTTTGCAACCTTACAGTTGATGTTATATTTATATTACAACATCCGCAGCGTATCTAATATATATATAAATGCTATTTTCCCATCAACAGAATGCACAGCACGAAGCATACACTGATCTAGGTGTTCTCTTTATCTCACACACAACTGCCCACCTGCAACAAGCAAACACAATCAAATAAACTGACATGTCAAGTACAACAATTTCATTATTGCTGCTTTTTGTTCTTGTTTGTGTGAGAGTGCAATAGGTCACCTCATCAATATTGTTGTAATATCATTTATTGACAAGCTCCATAACGGGTGGGAAATATACCAATATGGATGGGAAATATACCAATATTGGTGGGAAATATACCAATAAGTGTGGGAAATATTCCAATATGGATGAGTAATATACCAATATTGGTGGGAAAATACCAATATGGGTGAGAATTACAAATATTGGCGGAAAATATACCAATACGGGAGGGAAATATACCAATATGGGTGAGAAATATAACAATATTGGTGAGAAATTTAGCAATATTTGTGGGAAATATATCAACATAGGTGGAAAATATTCCTATATGGAGAGAAAATATATCAATATGGATGGGAAATATACCAATATGGGTGGGAAATATGCCAATATGGGTGGGTTACATTTTTTTTTTTCTGTTATCGTGTAAGTTTTCATTGGTTGTGTCATATTTTATTGTTATGTCAGTTTGCTGTTGTGTCATTTTCCAGTGATGTGTCGTTTTCATGTGTTGTCGATTTCTTTATGTGTATGTGTCTGTTATTTTTTGGATGTTTTACCTTTCTTTAGGTGCATCGTTCAGTGTCTGTGTCAGTTTTCATTGTTTGTGTCAGCAATTTTAATTGGTTGTGTCAGTTTTCATTGGTTGTGTCATTTAGATGTTGTGTTTCGCAGTCCTGCTACTGAGTTGAGTGCTTGGCGCGACGCTGTGAGCTGCGAATTTCGTGTGAAATGCTTTTAAATCTGCCCGAGTTTGTGGAGCTTGAACTGCATGTTCAGAGCAATGGCGGTGGGCTATGTCCCAGAATTGACCGGTTTGTGTGCCTTATGCAGAAATGCGTGGCTGTTGGTCTCCTGGTTGACTGCCGCTTATTTGACGATGAACTGTGTTTCACGGAGGACTGTTGTTTTGGCATTCTGGAGACGGCATTATGTATAGTGAAATTTTGTTTTTTAAAATATGTCCGAGGTGTTTTGGCGTGAACTGCATGCCTGGAAAATAGCGTAGCTGGCTAGAAACCATCTAGAAACGGAACAACAACATCTAGAAATATTTGCATACATGGTGGCTGGTTGTGCAGCAGAAGTGGCCGGTTGTTTGCCTTGTTTTCCAATAACTGCCGTTTCCATCAATGATGAACTGTATTTTCGTAGAGTACTTTTGCGTTGTCATTCTGGCAACGGCATTATGTACAGTAAAATGTTTTTGTTTTTTTGTTTTTTTTTTTACATCTGTTCGATGTAGATTTGTTGCGTGAACTACATTTCAGAGAAAATATGGCGTGGCTGGCTAGAAAACATCTAAAACCGGAACAACATCTAGAAATATCGAGACTATGTAGGCTAAAATCTGGTTTGAATAGTGACTGCTGCTTCCATTAAAGATGAACGGTATGTTTCGTGGAGGACTTTTGTGGTGACATTCTGGTGGCGGCATTATGCACAATGTGCCTGTTCGGGCTGTTTGTCGAGACTCCTGTCTTTTCCACTTTTCACATAGGGCAGTGAGGAAGGAAGTATAATTGGGACGTCCCGTTTTTGTGATGTTGGAACCGCGACTGAACTGAACTGAATTTAGTTGTTGTGTTATTTTTCAGTAGATGTATTATATTTTCAGTTGTTGTCTGCTACATTTTTTGATGTGTTGTTTGTCTTTAGGTGCCTCGTTCGTTGTCTGTGTTAGTTTTCAGTGTTTATATCAGCAGTTTACATTGGTTGTGTCAGTTGTCATTGGTTGTCTTAGTTTTTCGTTGTGTAATTTTTCAGTGGATGTGTCATTTTAATTTGTTGTATGTTACATTTTGAAGTTTACATTTTGGATGTTTTGTTTTCTTTAGGTGCATCGATCAGTTTTTGTGTCATTTTTCAGCATTTATGTCAGTGGTTTTCATTGTTTCTATCAGTTTTCATTTGTTGCTTCATTTTGTTGCTGTGTCACTTTTCAGTAGATGAGTTATTTTCAGTTGTTGTCTGTTACATTTGAATGTTTTGGTTTTCTTTTGTTGTGTCAGTGTTCATTCGATGTTTCATTTTGTTGCTGTATCAGTTTTAATTTTTTTGTGTTTGCAGTTTTCATTACTTGCGTCAGTTTTCATTGTTTGTGTCAGTTTTCATTGGTTGTTGTGGTATTGTTGTGACATTTTGAGTGTTTTTGTCGGTGTCTTATTATCATACATAAGTGTTTGACAGAGCCATTTGAGATCTTAGAAAGAGCGCCATTTGTCGGCCGTGATGGAACGAAATCTGACAACCGGTGCTCTTAAAAGTCTTGTATGTTATACCTGACGCTATTTTATCTTGTCTCAGCTATTCCATGCCACACGAATGTGATACCATCAACTCCTAATGGGCACGCACCCAGATGCCATCATTGTGGAAGAGGGAGATATCGATATCTCACGACAGTGGAGACACTATCAATAAGATGTAACCAATGACAGAGCGGGTGTTTCAGCTTATGACGTCATCATCTTGTACAACTACAAAAGACGGATTTTTTTTTTTCATCAACACATACAATATGAGCATAAACACAGCCAAAACCGAAGTAATGCAAGTTAGCAGATCGCCAGGCCCACTAAGTATACAGATAAATAACACAACTCTGAAACAAGTTAAAGAATTCAAATACCTTGGAAATATGATCACAGAAGATGGCAGATTGGACAGAGAAATTGAAATCAGATGTCAAAAAGCTAGTGCACTTACATATCAACTATCACCCTTACTGAAACATCCAAACATACCCATGTTCGCAAAACGACAGATAATAAAAAGCATATTCACACCAACCCTATGCTACCAATCTCAAACCTCGACTCTATCCAAATTACACCTTCGCAAAATCAACACCTGTGAAATGAGATGCTTGAGGAGAGCTGCCAACTTAACAATCCGAGACCGAGTAAGAAATGCTACTATCAGACAGACTGTGGGATCAACACCTTGTGCCACATTTATTGAAAGACAGAAGATCAAGTGGTTTGGCCATGTCGTTAGAATGCAACATCAGCAGCTACCATCACTGGCCTTACATCAAAGATCATCTGCGACGAGACCACGAGGACGTCCAAGAAGAAAATGGATTGACGACATCAGAGACATTGTACAACCACACGGAATGACACTATCCAGTGCCGCCCACCGGGCGCTGGAACGCAAATTATTCCTCCCCACGACGCTTGACGGCAGAAGTGGAAGATGATGATGATGATGATGACATAACATATTATACTGGAATAGTACCGAATGGATACCCGATGACAACTACTACTACCTTCATGATTACACATATTACTACTACTACTACTACTACTACTACTACTACTACTACTACTACTACTACTACTACTACTACTACTACTACTACTACTACTACAACTACTACTACAACTACAACTACTACTACTACTGCTGCTGCTGCTGCTGCTACTACTACTACTACTACTACTACTACTACTACTACTACTACTACTACTACTACACAGTTGCATATTATGATGGTATATTACCGAATGTATACAACGGTTATATGAAACATAAAAATATACAAATATACACAAAATATACAAATACTTAGTGAAACAACAAGAATCAACACTACTTAATGAAACACTTAATTTCCTAAGAAAATATATTTAGCTACCTTGTTAGATTCCCCCAAACAGACAATCACAGACATAGACACATATACAACTCTGCTTATACCGATAGCAGATTACATACATCTACTAGCCGAAGCTCAGGTGGAAGTATTGATTTTCACACATATACCACGTAAAGTGCATTATTTTTCAACACACACACACACTCACACACATTACTATCACCACCACTACTACTATTACTACTACTAATACTACTGCTGCTACTACTACTACTACTACTACTACTACTACTACTACTACTACTACTACTACTACTACTACTACTACAACTACTACTACTACTACTACTACTTCTGCTGCTGCTGCTGCTGCTGTCGCCTCTGCTGCTGCTAACACTACTACTACTACTACTATTGCTACTACTACTACCACCGTTGCTATAAATACTGCAACTACTACTACTACTACTACTACTACTACTACTACTACTACTACTACTACTACTACTACTACTACCACCGTTGCTATAAATACTGCAACTACTACTACTACTACTACTACTACTACTACTACTACTACTACTACTACTACCACCGTTGCTATAAATACTGCAACTTCTACTACTACTACTACTACTACTACTACTACTACTACTACTACTACTACTACTACTACTACTACTACTACTACTACTACTACTACTATTGCTACTACTACTACCACCGTTGCTATAAATACTGCAACTACTACTACTTCTACTACTACTATACTACTGCATGACTACTACTACCACTATTATTCTTGCTAATATTACTACTACTTTTACTACCACACTACTACTACTACAATTGCTATTACTAATAGTATTGGTACTATTACTACTACTACTACTACTACTACTACTACTACTACTACTACTACTACTACTACTACTACTACTACTACTACTACTAATAATAATAATAATAATAATAATAATATAAAAACTACTACTAATTATACTACTACTACTACTACTACTACTACTACTACTACTACTACTACTACTACTACTACTACTACTACTACTACTACTACAATAATAATAATAATAATAATAATAATAATATCCCCACTAATATGAATATTTCTACAATGGCCACCTCTTTCTTTACTTCTCCTACAATTACTGTTACTACTACTACTATTACTACTACTACTACTACTACTACTACTACTACTACTACTACTACTACTACTACTAATACTAATACTACTACTATTACTAGTGATACTAGTACTACTGCTAGTAGTAGTACTACTACTATTATTACTACTACTACTACTACTACTACTACTACTACTACTACTACTACTACTACTACTACTACTACTACTACTACTACTACTACTAATACTAATACTACTACTATTACTAGTGATACTAGTACTACTGCTAGTAGTAGTACTACTACTATTATTACTACTACTACTACTACTACTACTACTACTACTACTACTACTACTACTACTACTACTACTACTAATACTAATACTACTATCACTATATCCACTTCTACTAGCACAATCCCACTAATAGTACTACTATTACAAGAACAGCTACTACTTCTATTACTACTATTACCACTACTACTACTGTTACTACTATAGCCATTACTACTATTATTATTCTACTCCTACTACTGCTACTACTACTGCTGCTACTACTAGACACTTTTTCTATAATATTACTACTACACTACTACTGCCGCGCTCCCTGGCCGATGAGTTAGCAGCTTTCTCCGTAACCCTGAATACTCTCGTGGTTGACGTGAGCGCACGAGAATTGGAAGCGCTTCGAGTCGCGCCAGTGACTTATGAGAGTATGGAGCCGGTCGCTCAGATAGCAATGGCAAACTACTGAGCGTAATCTTGCAAAGAAATCAACATACAGCTGAAAGATGCTGATGTTGACAACGATGTCCTGTAAAAGATATGCAAACCAATACTACTACAGCTGTTGCCGCCTCTGCTGTTACAATACTGTCTTCATGATTTATTACAACAACTAATACCTGAAGATAACGACATTAATGGGGATTACAATGCAGTGGATCAACACATGAATTGATCCATACCGTCTGATATCGCAATTTGGAGGGAGGTATGATTACCAACGCCAGTCAACTACTACTGATGACTACTATTACTTCTAACAACTCTTCTTTACTACTATTACTATCTGCTGTTACAACTACTTTTTCCACTAATGTAAATGCCATTGGAACGTCTATTACTACCAATATAACTCATACTACTTCTATTTCTTAGACAGATATAACGACACTCATATAAACCTAAGACCTAGAAGAATACACAGACACGGAGGTATATTTACAACTTTATAAAATATCTAAGAGACACAGGTATGATACTATTGTTTTGCTATGGAACCTATAATGCTTATGATGCATGGATCGATTTCTCTCACTAACCACACGACGTGCGTTTTCCCTCCTAATGAAGCCAACTCGATACCTTGACACCCACGCCTTCCCTTAAAAAACAGCGGTCACTTCTTCACGAAAAGAGAAATGCAGTATTATTTTGTTGTTTCTACCTACAACGCTGATGACATTAACACATGTTTTCAAATAAAACCGCTCTGACCACAGACAAAGTCGATCATACGCGGAAAAACCATACCAACTGGTTCAATCCATCGCACACACCACGGCTGAGACACCCCAATGTCTGGACCTAACAATTATAGCACCTCAACACCCCTGGACATATCCATGGATCCCCCGTAATCCTAATCCATACCTCTAAACATGTGTGTGATTATGATGTTTCTATAACGTATGATGATAGTGATTATTCACTACACCCAGTAATAACCGCCATATGTATTTTTTAAGGTTTTATTTTGAAGCTCCTTTGCTCTCGTTCCCAACGTTCCCTTGCGGTGTCGAGGTGGATATTAGATAAAATTCTAGATGTTTTTCATTTGGAGTTAGATATTTTATAGATTTGACGTTTCTTTCGGGGTCATTTAATTATTAATGTGTAAAATATTGATTACGCATTTTTTGTTTGGTCTGAACGCGAGTGAATTATGGTAAATGCCATTATTTAAACTTTGAACTGACTTGGGTCAACGCTCAGCAATATGGCAATCCCCCAGTAATGAGTAAAAGCGCGCAAAAGTCATAGTAACATTATTTGAACTGTAAGTTTACTTATTTGCGAATTATTGCTGCGATGCCGACTTTGTGATTCTTTTTCGTGTGATTTTTTTTTCTTTTTTAAATAATTGTATCTTCCACTTTGAATAAATCTTTCAACGTGCCAAAAGTAAAGCAATATGAACAAAAATGTTGGAAAGAGTGGCTGCAGGATGGTGTAATTAAAAACTGGGTGATGGCAGTTCATAGAGATGCGACTAATTCTTGTTGTAAGTACTGCAATTGCGAAATGAAAGCGTAAATACAAGACTTGAAGAATCATGCAGAGACTAAAAAAACAAAATGCAGTGCTATTCAGGTATATTACACCGTTGACATCTGTTTTTAGAACTACACAGATTAATGAATCATCACAAGTTGAAGGATCTGTCACAATGTTTTTAAGTTGTCATTGTGCAATTGCGAACTGTAACCATTTGATTGATGTGTGTAAAAACACTATTTCTGACAGAAAAGTTCTAAATGACACAAAAATGCATCGAATCAATCAATCATGTGCCATGCCGGAAAGCGTGGGCGGTCATGACTCGCCATTTCACTCGATCACCATAATCGTGGATCAGCTCAATGTTCCTGTCTCGACCATGCCATGTGGCCAAGCCATTCAGGTATTTACTTCTCGGTCTTCCCCTTTGTCTGTTCCCTTCGATCTTGCCAGTTGTCACTAAGTTCTCCAATCCATTTCTTCTCATAACAAGTCCAAAAAATTTTGACTGTCTATGTCTAATTTCACTAATCAATTTACGATGTTCATTTGTCTCCTGTAGTACTTGGTCATTGGTTTTTCTGTCTGCTCGTGGAATTCTTTGCATTCTCCTCAGAAACCACATTTCTACAGCCATCAGATGTTTTTCAGTTTGACTGCTCATTGTCCAAGTTTCAAACCCATACAAAAGGACAGGCTCTATGTAGCACCACAACACTCTTTTTCTCGTTTCAGTTTACATCTTTTTATTGGTCAATATGTTTTTCATCTTGCTAAAGGTTACTTTCGCCATGGCGATTCTTGTTCTAATCTCTTCAAGGCATCTCCCATCAGATGTTATAACTGTTCCGAGATAATTTTACCGATTCACTTGTTGAAGAATATTCCCATTTACTTGTATTTTTTTTTTTTTTTTTTTGCATATCCTTTACAGGACATCGCTGTCAACACCAGCATCTTTCAGCTGTATGTTGATTTCTTGGCAAGATTACGCTCAGTAGTTTGCCATTGCTTTCTGAGCGGCCGGCTCACATACCCCTAAGTTACCGATGCGATTCAAACCACTGCTGATTCTCACCGTCATCACGTTACCGACGAGAGTATACGAGATTACGGAGAAAAGTCATAACCTCTAAGTCACGAAGCCGGCACTTGTATATTACATTGTGGTATTTCGTTCTTCCTAGTGGCGACCATAATCTGTGCCTTTTTACAATTTAATTCTAATCCCAGCTGCTCACTGTGTGCAACAACAGCATTTACTAATTGTTGCAGATCCTGCTCATTATCTGCAATCAATACTGTTTCATCTGCATATCTAATGTTATTGATGTTTCGTCCCCCAATGCTGATTCCATTTATATCTTCTACATTTCTGAAAATATTTTCACTGTATAGGGAAAAACATATCTGGAGACATTACACATCCCTGCCTAACACCTCTCTTAATAGGCTGATATTGTCCCACTTCTTTATCGAAGCTGTCATTCTGTCATTTACTGCCAATATAGTACCTTGCGGTGTATGGTAGGGGGGGGGGGGGGTGTCTTTGAGTCTGAGGAATAAAGGCCGTCTGGCTAGTGCTGCCGCCACGAACTGTGCAGGTTAGGATTTTCTTTTTGCCCCCGACAGAAAAAAATCCCACACCTTACCGAGGGATCGAACCCGGGTCTCCCGAATGAGAGTCCGGCGTTCTAGCCACTCGGCCAGCCGCTCCTCCTATGATTATCGAAGTAAATGTACAAATATTATAAGAAGTATTTTGTTTTCTCACTTTGAAGAAGATTTGATCAGTTATATTTTTGCAAATTCATTCATTCATTCATTCATTCATTCATTCATTCAGTAGCATGTCCTTTGCAGAACCTCGCTCCCATAACAACCTTCCGGAAAACCTCTCGATCATAAGCAAGATGTCCCGCGTCTGATACACCCATCTGGAGATCATCCGCCACATCCTGCACCCATCTTCTCTTTGGCCTTCCTCTTCCTCTCTTCCCAGGCATATACCCTTCCATTATTGTTCTCTCCAAGCTTTCGTGACGTTTCAAGTGACCAAAATATTTCAATTTCCTTTGTTTTATCGTCTTTAATAGCCAACCTTCTTCAATATTCAACTCTTGAAGTATGGATGCATTTGTTCTTTTCTTTACCCAAGATAATTTTAGAACTCGTCTATAACATTTGTATTCAAAGGCGTTTATGCGCTGTTCAGCTTGTTTAGTGAGTGTCCATGTCTCACAGGCGTATGTTGCAATGGGAAAGATGCATGCTCTTAAACATCTAATTTTTGTAGTTCTGTCTGTCCCACTCCATAATTTATTCAGCTGTTTTAGTCTTTGAAGAGCAATTGATAGTCGCCGTTTAATTTCTTTCATTGTGTCCCCGTTGTTGGTAATCAATGACCCAAGATATTCAAAATTTTCCACCACCTCTAATTTTTCCCCATTAATGTATATTTCTTTCTCCATGGTAGTTTTATCTGTATTTTATCTATTTTTGTTTTTGCTATGTTAAGATATAAGTTGTGATTTTCACTATTCAATTGGGTTGAGGCTATTAGGTTTTCCATGCCATTCTGTGTTGTGGATAGTAACACTGTATCATCAGCATATCGAATCTCTGGTATGTCATGACCGCCGATATTTAGGGCATCATATAGCTCCCTGTTTATATCATCTCTTACATTTCTCATTATATTTTCGGCGTACAGGTTAAACAAATAGGGTGACAGCACGCAGCCCTGACGAACTCCTTGCTTGATGTCAAACCAATCTGATGTCTCGCCATCTATTCTAACTGCTGCTTGTTGGTCTAGATAGAGCATTTTTATGAGTTGTACTGCATGTGATGGAAAGCCCATAGTCCTCATGATTTCCCAAAGTTTCTGATGCTGTACACAGTCAAATGCCTTTGAATAATCCACAAAACATGAGTATAGATTTACATTAAATTCTCTGCACTTCTCTATTATTAAACGCATGTTGAATATGTGATCTCTTGTTCCTCTTCCTTGTCTAAATCCAGCTTGAACTACGTTAATCTCTTCTTCCATTTTCTTACGAAGTCTTCCCATTATGACTTTTAGTAGAATTTTACTTGCATGACTGATCAGGGCAACAGTTCTATAGTTGGTGCATAATTTCAGGTTGCCCTTTTTTGGTATTGGAATGAAGATAGTTCTCTTCCAATCTTTTTGCCATATACCATATTTCCAAATCTTTGTACATAATGCATGATATATGTGTATGCTTTCTTCTCCTCCCGCTTTAATTAGTTCAGCTGGTATCTCATCACATCCAGGTGATTTACCATTCTTCGGGTTCTTTATAGCCCAAGCAATTTCATCTAATGAGGGTTCAGGTTCTGTCTCTGCTGTCGTTGGCTCATGTATCTCATTCATATCCTCACTGTCACTTACATCATACATTCCACTGCAGTACTCCTGCCATCTTTCTAGAATTTGTCTAGATTCTGTTAAGGTATTTCCCATCTTGTCACAGATAACATTCAATTGAGGTTGAACATTTCTTGTCAATAACTTCATTTCTTTGAACATTTCATAATCCCTTCCAGTCTTATGATATTGCTCTATTCTGGTACAACAATCTTGTATGTATTGATTTTTGTCCTTTCTTGTGTTCTTTCTTATTTCTCGAGTTAAAGATTTATACTTCATCCTGGTATTATCGGATTCACCTCCTTTCTGTTTCAGTTCCCTTCGTTGTTTTATTAATTCTAACGTGTCTGATGTAATCCATGGCTTAAGTTGCTTTTTCTTGGTCGGAATTAAATCTTTGGCTGCAGTTATCAAGATATATCTAGCTTGTACTGCCAGTTCATCAGGTGTCATTTCCTCTTGTACAGACATCAAGTCCCCAAAACGATTCCTAACTTCTACGTTGTATGCATCTGGTATTTTTGTGAGATCAAAACGAAGTGGCCTTGGTCCTCGGGTAAGCTTTTTGAGTTTTAATTTCAGATCTGCTTCTAATAACTGATGATCTGTATCACAGTCTGCACTACGTAGGGTTTTTGCAGATGTTATGCTTGATCTCCATCTTCTTTGTATTAAAATATAATCTATCTGATTTTTTGGTAATACTGTCTGGAGACTTCCATGTGAAGAGTCTTCTTGGATGTTGTTTAAAAAGCGTGTTGGCTATCGTTAACTCATTTTCTGTGCAAAATTCAATTAATTTGTCACCTGCATCATTTCTATTTCCTAATCCAAATTTTCCTAAAACGTGTCTCTCATTTTCAGCTCTCCCTGCACCTACTTTTGCATTAAAATCTCCCATTATTATTGCTATATCATTATGACCAATCTTATTTAATGTGTCTCCCCCTTAATAATTGAGATAATAATAATAATAACAAAACCCTAGTATAACAGCCAATCCCCTTTTTGTAGGCCAGTATATTCCAAATGGCTAATAACAAGTGTCAGACCATTATCTAGTATTACTGTGTCGTGTAGTTTTGATGTTTGCATTTTGCCCATGCCTTTATAATGCATATCTTTTATATTGTTGCTGTTCTTTGTTAGCCTTGAATGATGTGTGAATGAAATAATGTATGAAAGAGAGTGATAGAAGGGCAGAATGTTAGACGGGCCTGCGTGCCCAATTCTTAACCCTTTGAAAATAAAGTTTGTTCGTTCGTTCGTTCGTTCGTTTGTCTTGTAGTGTTTTGTAAAAATCTTCAATTTCATCCTCTTCTGCTGTTGAAGTAGGTGCATATATCTGTATGAGAGTTGTGTTTTTTTGGACGGCCTTTAAGTCTAATAGTGAGGATTCTATCAATAACTGGATTATATCCCATTAAAGATTTTGCAGTTGTCTTATCTAAACAAAATGCCACTCCACTCTGGCCTCCGACGTCTCTACCAGAATAAATGAAAATACTTCCATTTTCAGTTGTAAAATGTCCCTTGCCGCTCCAGGGATGTTCACTAATTCCTAAAATTTTAATGTTTAACCTCTCAATCTCATCACACACTATTTTAAGCTTTCCCTCATACAGAGTTCTCACATTCCACGTTGCTATTCTCACTCTGTTTCTTAGTCTGACACAGGGGATTTCCTTGGTAACACAGTCAGGATTAACTCCGTCATCACGATTACTAGTACTGGTCCCTGTGTCACACTCTCCCCCAGTGTTATCTGATCTGCCTGGCCTGGGGGTCTCGCCACCAGATCTCTTTCTTATTATGTTTTTTTTCATGGTTGTTATGGTTTCTTGGCAAGTTTTGCAGAAAGTAGTTTGCCATTGCTTTCCTTTTGGGCAGTGACTGTACTAGTCGGTGGCCATAGCCATTGTCTCTACTAATGAGATCATCTGCCTATCGCCGCAGAATGCAAGACCATAACCAACAACAATCTGTCGGCTGCTCTCACACTCCATCCACCACCTGCTTCCATGGCTTCACGTAACCCTGATCGGTTTTTGCAAATAAATACAATTTATTATTCGACGATTCGAAAGGCATTTCTGTTCTGAAAGTGTTTGGTGTATGTGTTATCTATATATATAAATCAAAGTGTATGTATGTAAATATGTATGTATGTAAATATGTATGTCCTTTATTTTTTCGCTAACGGCCCATCCGATTGAGATGAAATTTTCTACACGCCTTACTTTCATTCCAGAGCTGTCAACTGTCATAGTTTTTTTTCCTTCTTCCTCCTCCTCCCTCCTCCCCCTCCCAAAATACGTACGTAAATATATGATGATGATGATGAAAGAATCCCCGAACCAAAACGCTAGGGAAAGGGAAGAAAATGACGTGACTACACATTAGCTAAGGGACTTAACTCTAGAAAAAGTTATTTCAAGGGGCATAACTTTTAATAACATTGTTGTATAACTTATAGTCATATTGTTGTATCGTTTTCAATGATTTATAAACTCTTTGTCTATAGTTATGTACCGGCATATGAGTTATAATAAATAATGATACAATCTTTTAGACATTTTCAAAGTTTACATAAAAATAATGCATAATGCATAACATTGTAACTCATCTTTCTATACTTAAGAAGTTATCTAAAAGATGTTGAACAATATCATCGCATCTTTAGTGTTTTCCGCCATCATATCGACACGATTCGCTTGACAGCACTTCTCAGCGCTATCAAGCCAAGACGCCTTACACATTTCAAGCAGTCTGATACGGGGGGAAAATGGCACGTCGTAATAGCACAAAGAAACAAGCAGCTTCCAAGATGCATAGTGAGAAAACCGACCAGACTATCAAGAAGACGAACCTGCCTTTGGAGAGTCTGCATGCAAGCTGTAATAAAGTATCTGAACCTACAGTCAATGAAACTACCAATAAGAAGAGCGACGACTACCCACAGACGAACACAAAAACTTGTGAGAGGAAGGAGGACCAAGACACCAGAATCAGAAACACTGATTCAAACACAGTCAGATGGGTGGTCAAGCGGCTAAAAATGGAGCTTACTGATCAACAAATACAGAAGCAGCTGCAGGAAGAAAATCTTCACGTCAACATTTTGAAGGCAGAGCGGATTC
This sequence comes from Cepaea hortensis, assembly GCA_963921405.1. Taxonomy (NCBI): domain Eukaryota; kingdom Metazoa; phylum Mollusca; class Gastropoda; order Stylommatophora; family Helicidae; genus Cepaea; species Cepaea hortensis. The sequence goes on from OY992876.1 coordinate 528,768,280, forward strand.
TTACCTACTCAGAATTAAATGAGATACTCCACACCAGGGACTGGGCGAACCCGGGCCGGGTCAGGCAGACAGACAGACAGACAGACAGATAGATAGATAGATAGATAGATAGATAGATAGATAGATAGATAGATAGATAGATAGATAGATAGATAGATAGATAGATAGATAGATAGATAGATAGATAGATAGATAGATAGACAAAAAGACAGGGAGGGAGGGAGGGATAGACGGAGGGATGGGTCTATTAGACAGACAGACAGACAGAGATAGATAGATAGACAGACAGACAGGGAGGGAGGGAGGGAGAGACGGAGGGAGAGACGGAGGGACGGGTAGGCAGACAGATAGACAGGGAGGGAGGGAGGGATAGACGAGGGAGAGACAGAGGGATGGGTCTATTTGACAGACAGACAGACAGACAGTCAGACAAGCAGACAGACAGACAGACAGATAGTCGGTAACGGGAACGAGAACTTATATGACTCATCTTTTGGTGCTTAATTGAAGAAGTTATCTACCGTAAATTTATTTGTACATGTAATAATTTTTATCTGGCCTTTTATAAGGGCCAAGAAAATATGAATTAAATGAGATTCTCCCCACCTTTTCGCTGCACAGTGGAGCACCGAGAATAAACAAATGCCACGTCATACAGTACATGGCATAACTACCTAACGGTAGTTTGTGGGCATTCGAGCTCCAGCCTTCGGTGAACTCAGAGCATTTCTGATACTTTCTAACAGGTAATACTCAAATGATTTGACATTAGAGCATGCGAGGGCGTTGGGGACATGTTGCTTACACCTACACACATCGACACTACGGACACAGGCGAGTTCACACTCCGTGGCCTAACAGTCCACCCAATTGTGTAGGTTTGATTTGTAGGCTAAAAGCGTGAATGAGGGTAGCATGTGAAGGACTGAAGTCTGGATCATCCTCTGCATTCCTTAACGTTGTACATTGATCCGTTGACAAATAACATCATTCAGAAACCACACATATATGTCTGTCTGTCTGTCTGTCTGTCTGTTTGTCTGTCTGTCTGTCTACCTATCCGTCTATTATATATATATAAGATATATGTAGACAGAGAGTCGGGAACGGGAACTTATATGACTACTTATATGAATTAAATGAGATGCTCCACACCAGGAGCTGGGCAATGCCGGGCCGGGTCAGACAGACAGACAGACAGACAGACAGACAGACAGACAGACAGACAGACAGACAGACAGACAGTCGGTAACGGGAACGGGAACTTATATGACTACTTATATGAATTAAATGAGATGCTCCCCACCAAGGACTGGGCGAAGCCGGGCCGGGTCAGCTAGTATATTATAACAACAGCAAAGATAAAGTAATTTCTACATTTCTGGGAATAGTTCACTTGGAAAAGTGTGATGCAGAAAGTATAGTTCAGGCACTGAAGAAACTTTGGTCAGTAGGCCTAAACATTTAAACTCGAAGAATTTTGCTGCAATTGGAACCGATAATGCATCGGTAATGGTTGGTATCAACCATGGCGTTCATGCAAAATTGAAGGAAGATATCCCATCTTTAATCCTCATAAAATGTGCGTGTCATTCCTTGCTTCTAGCATTATCACATGCCTCATCAGAATGTTTACCAAGAAATGTTGAATTCCTTATTGCTGAAACACATAACTGGTTCTCCAAATCATCTGTCAGACAACAGCAATACAATAATTTATGTAAAGCATAAAGGATAGTTCCTCAACACTGAAAATTCTATCATATTGCAAAACTAGATGGTTATCAATTCAACCAGCTGTTGAAATAACTGTGAACCAATGGTTGGAGTTGAAGACATATATCGAAATAGCAAGACAAAGTGAAAAGTGCTACACAGCTGAAATACTACGAGTATATGGAATGTAAAGTGATTAAAAAATTAAAAAATCGGCATTCTTTCTCTTTTTACATCCCATTCTAAGTGAAGTGCTAAAAGTTAATAAACTGTTTGAATCTAAAAATGTTGATAAAGTTAAATTACTTGACGATCTCACTTTGCTATTTCACTCAATTCATAAAAGACTTATATTGCCAACTTCTAAAGCTGATTTGTTCACTTGCACTATAGAGAGCTATTTGGCTCCTAAGCCATACCTGGGACACCAAATCGAATAAAAAAATTAGTGGTTTAAAAATAAAAGGATTGTTACCAGAAAATGAAGAGAGCAACTTAAGAAAGCACTGTCAAGATTTTCTTGTCTCATTCTCACTAGTGTAACTCATAAGTGCTCCGTTCTTCTCCTAACTCACACCTGAGTCTGGAGAAACTCAGCTCAGTGCACAAACTCCGTAGCATCAGCGAGGATCCTGAAATACTTTGGGTAGATTTTTAACTCGAAATTTTGCCCGGGCAGCGCCGTTAGGCTACTCTTTTTCTATTTCCAACTGCTAAGGGATTTTTTACGTACGCAACAATACACACGGGCGTCCGATCTCACTACCCAGAGACCAGGGGACATTTTTTTTACTGGAAGTCCACGTGAAAAAATCCCGGTCCTCACCGGGGCTTGAACCCGGGACCTCCAGCACTCGAGGCGGACACCATACCTCGAGACCACTCCCCCCCCCCCCCCCCCATGTCAAGTTATGAAATTGTTAGGGGCTACTGATGAAATAGTGTGGCATAAGCAGAATATCAGTTAACCAAAATAAATTTGGTTGACTGAACAAACACACCAGAAACTGAAGCTTTTTGGAGTGAAGTAAGATGACTCAGGTAACAGTCCATTCTGTGAGTTCTTTGAATGTGCGATGTCTGCCATGATACTACCCCATTCAAATGCTGATGTAGAAAGAGTTTTTGGTGCTATGAATTATATAAAATCTAAACTAAGAAATAGGATGGAGCTTGACCTCTTAAATGCTATCTTGACAATAAGATTTGGCCTGATGAGAGCAGGAAAATGCTGTTCAACTTATCAGCTCCCTGATCATGTATTACAAGAAATTGGAACAGTTAAAGCATACCAGAGTCATTTTGAATCTGAATCTTTAACTTCATCATCCAAGCTAAGTTTATCCTGTGGATCTTGTGAGACAGACATCAGTGAAGATGAGGGCCTGATTCTATAATGTAAGTCACATCGATATCTATGTAATTTCTTACTTTCTCAAAATGGATGTTTATTTTTTTCTAAATGTTTAGCAACACAATCTAGATATTTGTAGATGTTATTTATTCCGTTTCTAGATGTTTTCTGTCACAGAAAAGTGGCAACATTGTTCGCAACAAGTATCAACTTCCGGCCACATGTCGGCCATGGGACAACGGTTTTCTCAACTCTGCTAGACAAGATAGAGGTTTGTTAATGTCTTGTGGCGAGAATAAACAGAATCTAGAAAGATAGAATAGAGGTTTGTTAGTTAGTGTCTTACGGAAGACATCCTAAAACTCATGGAAATAAGAAATAACAATAATAACCATGAAAAATATGAAACAATTCACAGGAATCGTGGAATGTAAATGAAGAAATTAGAAAGAAGCAACAGAGATGTGATGTGTTCCTGAGACGAATGTTGCGAATTCCTTTGACTACCAGAGTAACTAACAACGACTGCCTGTGACAGGCTAATGAAACTAGAACATTATATAGTAGTAGTAGTAGGCCTGTTTCAGTTCTGAAGGACTATCTTCACTTAGTATAGAGTTATGCCGCTGGGGAGGTGCCTGGCAGCACCGCTGGTGACTGTATAGTCCAATTCGAGAGTGACAATCCCTGTCACAGTTTCCGCATCTGTAAGACGAGGCAGGTCCCGCAGTAAGTGACTGCGTTTTGAGCCTGTGCCTTCCATCCTCAGTTTGTTGGATCAGATTGTACATCTCTTCTCCAGGAGCATCTGTCAGTTGCAACTCTTTCCCACGTGTCTGGATCTATGCCAAGGGTTTTCATATCTTGTTTACACACATCCCTATATCGCATTTGGGGTCTTCCGATTGGCCTCTTTCCTGTGGCTAGTTCTCCATATAGGAGATCTTTGGGTATAAGTTCTACCTCCATTCGAGATACGTGGCCCAGCCACCGGAGGCGTCTCTGCTTGAGGAGCGTGTACACTGGTAATATTTGCTCTTTCAAGCACATGTTTGTTTGTTATGTGGTCTTTCCATGTTATGCCCTGGATACATCTCAGACATCTCATATGGAAGGAATTCAACTTCCTTTCCTGTCATGAGTACAGGGTCCAGGATTCAGACCCATAGAGTAGTGTGCTAACAACACAAAGCTTTATATACTTGAGCTTTTGTACGCTCTGTTAGTCTATTATTCTCCCAAACTCTTTTATAACCGGCAGATGCTGCTTCCTGTGTTGTGTCACCACTTTACGTGGTGCTGAAGTGACCTCTTCAGGGCACAAGCCTGGGCAATAATGAACATTATATACAACAATAAGAAAGAGACAAACAGCTTTCTTCGGGCATGTAATAAGAAGAGAGGCATTGGAGAACATCGTGACAACTGGAAAGATCGAGTCCAGGGGAAGAGAGGCAGACCAAGAGAAATTAATTCAAATGGATTGAGACTGTCATGGAGGAATACCATCCGCAGAGTTGATCCAGAACACCAAAGACCGACTCCCGTGTGTTGACAGGGCCCATAAGGGAAGCAAAGAATAGCAACACTGCAGCCTACCACGCATGTCGTAAGAGGCGACTAAGGAAGCTTTATGATTCCGTTGCCCTGCTACTGAGTGAGTGCGTGGCGCGACACTGTGAGCTGTGAGTTTCGTGTGAAATGCTTTTGAATCTGCACGAGGTCTTTTGGAACGTGACTGCATGTTCGGAGCGATGGCAGATGGCTATGTCCCAGAGTTGACCGGTTTTTGCCTTATGCAGAAATGCGTGGCTGCTGGGCTTCTGGTTGACTGAAACTACCATCGACGATGAACTGTATTTCGTGGACTGTGTGGGTGAACATCTAGGAAACATCTAGATGGGAAAATGACTGCCGATTCCATCAGAAATGAACTGGGTATTTTGTGGGGGTCTATTGTGTTGACATTCTGGTGGCGGCATTATGCACAGTGTATCTGTGCAGGCTGTTGTTTGTCGAGACTCCTGTCTTTTCTACTTTTCACATTGGGCAGTGGGGAGCATTTTGTGTGATATTCACTGGCACAGGAACGGAGCATAATGGGGACGACCCGTTGCTGTGAAGTTGGAACTGTGACTAACTAACTAACCAAAGACCGAACGAACGAACAAACTTTATTTTAAAAGGGTAATAAATTGGGCACGCAGGCCTGTCTTACATTCGGCCCTTTCAATTACTCATCTTTCATTCATCAAATGTGCATATTACATTTACATAGGGAAATAAAAAACATTGTCAAATGGATTTTGTAAGCATAAACAATGCATATTACGCATGATACATTCACATGGGGGAAAAATAATCCATATATGAACACAAATATTTACGAAATACAGCATATTGTTTGTGATTTTCCGTCATCTATACAGCAATTTACAAACACATTTTCAGAATCATAATCACTTTCTTAAAGTCCGACTCACGACTGCTAATGCAAAGTAACGCTTTTCACTGATATCTAGCTCTGATTAATAGTCAACTTTGTGCCCTTTAATGTCACTTAAATTGAACCTAGCGAAATCTCGGCTATCACTTGAAGAATCGCCGAAATCCGTTTTGAAAAAATAAGCGTAAAAACCCTGAAAACTATTTTTAAAAAGTCCGTAAAAGTCCGTTCAAATTCATAGTAGGCGCTTACAAATGGCGGCCACGTTGTCAAGCTATTGGCAAAAGCGAAAGTACCCGTTGGAAGCATCGTAAAGCCGAGAGATAGCGTTTTTACAATGCATAATAGTATCGGATGGTTTCAGCCGCTCTGCCCGTTTAAGCGACCAGACGGAAATGGATGTTCTGCCTGGCAAAGGGTTAAAAGAACGGAAACATACAAATACCTGGGTGTGGCGGGACAGCCCGGCAGCATCATAATTACACAAGTTTTCAAGGAATTACAGAGCCCACAATATTTTTCTAAAAGTCTCTAAAAGAATAAACGTTCCCCAGAAGAGGATAAAAACGTAAGAGAAAAATACAGAGTCACTTAGAGCCCGCACTATCATTTTTACTACATTGGTAGATCAAAGCAACGTCTGGTCTCTACATCTAAGAGATTTTCCCTTTGATGTTCTGATCAACCAGACATCGCGGAGCCAGTCAGTTGAGATTGACGTGTTAGTTTAGAATCAAGAGGGTCAGCCAGACCCGTCTGAAATAATACATGGCAGTGCTACTCAGGGGAAAACCCCGTGGGATCCAAAGACGGCAATTTAATGCAGGCCTAACACCTATCTAAAAGTCCAGACTTTGTGGAGCCGGGACGTCTGTAATTGCCACCACAAAGGAGCAATTAGGACCAGATGCTTAACACCTCTCCGCAATACTACGGGGCAAAGTAGAAACCCATGGCTGACACATTCCGGCCAGCAACCGGGAAGGCTGGTGTTACCAGCCTATTGGAATGTAATGACGCAACTGCATTGCCGCCAAAGCAGGTTTCATTGTTTCAGGCGTGGGGGGCATCGGTCAATTTGATTGACACATGAAACTACCCTTCACAGGAAAGGAGGAGGGGTGAAAAGAATTTGGCACTTAATCCATCTAGGTAAATCGTCCTACATGAAAAATAGGTGGAGCTAACAGGAACTTGGACATATTAATTAACCAACCTGGAAACTAGCCAGGAATTGAATAGAATAAAACGACATGCATGGCCAGCAAGACTTCAGACGCAAATTCACAATAGCATTCTTAGGATACCTACTGGAGAAATATTAACATTTCGTTCTGTTGGACTTCTGTACGAAGTCGTATGACAGGATTTCCTAGCTATAACCCAGGTAAGACCATTACTCTGATTAGTTGTCTGCTAGTCTGAAGGCTTGTGTAGTTTCTTGTTCTGCATATTCTCCCAAACTTTACACTGGTGGATTTTCTTTGTACTTAATGTTCCAGTTCTAGCTTTACGATTTCACTGAGAACTATTTTCTTCTTTCATTCACCACTTGGTTGTCTGATTTGTTGTATGTGATAATTTGGAGAAATCCATTATCCAAGCTACATGAGCGTGTGGCTTATGCATGTACAGGAGATACATTTAGATTCATCCTGTATGATGTTAAACATTGGGAAGACTGACTACTTAGGAGAAATTCCTGAGAGCTACCAGTCTCTTGATAGCGTCCAATTAACATTGATTATTTGGACCAACACTTTGAGTGCCTACCAAGATTATGGTGAAACCACTTGGTTTGAGGAATGGCACCAGTTCACCTTGTCTGCATGATGTCTGCATGAGGACAGACATGACTTAGGACATTCAATATCCCAGACAGATTCAGGGAAGGCATTTAATGTTCGACAGGACTGTGCGACCAGCCCTTCCGACAAGACAGTATGAATGAATCAGAAAGGGAAAGAGTAAGTGAGGTGAACTTATATGGGAAACACTCCATTACACAAATGTATATGAATATGTATGTTTTGAGCTATAGATGTTCTAAATAGTTTTATTAATATATACATATATATATTTATTTATTTAGAACTGATATATGTTATGTAACATGCCATCATATATATATCATCATACCATCATATATTATGACTTGAATGTATGTTTATATGAATGTATAGACATATGTGTTTGAGATGTGTAGACGTAGATACTACCCATCTCCGTTCGTTTCATTCCAGATCTCTTAGGAGCAATGGACAGTCAACAACCCATATCCGGAAGTGACTTAGCCTTGTGAAGGGACCAATTTGGACTCCTTCAATCTGACAGTGAACTGCGTCTCACTGGGGGAAAGCAGGACCTATGTGCTTCTGAGCTTTTCAGCCAGATGAGTTACGTATACCATAATATAATCATCATCATCATATGATCATCAATAGCAATAATAAACACAGTTGTTGTATTTTAAAACTCAATTTGTCCGTATAATTCTAAATGTTTATAAATGTTTGTGTAGCTTAATCAAGTACACACATTATTGTATCATTTAGTGGGGGTTCGCACATATTGTCCAGAAGTGGGAATCTATGTCCGGGAGGTATCTTGCCTATGCAGTCATAAGTAACCAGATTACGTTGCATGTCTTAACTCCTCCTTTCTCACTTCTGGTGATACCAAGTACAGCCAAAACTATATAGATATATTCTATCTTCAACGAGCCACTTCTTGGCTGTTTTCTTGAGTATCAGGGACAGTGTCTTAAATCAGCATAACAGACATTTGTTCCACGTTTTCTCTCTGGGGTCTGGGGTGTTAATTAGTCCCTTCTGACAGAGTTAGGGGATCTTAAACTGCATCCAGAACTAAACACCAGTAGAAGAAAATGAATTTGGGCTGAGTGGTTGCCCATCTGGGATCTAACCCCAGCCAGTTGGTGACATATTGGGACGGCTCGTCCGCTATAGAATCCGGGAGTAAACCCTAGAGCCTATTGGTCTGCTCGCCCGCTATAGAATACGGGAGTAAACCCTAGAAAACTTGGTTCGCTCGCAAGGAACGAACCTATTTCAAATCTGTTAGTCTGGTATTATTCTGGTCTTGCCCATGGATAGAACCTAGGTAATTCTCACTTACATTCTTAGCAGCATTAGTTAGTTATAATTTATTTCTAATGTAATAGCTTGCTTGATTGTAGGCAAGATTTTGACACATCAGGACTTCTCATCCATGATAGAATCAGAGAATAAATTCTAGACTATTGATTTTCATAAACCATTCTTTCATTCTTCACCCATTACATTTGCTAAGTATTAACTTAGGAATTTGTTTCTAGGGAAGTCTGTAGAATTTAAATAACTTGTTAAAAAGTTAATAATGGATAATATCATATGAGTTAATTTACATCATTCACCACTGTAGAATTAATAATCACATTAATTAGTGATATTAATTAGTTTATTGATGATTTACTTGATGATTTTTTGATTACATGCTTTATCATTTGATTTAATCATGAATAATTTGATAATTCTTAGTTAATTCAGTGTATGACGGACTGCGTTGCATCAACTTTCTCACTCTAATTCACTACTATCATTCTCATAGCAGTGTCTGTTCCTCTTGTCACTATCCTGCTCTAGCATAAATCTAACTAGCTCTCTGTAGGGTAATAATATAATTACTTGCCTGAGTTTAAGCTGAGAAGAGATCATGGATGCACGCACAGATTTCTTAGAGTCCGCTAGAGGATGGGGCATAAGGCTCGGCTTAGTAGGAGAGAAGCTAGAACTATTTATTAGAGAAGAAATGGATTGGTGGGACAAAGAAGATGAGCAGATGATGAAAAGAGTTGCAGAATTAGAAGCAGATATGCGTCACAAAGCTGAAGAAGATGAGATGAAGAAGAAGCAAATTGAAATACTGAACGTGGAGGAATCTACCAGCTCGATTGAGGAAAAGCCAATCACTCAAGCCGAAACTCTGATAGAAAGCGGGGAAGCTGACCGTCACAAAGAAGAGGCATGCATTCCTTCGCAAATCCCCATGGCTCAGAAAAACAAAAACTTGCGCACAGAAAGGCAGATGCTTCCCTCGCCTATTCCTAAAAATATTAAAAATAAACGGAATAGGAATAAATGTACCAAGCGTTCGGTAAACAGTCACAAACATGATAAATGTTTACACCGCAATGAAAGCGGATTAGCTGGCTTGGCAACCCAGCAATCTCAGGAGCTTCCTAAGACTTCCCAAAGGAGAAAAATCCAGGAGGAGGAGGACCTGAGGAAAACTATTAAAGAGATCGAAGGCGAGACCTTACCCGACTCTTTTATTCCCTTCAGTTCAGAGAAACTAAGAGTGGAAATGATTTCAGCTGAGACTGGAATGGATGTAAAACAGGATTCCAGTGTTTCTTTCTATGTGGCCACACAAGATGAAACAATTATCAGTATGAATTACTTATCTCAGGTGGGAGATGACATTGAAAATGACACCCCACAACATTCACTTCTATTGGATTTGGCACAAGAAAACCAGACCAGGGAGAGAATACCTCAATTGGACTTGGCACAAGAGAGCCCAGCCATGGAGGACAAACAAGACACGGAGGAGAATTCTTACGATGTCAGTATCTTGGAGTCTTTCGAAAAGGAAACTCAAGATACACAAAGCATTCATGTAGGTTATACCACGGACTCTGATTCAGGGACGATAAACATGTCTGCTAACAACAAAGAAGAAAATACTTCTTTGGACAGGATGAAGGTAATACCTATCATCAACACAGCTGAAGCTAACAGGGGATCACAAATGATGGACTCTGCAGCGGAACAAAACCGGAGCGGTTGGTATACTCAACACTCAGGACCTTGTTTACCTTTCACTTCAACCAATGTTGGATGGGGAGAACAGCTGTTTATGTATACTTCTACAAGGAGTGATACAAATTCACAGTTCTTGGGGAACAACATGATTTCTCAAAGCTGGACAACTTCTACTAGCCTTATACTTTCAAACACAGATTCAAAATGGAACTCTGTTGAAGAGGAACGCACCTGGATAAATAATTATCGAAGGAAGAAGACTCTTAAATCAAGAGGTAGTAAACTGACATCCTACCAAGAAAGAGGCAAGTATGAGTTGAATGCACATCATAAAATTATGATGTTTAGCAAATTTCCTGCCAAAAGGAGGAGATTAAAGGATTTTATTATGATCTTTGGCCGACGGAGAAAAAGAAAATGGAGCAACATTACTGCGACCAATTCTTTTAAGAAAACACTGATGGCACTTCCTCTGCTTATAGGACAAGGGCCAGAAATTGAGTGGACAATAGCAGTCTCTCTGCGGCGCAGGAGAATCTTGTTATACATTTTGCAATTTCCCGGCTGGGAAAAAGTAAAACCTCCAGAGGACAGGACATTACCGAGCAATAGCCCGGAAATCCGACACAACACCAGGAGCAAAGATTTGCAAGATTTATCCTGGGAGAATGGACATGGGATATTTCTTTTGACTCATAGAACATCCCACTGCCACAAAGAATATTGGGAACCCAGACTGGGAGGCAGTTGGAGAACGGAGAGAACTTAGATACATTCTTGAATGCTGCCGAGGCTCTGTTATAGGCTTCATTAATGAACCTACTTAAATTGGAGAGCTATGTGGCGGGACAGCCCGGCAGCATCATAATTACACAAGTTTTCAAGGAATTACAGAGCCCACAATATTTTTCTAAAAGTCTCTAAAAGAATAAACGTTCCCCAGAAGAGGATAAAAACGTAAGAGAAAAATACAGAGTCACTTAGAGCCCGCACTATCATTTTTACTACATTGGTAGATCAAAGCAACGTCTGGTCTCTACATCTAAGAGATTTTCCCTTTGATGTTCTGATCAACCAGACATCGCGGAGCCAGTCAGTTGAGATTGACGTGTTAGTTTAGAATCAAGAGGGTCAGCCAGACCCGTCTGAAATAATACATGGCAGTGCTACTCAGGGGAAAACCCCGTGGGATCCAAAGACGGCAATTTAATGCAGGCCTAACACCTATCTAAAAGTCCAGACTTTGTGGAGCCGGGACGTCTGTAATTGCCACCACAAAGGAGCAATTAGGACCAGATGCTTAACACCTCTCCGCAATACTACGGGGCAAAGTAGAAACCCATGGCTGACACATTCCGGCCAGCAACCGGGAAGGCTGGTGTTACCAGCCTATTGGAATGTAATGACGCAACTGCATTGCCGCCAAAGCAGGTTTCATTGTTTCAGGCGTGGGGGGCATCGGTCAATTTGATTGACACATGAAACTACCCTTCACAGGAAAGGAGGAGGGGTGAAAAGAATTTGGCACTTAATCCATCTAGGTAAATCGTCCTACATGAAAAATAGGTGGAGCTAACAGGAACTTGGACATATTAATTAACCAACCTGGAAACTAGCCAGGAATTGAATAGAATAAAACGACATGCATGGCCAGCAAGACTTCAGACGCAAATTCACAATAGCATTCTTAGGATACCTACTGGAGAAATATTAACATTTCGTTCTGTTGGACTTCTGTACGAAGTCGTATGACAGGATTTCCTAGCTATAACCCAGGTAAGACCATTACTCTGATTAGTTGTCTGCTAGTCTGAAGGCTTGTGTAGTTTCTTGTTCTGCATATTCTCCCAAACTTTACACTGGTGGATTTTCTTTGTACTTAATGTTCCAGTTCTAGCTTTACGATTTCACTGAGAACTATTTTCTTCTTTCATTCACCACTTGGTTGTCTGATTTGTTGTATGTGATAATTTGGAGAAATCCATTATCCAAGCTACATGAGCGTGTGGCTTATGCATGTACAGGAGATACATTTAGATTCATCCTGTATGATGTTAAACATTGGGAAGACTGACTACTTAGGAGAAATTCCTGAGAGCTACCAGTCTCTTGATAGCGTCCAATTAACATTGATTATTTGGACCAACACTTTGAGTGCCTACCAAGATTATGGTGAAACCACTTGGTTTGAGGAATGGCACCAGTTCACCTTGTCTGCATGATGTCTGCATGAGGACAGACATGACTTAGGACATTCAATATCCCAGACAGATTCAGGGAAGGCATTTAATGTTCGACAGGACTGTGCGACCAGCCCTTCCGACAAGACAGTATGAATGAATCAGAAAGGGAAAGAGTAAGTGAGGTGAACTTATATGGGAAACACTCCATTACACAAATGTATATGAATATGTATGTTTTGAGCTATAGATGTTCTAAATAGTTTTATTAATATATACATATATATATTTATTTATTTAGAACTGATATATGTTATGTAACATGCCATCATATATATATCATCATACCATCATATATTATGACTTGAATGTATGTTTATATGAATGTATAGACATATGTGTTTGAGATGTGTAGACGTAGATACTACCCATCTCCGTTCGTTTCATTCCAGATCTCTTAGGAGCAATGGACAGTCAACAACCCATATCCGGAAGTGACTTAGCCTTGTGAAGGGACCAATTTGGACTCCTTCAATCTGACAGTGAACTGCGTCTCACTGGGGGAAAGCAGGACCTATGTGCTTCTGAGCTTTTCAGCCAGATGAGTTACGTATACCATAATATAATCATCATCATCATATGATCATCAATAGCAATAATAAACACAGTTGTTGTATTTTAAAACTCAATTTGTCCGTATAATTCTAAATGTTTATAAATGTTTGTGTAGCTTAATCAAGTACACACATTATTGTATCATTTAGTGGGGGTTCGCACATATTGTCCAGAAGTGGGAATCTATGTCCGGGAGGTATCTTGCCTATGCAGTCATAAGTAACCAGATTACGTTGCATGTCTTAACTCCTCCTTTCTCACTTCTGGTGATACCAAGTACAGCCAAAACTATATAGATATATTCTATCTTCAACGAGCCACTTCTTGGCTGTTTTCTTGAGTATCAGGGACAGTGTCTTAAATCAGCATAACAGACATTTGTTCCACGTTTTCTCTCTGGGGTCTGGGGTGTTAATTAGTCCCTTCTGACAGAGTTAGGGGATCTTAAACTGCATCCAGAACTAAACACCAGTAGAAGAAAATGAATTTGGGCTGAGTGGTTGCCCATCTGGGATCTAACCCCAGCCAGTTGGTGACATATTGGGACGGCTCGTCCGCTATAGAATCCGGGAGTAAACCCTAGAGCCTATTGGTCTGCTCGCCCGCTATAGAATACGGGAGTAAACCCTAGAAAACTTGGTTCGCTCGCAAGGAACGAACCTATTTCAAATCTGTTAGTCTGGTATTATTCTGGTCTTGCCCATGGATAGAACCTAGGTAATTCTCACTTACATTCTTAGCAGCATTAGTTAGTTATAATTTATTTCTAATGTAATAGCTTGCTTGATTGTAGGCAAGATTTTGACACATCAGGACTTCTCATCCATGATAGAATCAGAGAATAAATTCTAGACTATTGATTTTCATAAACCATTCTTTCATTCTTCACCCATTACATTTGCTAAGTATTAACTTAGGAATTTGTTTCTAGGGAAGTCTGTAGAATTTAAATAACTTGTTAAAAAGTTAATAATGGATAATATCATATGAGTTAATTTACATCATTCACCACTGTAGAATTAATAATCACATTAATTAGTGATATTAATTAGTTTATTGATGATTTACTTGATGATTTTTTGATTACATGCTTTATCATTTGATTTAATCATGAATAATTTGATAATTCTTAGTTAATTCAGTGTATGACGGACTGCGTTGCATCAACTTTCTCACTCTAATTCACTACTATCATTCTCATAGCAGTGTCTGTTCCTCTTGTCACTATCCTGCTCTAGCATAAATCTAACTAGCTCTCTGTAGGGTAATAATATAATTACTTGCCTGAGTTTAAGCTGAGAAGAGATCATGGATGCACGCACAGATTTCTTAGAGTCCGCTAGAGGATGGGGCATAAGGCTCGGCTTAGTAGGAGAGAAGCTAGAACTATTTATTAGAGAAGAAATGGATTGGTGGGACAAAGAAGATGAGCAGATGATGAAAAGAGTTGCAGAATTAGAAGCAGATATGCGTCACAAAGCTGAAGAAGATGAGATGAAGAAGAAGCAAATTGAAATACTGAACGTGGAGGAATCTACCAGCTCGATTGAGGAAAAGCCAATCACTCAAGCCGAAACTCTGATAGAAAGCGGGGAAGCTGACCGTCACAAAGAAGAGGCATGCATTCCTTCGCAAATCCCCATGGCTCAGAAAAACAAAAACTTGCGCACAGAAAGGCAGATGCTTCCCTCGCCTATTCCTAAAAATATTAAAAATAAACGGAATAGGAATAAATGTACCAAGCGTTCGGTAAACAGTCACAAACATGATAAATGTTTACACCGCAATGAAAGCGGATTAGCTGGCTTGGCAACCCAGCAATCTCAGGAGCTTCCTAAGACTTCCCAAAGGAGAAAAATCCAGGAGGAGGAGGACCTGAGGAAAACTATTAAAGAGATCGAAGGCGAGACCTTACCCGACTCTTTTATTCCCTTCAGTTCAGAGAAACTAAGAGTGGAAATGATTTCAGCTGAGACTGGAATGGATGTAAAACAGGATTCCAGTGTTTCTTTCTATGTGGCCACACAAGATGAAACAATTATCAGTATGAATTACTTATCTCAGGTGGGAGATGACATTGAAAATGACACCCCACAACATTCACTTCTATTGGATTTGGCACAAGAAAACCAGACCAGGGAGAGAATACCTCAATTGGACTTGGCACAAGAGAGCCCAGCCATGGAGGACAAACAAGACACGGAGGAGAATTCTTACGATGTCAGTATCTTGGAGTCTTTCGAAAAGGAAACTCAAGATACACAAAGCATTCATGTAGGTTATACCACGGACTCTGATTCAGGGACGATAAACATGTCTGCTAACAACAAAGAAGAAAATACTTCTTTGGACAGGATGAAGGTAATACCTATCATCAACACAGCTGAAGCTAACAGGGGATCACAAATGATGGACTCTGCAGCGGAACAAAACCGGAGCGGTTGGTATACTCAACACTCAGGACCTTGTTTACCTTTCACTTCAACCAATGTTGGATGGGGAGAACAGCTGTTTATGTATACTTCTACAAGGAGTGATACAAATTCACAGTTCTTGGGGAACAACATGATTTCTCAAAGCTGGACAACTTCTACTAGCCTTATACTTTCAAACACAGATTCAAAATGGAACTCTGTTGAAGAGGAACGCACCTGGATAAATAATTATCGAAGGAAGAAGACTCTTAAATCAAGAGGTAGTAAACTGACATCCTACCAAGAAAGAGGCAAGTATGAGTTGAATGCACATCATAAAATTATGATGTTTAGCAAATTTCCTGCCAAAAGGAGGAGATTAAAGGATTTTATTATGATCTTTGGCCGACGGAGAAAAAGAAAATGGAGCAACATTACTGCGACCAATTCTTTTAAGAAAACACTGATGGCACTTCCTCTGCTTATAGGACAAGGGCCAGAAATTGAGTGGACAATAGCAGTCTCTCTGCGGCGCAGGAGAATCTTGTTATACATTTTGCAATTTCCCGGCTGGGAAAAAGTAAAACCTCCAGAGGACAGGACATTACCGAGCAATAGCCCGGAAATCCGACACAACACCAGGAGCAAAGATTTGCAAGATTTATCCTGGGAGAATGGACATGGGATATTTCTTTTGACTCATAGAACATCCCACTGCCACAAAGAATATTGGGAACCCAGACTGGGAGGCAGTTGGAGAACGGAGAGAACTTAGATACATTCTTGAATGCTGCCGAGGCTCTGTTATAGGCTTCATTAATGAACCTACTTAAATTGGAGAGCTATGTGGCGGGACAGCCCGGCAGCATCATAATTACACAAGTTTTCAAGGAATTACAGAGCCCACAATATTTTTCTAAAAGTCTCTAAAAGAATAAACGTTCCCCAGAAGAGGATAAAAACGTAAGAGAAAAATACAGAGTCACTTAGAGCCCGCACTATCATTTTTACTACATTGGTAGATCAAAGCAACGTCTGGTCTCTACATCTAAGAGATTTTCCCTTTGATGTTCTGATCAACCAGACATCGCGGAGCCAGTCAGTTGAGATTGACGTGTTAGTTTAGAATCAAGAGGGTCAGCCAGACCCGTCTGAAATAATACATGGCAGTGCTACTCAGGGGAAAACCCCGTGGGATCCAAAGACGGCAATTTAATGCAGGCCTAACACCTATCTAAAAGTCCAGACTTTGTGGAGCCGGGACGTCTGTAATTGCCACCACAAAGGAGCAATTAGGACCAGATGCTTAACACCTCTCCGCAATACTACGGGGCAAAGTAGAAACCCATGGCTGACACATTCCGGCCAGCAACCGGGAAGGCTGGTGTTACCAGCCTATTGGAATGTAATGACGCAACTGCATTGCCGCCAAAGCAGGTTTCATTGTTTCAGGCGTGGGGGGCATCGGTCAATTTGATTGACACATGAAACTACCCTTCACAGGAAAGGAGGAGGGGTGAAAAGAATTTGGCACTTAATCCATCTAGGTAAATCGTCCTACATGAAAAATAGGTGGAGCTAACAGGAACTTGGACATATTAATTAACCAACCTGGAAACTAGCCAGGAATTGAATAGAATAAAACGACATGCATGGCCAGCAAGACTTCAGACGCAAATTCACAATAGCATTCTTAGGATACCTACTGGAGAAATATTAACATTTCGTTCTGTTGGACTTCTGTACGAAGTCGTATGACAGGATTTCCTAGCTATAACCCAGGTAAGACCATTACTCTGATTAGTTGTCTGCTAGTCTGAAGGCTTGTGTAGTTTCTTGTTCTGCATATTCTCCCAAACTTTACACTGGTGGATTTTCTTTGTACTTAATGTTCCAGTTCTAGCTTTACGATTTCACTGAGAACTATTTTCTTCTTTCATTCACCACTTGGTTGTCTGATTTGTTGTATGTGATAATTTGGAGAAATCCATTATCCAAGCTACATGAGCGTGTGGCTTATGCATGTACAGGAGATACATTTAGATTCATCCTGTATGATGTTAAACATTGGGAAGACTGACTACTTAGGAGAAATTCCTGAGAGCTACCAGTCTCTTGATAGCGTCCAATTAACATTGATTATTTGGACCAACACTTTGAGTGCCTACCAAGATTATGGTGAAACCACTTGGTTTGAGGAATGGCACCAGTTCACCTTGTCTGCATGATGTCTGCATGAGGACAGACATGACTTAGGACATTCAATATCCCAGACAGATTCAGGGAAGGCATTTAATGTTCGACAGGACTGTGCGACCAGCCCTTCCGACAAGACAGTATGAATGAATCAGAAAGGGAAAGAGTAAGTGAGGTGAACTTATATGGGAAACACTCCATTACACAAATGTATATGAATATGTATGTTTTGAGCTATAGATGTTCTAAATAGTTTTATTAATATATACATATATATATTTATTTATTTAGAACTGATATATGTTATGTAACATGCCATCATATATATATCATCATACCATCATATATTATGACTTGAATGTATGTTTATATGAATGTATAGACATATGTGTTTGAGATGTGTAGACGTAGATACTACCCATCTCCGTTCGTTTCATTCCAGATCTCTTAGGAGCAATGGACAGTCAACAACCCATATCCGGAAGTGACTTAGCCTTGTGAAGGGACCAATTTGGACTCCTTCAATCTGACAGTGAACTGCGTCTCACTGGGGGAAAGCAGGACCTATGTGCTTCTGAGCTTTTCAGCCAGATGAGTTACGTATACCATAATATAATCATCATCATCATATGATCATCAATAGCAATAATAAACACAGTTGTTGTATTTTAAAACTCAATTTGTCCGTATAATTCTAAATGTTTATAAATGTTTGTGTAGCTTAATCAAGTACACACATTATTGTATCATTTAGTGGGGGTTCGCACATATTGTCCAGAAGTGGGAATCTATGTCCGGGAGGTATCTTGCCTATGCAGTCATAAGTAACCAGATTACGTTGCATGTCTTAACTCCTCCTTTCTCACTTCTGGTGATACCAAGTACAGCCAAAACTATATAGATATATTCTATCTTCAACGAGCCACTTCTTGGCTGTTTTCTTGAGTATCAGGGACAGTGTCTTAAATCAGCATAACAGACATTTGTTCCACGTTTTCTCTCTGGGGTCTGGGGTGTTAATTAGTCCCTTCTGACAGAGTTAGGGGATCTTAAACTGCATCCAGAACTAAACACCAGTAGAAGAAAATGAATTTGGGCTGAGTGGTTGCCCATCTGGGATCTAACCCCAGCCAGTTGGTGACACTGGGTACAATCTTCAACTGCTCCAACATAATAAGGGAAGAAATACAAGCTAGAATCAACTCTGGAAATAAAATACACTATGCACTACAACATCTGCTAAAATCAAATGCGCTATCTCGTAACACCAAGATCACAATATACAAAACACTGATCAGACCAGTTGTGCTGTATGGCCCTGAAACCTGGAGTACAACTAAAGGAGATGAAGCCTTGTTACAAACCTTTGAGAACAAAGTCTTAAGACGCATCTTTGGGCCCATTAGGGATACACAAAGTGGAGAGTGGAAAAGAAGTAACAAAGACATTTATGATTTGTTTAAGTCCCCGCTAATCACTGGTATCATGAAGGCTAATAGACTGCAATGGCTGGGGCATATAGAAAGAATGGAAGATAATAGGGAAACACAACTCGCTTACACTCAGGAAATAAATGACTGTAGACCCCGAGGTAGGCCAAGAAGACGGTGGAGAGATAATATACATACAGACCTACAAGCACTTGGAATCAGCGATTGGCAAGAGGTCAACCAGAGAGACGAATGGAGACGGCTTGTATCTGCAGCAAAGAACATCAATGACTCGGAATGCTGAAGAAGAAGAAGATTAAACAGTAACCAGCAATAAACAAACACAAGTTGAAACAAAATTAGCTTACTGTAAAGCAAAAAAACGTAAATAACTTCAAGAGAATAAAATTCTCAATGACAAACGCTGGCACACGGACAACTCCTGCAATTATTAGAGTGGTTTCCCATGATGTTTACCCATTGTTTTTGAATACGTCAGGTCAGAAGCAAACGTGTGTACAACTGGAAGTCACTGGATGGTGGGTGCAAATTTTCAGCGAAAAACTCTTCCACCGATCCCCACCCCCTACTCACAAAGGTCGACAACTGACATTGCTAAAAGAAGCATAGCTTAAAGAAAATTGCAGGGAAATTTAAAACCAACACAACACCCGGAATACCAAATTAATGCACAAAAGAATTAATGACATCACTAACAAAAGAACACACACATCAGCCGGTTGCCTAAAAACCAAAGATGGCAAAATCATAATAGAAAAAGATCAGATTTTAAAGACTGGTCTGATTGGGCCAAAGACCTTATTAATGATGCAAGAGAGGAACAGTATAATATTCGGAATAATAATGAAGGACCATCAGTTTTAAAGATGGTGATTCAGAATGCTATTAACCATATGAAAACTGGCAAGACCCTAAGTCCAGACATTATCACAACAGAAATGATCAATGCCTTAGAATATGGAATAGATTAAGTCATCAAAGTAAGAAGACACAGATTATGGTCATCACTGGGAAGAAGGAAATACCACAATGCAATATACAAGTAAATGGGAATATTCTTAAACAAGTGAATCAGTACAATTATCTTGCAAAAGTCATAGCATCTCATGGGAGATGCCTTGAAGAGATTAGAACAAGAATCGCCATGGCGAAGGTAGCCATTTGTAAGTTAGAAAACATACTGACTGTAAAAAGATGTCATTTGCAGCGAGGAAAAGAGTGTTGAAGTGCTACATAGAACCTGTGCTTTTGTATGGATGTGAAGTGTGGACAATGAGCAGACAAACTGAAAACATCTGATGGCTGTGGAAATGTGGTTTCTGAAGAAAATGCAAAGAATACCATGGGCAGACAGAAAAACCAATGAACAAGTCCTTCAAGAAACAAATGAAGATCGTAAACACATTTTTTTGGTCATGATATAAGAAGAAATAAATTGGAGAACTTGCTGACAACTGAAATCAAATCAAATCAACTTTATTAGGGTCACAAATTGGGCGCGCAGGCCCGTCTTACATTCGGCCCTTCCAATCACTCGTCTTTCGTTCATCAAGAGCATTATACATTTACATAGGAAGAAAAATAAACATTGTGAAATGAATGTTGTAAACATAAACAAGGCTAAACATGGAGAAAAATGTGTACATAAAAAGTATGTGACGTAAAAGTAGTGATGCCAGCGCGTCCCACACACACACACACCACACACTCTCTCTCTCTCTCTCTCTCTCTCTCATTCACTCTCACTCATTCACTCACACACACACACTCTCACTCATTCACTCTCCCGCTCACTCATTCACTCTCCCGTTCACTCATTCACTCTCCCGCTCACTCATTCACTCTCCCGCTCACTCATTCACTCTCACGCTCACTCATTCTGTCTCTCCCGCTCACTCATTCACTCTCCCGTTCAATCATTCACTCTCACGCTCACTCATTCACTGTCCCGCTCACTCATTCACTCTCACTCATTCACTCTCACGCTCACTCATTCACTGTCCCGCTCACTCATTCACTCTGCCGCTCACTCATTCACTCTGCCGCTCACTCATTCACTCTCACGCCCACTCATTCACTCTCACGCTCAATCATTCACTCTCCCGCTCACTGATTCACTCTCACGCTCACTCATTCACTCTCACGCTCACTCATTCCTTCTCACGCTCACTCATTCACTTTCACTCATTCACTCTCACGCTCACTCAATCACTCTCACGCTCACTCATTCACTCTCACGCTCACTCATTCACTCTCACTCATTCACTCTCCCGCTCACTCATTCACTCTCCCGCTCACTCATTCACTCTCCCGCTCACTCATTCACTCTCACGCTCACTCATTCACTCTCACTCATTCACTCACACTCATTCACTCCCACACACAGACACTCTCACTCATTCACTCTCCAGCTCACTCATTCGCTCTCACGCTCACTCATTCACTCTCCCGCTCACTCATTCACCCTCATGCTCACTCATTCACTCCCGCTCACTCATTCACTCTCCCGCTCACTCATTCACTCTCACTCATTCACTCTCCCGCTCACTCATTCACTCTCACACTCTATCATTCACTCTCACGCTCACTCGCTCACTCATTCACTCTCACGCTCACTCATTCTGTCTCTCATTCACACTCACTCACTCTCTCACTCAAACTACAGTAATGAACATAAGTTTAGATTATACATGATAAAATCAAATGGTATATAACTTATAATATGACAGATGAGAATACACAAACATATGGATTCGCGTGTTACATAACATGCATCTGCTCAGCTCTCTCTCTCTCTCTCTCTCTCTCTGTGTATTCTTTCATATACACACACTCATACGCATGCGTACGCTCACACACACTCTCTCTCTTTCTCTCTCATTCACTCTCACTAATTCACTCTCCCGCTCACTCATTCACTCTCCCGCTCACTCATTCGCTCTCACGCTCACTCATTCGCTCTCCCGCTCACTCATTCACTCTCACGCTCACTCATTCATTCTCCCGCTCACTCATTTACCCTCCCGCTCACTCATTTACTCTCACGCTCACTCATTCACTCTCACGCTCACTCATTCTGTCTCTCCCGCTCACTCATTCACTCTCCCGCTCACTCATTCACTCTCCCGCTCACTCATTCACTCTCCCGCTCACTGGACTTCACTCTCACGCTCACTGGACTTCACTCTCACGCTCAACTGGCAAGATTGAGGGGAAGAGAACAAGAGGAAGGCAGAGAAGTAAATACCTGGATGGTGTGGCCACGTGGCATGGTTGAGACAGGAACACTGAGCTGATCCACGACTCTGGTGATCCTATGAGATGACCGAACATGATCGACCAAGCTTATCGGCATGGCACATGATGATGAGTTAGTGTCCTGTGGGGAGAATGAACACAATCTAGACAAAACAGTTGAGTCAAGAACCGACATCATGGTGTGGAGGACATTCCCATATATGCTCTGTCCTCATCTGCAACAGCCAGCGAAGAGTCCCAATACTAATAGTAGCAGTTTAATTATATGTCCGTCTGGTCTTTCCTCAGAGTTTTGAGTGTTGGCCACATCCTCTGGTCACTCCCGATCAAAGCTGCCTTATCATGCACCAATGCCTCATCAAGTGGTGAAGATGCTGCCTGTTGGTTTCCCACCACACCAGCATATCCTAGAGTAAAAATCCAACAGATGCACTGCACTCTATTTTTGATTGTTGAATGGAAGCCTGCCACTGCCTGACATATGCCTGTCTTCAACTTTCTCATACTTTGTGAGTGCAATCATGGCATGCGTGTGCTGTGCAACTTTGGGGTCCACCATGGGGGATGCACAAATGTGGGTCTGCTCAGTCTAATCCACGCCTTCTGTCAAATGTGTCCAGTAAGAGTGTTGATCCGCTCGTATTTGAAGTCCCTGCATGCTCTCGTAGCCTTGAACTCGCTAAATTTGGAAATCAACACAGAGCATGGCAGGTGGTCACTTCTTTGATCCCCAAAATGGTCCATTTCGTTTCCGATACCGCTGACGGGGTGACAAGTCAGTAGCGATATCTGCATCCCCATGTCTCTTTGCCACTCTAGTTGGCCTCTCATCATTAATGCAGACTTACCTTTCTCAATTACGGCATCCACAAGGGCGTACTCTTGACAGTTTCCTCCATATAGTCCCATTCTCTGCACTAAGCGTTAGAATCCCCACAGAAGCGAGCCTGCCACCTGTGATGTCCTCCAGCTTATTGAGTCCACCATTGCGGACACACTTAAAATATCCCAAATGATCTCCAAAAAAAGAGCTTAGTTAATGCTAGCATTGTTTGGCTACCCTAGTTTTTTTTTTTTTTTTTTTTTTTGCATAATTGTTTGCTGTTTATAAAACTAGCACGTGAACAGAGATTGAGAAAGCTACATGCCTGCAGGGTGTGTCATGTGTGTTTGTTGTTGTTGTCTTGCATGTATGCCATGATTGTCATTTGGAGGGGTTATTGAAGTTCCAGTGTCTTTCCTCCAGTTTCCTGTAGGATTCACATGCATAATGTTGCCCAAATTTAGCAGATTCTCTAAGAGTTTGCTTGACTGTCACAGTTTGTTGTAGCATATGTAAGATAACTGTGGCTTGGGTATTCTCTGGTGTAAGTATTGTGAATGTATGTGCATCTCATCAATTAAGGCTAACACTCATTGAAAATTTCGCTAACACTACATGAAAATAGAGCTTACTACATGAACATCACAGCTCCACACAGCTGACATTACATGAACATCTCATCCACACAGCTGACATTACATGAACATCTCATCCACACAGCTGACATTACATGAACATCTCATCCACACACAGCTGACATTACATGAACATCACAGCTCCACACAGCTGACATTACATGAACATCTCATCCACACAGCTGACATTACATGAACATCTCATCCGCACACAGCTGACATTACATGAACATCTCATCCACACACAGCTGACATTACATGAACATCACAGCTCCACACAGCTGACACTACATAAACATCTCATCCACACACAGTTGACATTACATGAACATCTCATCCTCACACAGCTGACACTACATAAACATCTCATCCACACACAGCTGACACTGCATGAACATCTCATCCACACACAGCTGGCACTACCTGTACATCTCATCCACACACAGCTGACACTACCTGAACATCTCATCCACACACAGCTGACACTACCTGAACATCTCATCCACACGGCTGACATTACATGAACATCTCATCCACACACAGCTGACACTACATGAACATCTCATCCACACACAGCTGACATTACATGAACATGTCATCCACACACAGCTGACACTACATGAACATCTCATCCACACACAGCTGACACTACATGAACATCTCATCCACACACAGCTGACATTACATGAACATCTCATCCACACACGGCTGACATTACATGAACATCTCATCCACACACATGTGACACTACATGAACATCTCACTGACATCACATGAACATCTCATCCACACGGCTGACATTACATGAACATCTCACTGACATCACATGAACATCTCATCCACACACAGCTGACACTACATGAACATCTCATCCACACACGGCTGACATTACATGAACATCTCATCCACACACATGTGACAGTACATGAACATCTCACTGACATCACATGAACATCTCATCCACACGGCTGACATTACATGAACATCTCATCCACACACATGTGACAGTACATGAACATCTCACTGACATCACATGAACATCTCATCCACACACAGCTGACACTACATGAACATCTCATCCACACACGGCTGACATTACATGAACATCTCATCCACACACATGTGACAGTACATGAACATCTCACTGACATCACATGAACATCTCATCCACACAGCTGACATTACATGAACATCTCATCCACACACATGTGACAGTACATGAACATCTCACTGACATCACATGAACATCTCATCCACACACAGCTGACACTACATGAACATCTCACTGACATTACATGAACATCTCATCCACACACAGCTGACACTACATGAACATCTCACTGACACTACATGAACATCTCATCCACATGCAGCTGACACTACATGAACATCTCATCCACACACAGCTGACACTACACGAACATCTCACTGACATTACACGAACATCTCACTGACATTACACAAACATCTTACTGACACTACATGAACATCTCATCCACACACAGCTGACACTACACGAACATCTCACTGACACTACATGAACATCCCATCCACATGCAGCTGACACTACATGAACATCTCATCCACACACGTGACAGTACATGAACATCTCACTGACATTACATGAACATCTCACTGACACTACATGAACATCTCATCCACACACAGCTGACACTACATGAACATCTCGTCCACACACTGCTAACACTCATCACATCATGTTCCTCTTGTACCTTGCGGTGTCGAGGTGAAGTATAAACAGTGGGAGAGTGCCCGCTTATGGGCTTCATGTATCAATATTCCCATGGACTCTGTTATTCCCTGCGTCCATCGTTTACGTGGTCGGCCTCTTCCTCTGTTTTCCTCTGGTCTGTACATCATTGCTTGTTGTGGTATACTGTTAGTTGGTAACCTACTTGCAAGGCCAAACCATTTTACTTGCTGCCTTCTAATAAAATCTAGTGCAGCTATAACCCCCACTTTAGTCCTGATTTCTTCATTTCTGACACTACATGAACATATCACTAATACTGATCTTACTTCCATGTCTTATTGTAATTAATGTATTCATTGCCTGTAATGAAATGTGTAATTGTATCATATTTCAGGCATAAACAACATGCAGGCAGAAGAAATGCAAGAACCCCCAAACATGTGATGTGTTTGTTATGTCAAGGTGAGCTCTACCAACAGTCTCGCCAGCACCACACAGTTCATGCATGAAACAGTCTGTGTCAGTGTGAGGTTTGTGTTCACTCATAATCCACATCTGGTGAAACACACAGCCAGTGAAAAGAAACACAAGTCTGAGATTTGTGCTACTAGACGTACATAAGAGTTGACATATTTGGGGACTCACAGGAGGATACAGGCTGAGGTGAGGTCTTACAAGTGTTGTTCTTTCACTGATAACTATACCTCAGTGTTGGGACTCTTTGCTGGCTGTTAAAGGTGCAACGGAGCACTTAAGGGAATGTCCTAAGTGCTGTGATGTCCATTCTTGACTGGACTGGCGACTGATTCAGTTTCACACACACCATGGCAGAGAAGAAGAAGCCTTACAAATGTGACATTTGCCGCATGCCTTTTGCTCGCTCTGACAGCCTCAGACTTCACAAGAGAACACATACAGGAGAGAAGCCGTACACCTGCAACATATGTGGTGTGTCATTTGCCCGTGTTGATTCTCTGACCAATCACAGCCGGACACACACGGGAGAGAAGCCTTACAAGTGTGATGTGTGTGGGACAGCTTTTGCCCTGCGCAGTGTCTTGAAGGTACACATCGGCAGGCACTGTGAGGAGAAACTCTACCAGTGTGACACGTGTAACTCAAGGTTTTCTGATTTCCAGTATATGAAGAGTCATGTTGTGGCACATAGTGGAGAGAAGCGTTTCAAATGTGATGTCTGTCATGTGTCTTTTGCTCACAGTCAAAATGCATTTAGACATAGAAAGACACACACAGGACAAAAGCCACATGAGTGTGATGTGTGTGCGGCAACCTTTAATCGTCCCTCAAGTCTCAGAAGTCACAAGAGGACACACACGGGAGAAAGGCCATTCACGTGTACTGTTTGTGCTGCAACATTTGCTCATGAAAGTGTTTTTAAAATACACAAGAGAATACATACAGGAGAGAAGCCGTACAGGTGTGATGATTGTGGTATGTGCTTCATAGAAATTAATTCTCTCAAAAGTCACAAGAAAGTACACACTGGAGAGAAAGCATACACCTGTGACTTGTGTGGGGCCAGATTTGCTCACGCTCATAACCTGAAAGCTCACAAGTTCACACACACTGGCCATAAGCCTTACTCATGTGAACTGTGTGGGGCCACATTTGCATGCTTCAAGTCTGTGAAAACACACATGAGAGTTCACGATAAAACCAAGCCATACAAATGTGAAGTTTGTGGCCTGAGTTTAGGTGGCGGCATAAAAACACACAGCCGAGTGCACAGCGGAGAAAAGCCTTACAAGTGTGAGTTCTGTCCGGCAAGATTTGCTGCGGCGAGTACTCTCACCACACACAGGCGACGACACACTCAGGAGAAACCCTACGCATGTTCTACATGTCCTGCCAGGTTTTCCACTTCCAGTTCTCTGAACAAACACACAAGGATACACACAGGAGAGAAGCCGTACAAGTGTGAATTTTGTCACCTCTCTTTTACTGAGTACAGTCAACGCCAGGTACACAACAGGAGATGGCACACAGGAGAGAGGCCATACACGTGCCATGTCTGTGACGCAGGTTTTGTTTGTTCTGGCGAACTCAGAAGTCACCAGAAAGTTCACACGCGAGAAAAACCTCACAAATGTGACTTGTGTTCATCGGCATTTGCTCACAGTCACAATCTGACTGAGCACAGAAAAATACATACACATGGAAAGCTGTACACTTGCGATCATTGTGCTGCCAGATTTGTTGCAGTCACATCTCTGAAATGCCATTTGCAACTTCACATGGAAGATGCAGCAAACATGAGATAGTCTAGGCAGCCTGCAGTAGGGCGTGATGTATGGCGGCCACAGGATGTTACCTGAGAGAAACAATACAGATGTGAGGAGTCTCCGTGGCAAAGTGGTCAAGCCATCTGACTCGGGCTCCGAAGGTTGTGGGTTTGATTCTGGGCCACGCCCTTCGGCCCACGAGTTTATTTTTGGGGAGACTCTTGGGGTTCGTCGCTGGAGCTACAGAGTTTGTGCTGTGTGCAACGTTTTCAGCGCAGCCATATGGGATAAACCCTGGTGTAATGAAGTTAAACCTGTCAACTTTTAAGTGTCGACTTTTTTAACAAAACCAGATGTGTACAAGAACAGAAGTTTGTGTGAGCAATTGTAAGATGTCTCCTGAAACTGTCACTCCAGACAAGATACTTTTGTGAGGCGACATATGAGAAAAATTTTTGATGTATGCTGGGACATAGATCAAGTTGTTGATTTGTGCTAGGATCTCAGACCAAGGTCTTGATGTGTGCAGAGAGAGAAAACAGAGAGATAGCATTTATGATTCATGTTACAGAGACAGGGACTTGGCATCCGTGAGTATGTCAGTCACCAAGTCAAACCTATGACTTGGCTTGTGATCAGTCATGAGCCGGTCATCAAGGTGGACTCCTGGTCCTAGGTCCAGTCTGGATCAACAGGCCACCTCACAGCGGCTGAGTTACAAGATTATTATTTCATGACTTTGTTGTAATAGTTGATAGAAACATGAACATATCATGGTGTTTAATTCATGTCTGTGAGTTATGTGACAGATGTTGTTTGAAACATTAATATATTGTGGACTGCCAGAGAAGCTAACAATGACTGGCTGAAACAGGCTAATAAAACAACAATAAGAAAGAGACAAACAGCTTTCTTCGGTCATGTGATGAGAAAAGAGGCATTGGAGAACATCGTGACAACTGGAAAGATCGAGGGGAAGAAAGGTAGTGGCAGACCAAGAGAAATTATGCTGGGTGGATTGAGACGGCATGGAGGAATATCTTCTTCTGTGTTCATCCGGAGTGTTTTTTTCTTTTTAGACGTAATTGTGGTGTGTTTTGTTATACACCTTTGGGCCAAAACCCTTAGGCCAACACATCCGACTTTTGCATGTGTTTTTTTTAACCAGGTTAGCATTCCTGGGGGACTCTCACTTTGGTGGTGCCATCCACAGCCCAGCTGGTCAAGTTGGGTCCTCCCTCAAGGAACGGCAGGGACAGTCCATGGGCATTATCCGCCATCCAAAGTGGCTTCCATAAATGCAGAGCTGACACATAGTGCTCTGGTGCTGGGCTCACCCAAGGAATCACCATGTGCTGCACATGGCTACTTTTAATTCCTCACTTCCATGTATTGGGCATTTTGTTCACCACAGCCGCTCCCCACACACACCTTAGTTTGTAGGCGACCTCTGCACAGCAAGCTTTTGCTTCGAACCTCCATGTAATGGACTCGCTAGCCAAGTGTTCCATTTTGTGTTAATGAGACGACATCCACTCAGCAAGCTTTTGCTTCAGACTTCCACGTAATAGATTCGGTAGCCAAGTGTTCCATTTTGTGTTAATGAGACGACATCCACTCAGCAAGCTTTTGCTTCAGACTTCCATGTAATAGATTCGGTAGCCAAGTGTTCCATTTTGTGTTAATGAGACGACATCCACTCAGCAAGCTTTTGCTTCAGACTTCCATGTAATAGATTCGCTAGCCAAGTGTTCCAGTTTGTGTTAATGAGATGTATTTCCACCTTTGACTATGCTCACTCAATGAGTTCTAGTACAGACTTGCATCATAACCGTTGCGTGCGATTGGGTCGCTTTTTCACATTTAGTAACGCTCATGAGGTAGGCTACATGTGCTGCCGACTCAGCACTTTACCTCCATGTAACTGGGAGAGAGTAACGGCCAGGCCCTCTCATCCAGGGGTCCCTCAGCTGAGAGCCATAGAACACTATCTGGACCAAGCATGTAGCAGGGTCAGCATCCCCCCCCCCCAGTGGATGAGTATCGGCAGAGATATTGACTTAGAAGCGTTCAGCCATATCCCTCAGTTGACAGCCTTAGAGTATGTGTCTGGACCAAAAATTAGTGGCATCGTGCACCTGATTTGGACTTTGACTGCATATCCTCAGATTACCTGCAAGGCAGCAAGTTGTCTCTCTCTTGGTCCGGTCCCTATCCCAAGGCCTGTCCTACATGTAATTGTGCTTCCGTCGGCATAGCTCTTGGGGTCATTGGGACACGCAAGCCCCTCTACCACGGCAAGGTGGAGACACGTCAGAGGGGATGGAGGAATATCATCAGCAGAGTTGATCCAGAACACCAAAGACTGGGATCTGTGGAGAGCCATGAATGCCTACGCCAAGCCGGCAGGGCACTTGATGATGATGATTAGTTTATGAGTTATGTGACAGATGTTGTTTGAAACATGAACATATTGTGGTGTTTAGTTTGTGAGTTATGTGACAGATGTTGTTTGAAACATGAACATATTGTGATGTTTAGTTTGTGAGTTATGTGACACATGTGGTTTGAGACATGAATATATCATGGTGTTTAGATTATGTTTGTGAGTTACACAGCTGGCATTGTTTAAGGCATGAAAATATTGTGGTGTTTAGATTAGATTTGTGAGTTACACAACTAGTGTTGTTTGAGACATGAAAATATTATTTAGTTTATGTTTGTGAGTTACACAACTAGTGTTGTTTGAGACATGAAAATATTGTGGTGTTTAGATTATATTTGTGAGTTACACAACTGGTGTTGTTTGAGACATGAAAATATTAAGTTTGTACATAAATATTTATGTTTGTGAATTATGTGATAGAATCATAAGACAGTCCAGATATATTAAATGAGTAAAATGAAGTCTGCTATTCTTTGAAAATGACATGTAAACATGTTTGTGTCATGTACACACGTATGTTACAAACCAGTGGCAAATGTTGCAGATTATAAGAAGTTACAGACCAGTGGCACACAGCCCAACATTAATGAGTTGCAAACCAGCGCTGTATGGCACGGACTATAAGGTTTGCATACCAGCACCACAGTGCCGTCTATAAGATTTACATACTAGCACTACACTTGGAGAATTTGGTGACGACTGGTAAGATCGAAGGGAAGAGACCAAGGGGAAGACCGAGAAGTAAATACCTGGATGGCTTGGCCACGTGGCATGGTCAAGACAGGAACACGGAGCTGATCCACGACTCTGGTGATCGATTGAGATGGCAGGACATGACTGCCCACGCTTACCAGCATGGCACATGATGGATGGATGGACTACACAGCACGAACTAGAAGAAGATTTACATACAAGTGAGGACTTATAAGAAGAAGATTTACATACCAGCATTCCACAGCGTGGACTATAAGATTTACATGCCAACACAGCACAAACTATAAGATGATTTACATAACATGACACAAACTATACGAAAATTTACATACCAACACTACATAGCACAAACTATAAGATTTACATACCAACACTACATGGCATGAACTATAAGAAAATTTACATACCAACACTAATTTACATACCAACATTACACGGCACAAACTATAATAAGATTTACATACCAACATTACACAGCACGGGCTATAAGAATACCATTAGAAGCAAACATTGTAATGCACCCCCCCCCCCCCCCCCCCCTCCATGTTCCATGACAGTCATTAAATTGTGATCCATCAGAGTCCACATCCTCATGATCACTGAGTGTAGCCGCATCTGTCTACATATTTCTGTCTACTTTCTGTGTTCTTGGCTGTCATATCTTTAGAGTCAGAAGTCTCCGTGGCCAAGTCATCTGACTCGGGCTCCAAAGGTTGTGGGTTCGATTCCGGCCGCATCCTTCGTTTCCCGAGTGAATTTTTAAAGAGACTTCTGGGAGTTGTCGCTGGAGCTATGGAATTTGTGCGTCTCTTTCCATGCTGTGGAGAGAGACTGAGCCATATGGGACAAAACCCTGGTGCAATGAAGTCGCCCTTGTTGACTTTTAAGAGACTTTTGTTTTTATCTTCCGAGTGTGTCGGTGTTTGCAGTTTTACTTCCTGTGCCCTTAACTGTCAAATCTCCAAGTAATTGTGCTTGAAAATTAGGGGAAAAGCTGTTAGAAATGGAGGAGCTGAAGTGTACATACAATACCTAAATAGTAACGGGACAGAGCCAGGGCACAAATGGCACCGACAGAGCCAGGGCACAGATACATGACTACACACCATGTGTACCGAGGATAAACAGATACATGGCTGTACCACCAAGTGTACCAAGGACAAACATACATGGCTGTACCATCAGGTGTACCGAGGACAGATACATGGCTGTACCACCAAGTGTACCATGGACAAACAGGTACGTGGCTGTATATATATGCTGTACAGAGGAGAAACAGATACATAGCGTACCACCAAGTGTACAGAGGACAAACAGATACATGGCTATATGCACCAGGTGTACCGAGAACAAACAGATACATGACTATATGCACCAGGTGTACCGAGGACAAACAGATACATGAATACATACCAGGTGTACCGAGGACAAAGATACATGGCTGTACCACCAAGTGTACCGAGGACAAACAAATACATGGCTGTACCACCAATTGTACCGAGGACAAACAGATACATGGCTGTTCCACCAGGTGCTCCGAGGACAAACAGATACATGGCTACCACCAGGTGTACCGAGGACAAAGATACACGGCTGTACCACCAAGTGTACCGAGGACAAACAAATACATGGCTGTACCACCAATTGTACTGAGGACAAACAGATACATGGCTGTTCCACCAGGTGCTCCGAGGACAAACATACATGGCTACCACCAAGTGTACCGAGGACAAACAAATACATGGCTGTACCCCCAATTATACCGAGGACAAACAAATACATGGCTGTACCACCAATTGTACCGAGGACAAACAGATACATGGCTGTTCCACCAGGTGCTCCGAGGACAAACATACATGGCTACCACCAGGTGTGCCGAGGACAAAGATACATGGCTGTACCACCAAGTGTACCGAGGACAAACAAATACATGGCTGTATCACCTATTGTACCGAGGACAAACAGATACATGGCTACCACCAGGTGTACCGAGGACAAAGATACATGGCTGAACCACCAAGTGTACCGAGGACAAACAAATACATGGCTGTACATCCAATTGTACCGAGGACAAACAGATACATGGCTACCACCAGGTGTACCGAGGACAAAGATACATGGCTTTACCACCAAGTGTACCGAGGACAAACAAATACATGGCTGTACCACCAAGTGTACCGAGGACAAAAAAATACATGGCTGTACCACCAATTGTACCGAGGACAAACACATACATGGCTGTACCACCAATTGTACCGAGAACAAACACATACATGGCTGTACCGAGGACAAACACATACATGGCTGTACCACCAAGTGTACTGAGGACAAACACATACATGGCTGTACTACCAAGTGTACCAATGACAAACAGATACATGGCTGTACCATCAGGTGTACCGAGGACAGATACATGGCTGTACCACCAAGTGTACCGAGGACAAACAGATATGTGGCTGTACCACCAAGTGTACTGAGGACAAACATACATGGCTGTACCACCACGTGCTCTGAGGACAAACAGATACATGGTTGTACCCCCAAGTGTACAGAGGACAAACAGATACATGGCTATATGCACCAGGTGTACCAAGGACAGACAGACACAGACTATATGCACCAGGTGTACCGAGGACAGACAGACACAGACTATATGCACCAGGTGTACCGAGGACAAACAGATACATGACTATATGCCCCAGGTGTACCGAGGACAGACAGATACAGACTATATGCACCAGGTGTACCGAGGACAAACAGATACATGACTATATGCACCAGGTGTACCGAGGACAAACAGATACATGACTATATGCACCAGGTGTACCGAGGACAAACAGATACATGACTATATGCACCAGGTGTACCGTGGACAAACAGATACATGACTATATGCACCAGGTGTACCGAGGACAAACAGATACATGAGTATATGCACCAGATGTACCGAGGACAGACAGACACAGACTATATGCACCAGGTGTACCGAGGACAGACACAGACTATATACACCAGGTGTACCGAGGACAAACAGATACATGACTATATGCACCAGGTGTACCGAGGACAGACAAATACATGACTATATGCACCAGATGTACTGAGGACAAACAGATACATGACTATATGCACCAGATGTACCGAGGACAAACAGACACAGACTATATGCACCAGGTGTACCGAGGACAAACAGATACATGACTATATGCACCAGGTGTACTGTGGACAAACAGACACAGACTATATGCACCAGGTGTACCGAGTACAAACAAATACATGACTATATGCACCAGATGTACCGAGGACAAACAGATAAATGACTATATGCACCAGATGTACCGAGGACAAAGAGATACATGACTATATGCACCAGGTGTACTGAGGACAAACAGATACATGACTATATGTACCAGGTGTACCGAGGACAGACAGACACAGACTATATGCACCAGGTGTACTGAGGACAGACAGACACAGACTATATGCACCAGGTGTACCGAGGACAAACAGATACATGACTATATGCACCAGGTGTACCAAGGACAGACAGACACAGACTATATGCACCAGGTGTACCGAGGACAAACAGATACATGACTATATGCACCAGGTGTACTGAGGACAAACAGATACATGACTATATGCACCAGGTGTACCGAGGACAAACAGATACATGACTATATGCACCAGGTGTACCGTGGACAAACAGATACATGACTATATGCACCAGATGTACCGAGGACAAACAGATACATGACTATATGCACCAGATGTACCGAGGACAAACAGATACATGACTATATGCACCAGATGTACCGAGGACAAACAGATACATGACTATATGCACCAGGTGTACCGAGGACAAACAGATACATGACTATATGCACCAGGTGTACCGTGGACAAACAGATACATGACTATATGCACCAGGTGTACCGAGGACAGACAGACACAGACTATATGCACCAGGTGTACCAAGGACAAACACATGACTATATACACCAGGTGTACTGTGGACAAACAGACACAGACTATATGCACCAGGTGTACCGAGGACAAACAGATACATGACTATATGCACCAGGTGTACCGAGGACAAACAGATACATGACTATATGCACCAGGTGTACCGAGGACAGACAGACACAGACTATATGCACCAGGTGTACCGAGGACAAACAGATACATGACTATATGCACCAGATGTACCGAGGACAGACAGACACAGACTATATGCACCAGGTGTACCGAGGACAGACAGACACAGACTATATGCACCAGGTGTACCGAGGACAAACAGATACATGACTATATGCACCAGATGTACCGAGGACAGACAGACACAGACTATATGCACCAGGTGTACCGAGGAAAGACAGACACAGACTATATGCACCAGGTGTACTGAGGACAGACAGACACAGACTATATGCACCAGGTGTACCGAGGACAGACAGACACAGACTATATGCACCAGGTGTACCGAGGACAAACAGATACATGACTATATGCACCAAGTGTACCGAGGACAGACAGACACAGACTATATGCACCAGGTGTACCGAGGACAAACAAATACATGACTATATGCACCAGGTGTACCGTGGACAAACAGACACAGACTATATGCACCAGGTGTACCGAAGACAAACAGATACATGACTATATGCACCAGGTGTACCATGGACAAACAGATACATGACTATATGCACCAGATGTACCGTGGACAAACAGATACATGAATGCACACCAGGTGTACTGATGACAAACAACAGAAATATGAAATACATGACTGTACACTGATTTCATATTCACTGGGGACAAACAAAACAAACTATAGATTCATGAAATACATGACTGTACAATACCTTCAAATTTGAAAAGGATAAACTTCATATTCATGAAATACATAACTGTGCAACGTCTACAAGTGTAATGGGCACAAATAAAACTGAAAGTGTGTGTTCTTGCACATGTTGACTGGTACTGTACCAGTGTCAGGTAGTACAGATGTTGACTGGTACAGCTCCAGGTAGTACAGATGTTGACTGGTACAGCTCCAGATAGTACAGATGTTGACTGGTACAGCTCCAGGTAGTACAGATGTTGACTGGTACAGTGTCAGGTAGTACAGATGTTGACTGGTACAGTGTCAGGTAGTACAGATGTTGACTGGTACAGCTCCAGGTAGTACAGATGTTGACTGGTACAGCCCCAGGTAGTACAGATGTTGACTGGTACAGCTCCAGGTAGTACAGATGTTGACTGGTACAGCTCCAGGTAGTACAGATGCTGACTGGTACAGTGTCAGGTAGTACAGATGTTGACTGGTACAGTGTCAGGTAGTACAGATGTTGACTGGTACAGCTCCAGGTAGTACAGTTATTGACCAGTACAGTGTCATGTAGTACAGATGTTGACTAGTACAGCTCCAGGTAGTACAGATGTTGACTGGTACAGCTCCAGGTAGTACAGATGCTGACTGGTACAGTGTCAGGTAGTACAGATGTTGACTGGTACAGTGTCAGGTAGTACAGATGTTGACTGGTACAGTGTCAGGTAGTACAGATGTTGACTGGTACAGCTCCTGGATAAACTTCATATTCATGAAATACATAACTGTGCAACGTCTACAAGTGTAATGGGCACAAATAAAACTGAAAGTGTGTGTTCTTGCACATGTTGACTGGTACTGTACCAGTGTCAGGTAGTACAGATGTTGACTGGTACAGCTCCAGGTAGTACAGATGTTGACTGGTACAGCTCCAGATAGTACAGATGTTGACTGGTACAGCTCCAGGTAGTACAGATGTTGACTGGTACAGTGTCAGGTAGTACAGATGTTGACTGGTACAGTGTCAGGTAGTACAGATGTTGACTGGTACAGCTCCAGGTAGTACAGATGTTGACTGGTACAGCCCCAGGTAGTACAGATGTTGACTGGTACAGCTCCAGGTAGTACAGATGTTGACTGGTACAGCTCCAGGTAGTACAGATGCTGACTGGTACAGTGTCAGGTAGTACAGATGTTGACTGGTACAGTGTCAGGTAGTACAGATGTTGACTGGTACAGCTCCAGGTAGTACAGTTATTGACCAGTACAGTGTCATGTAGTACAGATGTTGACTAGTACAGCTCCAGGTAGTACAGATGTTGACTGGTACAGCTCCAGGTAGTACAGATGCTGACTGGTACAGTGTCAGGTAGTACAGATGTTGACTGGTACAGTGTCAGGTAGTACAGATGTTGACTGGTACAGTGTCAGGTAGTACAGATGTTGACTGGTACAGCTCCAGGTAGTACAATGTTGACTGGTACAGCCCCAGGTAGTACAGATGTTGACTGGTACAGTACAGATGTTGACTGGTACAGCCTCAGGTAGTACAGATGTTGACTGGTACAGCTCCAGGTAGTACAGATGTTGACTGGTACAGCCCCAGGTAGTACAGATGTTGACTGGTACAGCTCCAGGTAGTACAGATGCTGACTAGTACAGTGTCAGGTAGTACAGATGTTGACTGGTACAGTGTCAGGTAGTACAGATGCTGACTGGTACAGTGTCAGGTAGTACAGATGTTGACTGGTACAGTGTCAGGTAGTACAGATGTTGACTGGTACAGCTCCAGGTAGTACAGTTATTGACCAGTACAGTGTCATGTAGTACAGATGTTGACTAGTACAGCTCCAGGTAGTACAGATGTTGACTGGTACAGCTCCAGGTAGTACAGTTGCTGACTGGTACAGTGTCAGGTAGTACAGATGTTGACTGGTACAGTGTCAGGTAGTACAGATGTTGACTGGTACAGTGTCAGGTAGTACAGATGTTGACTGGTACAGCTCCAGGTAGTACAATGTTGACTGGTACAGCCCCAGGTAGTACAGATGTTGACTGGTACAGCCCCAGGTAGTACAGATGTTGACTGGTACAGTACAGATGTTGACTGGTACAGCCTCAGGTAGTACAGATGTTGACTGGTACAGCTCCAGGTAGTACAGATGTTGACTGGTACAGCCCCAGGTAGTACAGATGTTGACTGGTACAGCTCCAGGTAGTACAGATGCTGACTAGTACAGTGTCAGGTAGTACAGATGTTGACTGGTACAGTGTCAGGTAGTACAGATGCTGACTGGTACAGTGTCAGGTAGTACAGATGTTGACTGGTACAGTGTCAGGTAGTACAGATGTTGACTGGTACAACCCCAGGTAGTACAGATGTTGACTGGTACAGCCCCAGGTAGTACAGATGTTGACAGGTAGTGTCATGTAGTACAGATGTTGACTGGTACAACCCCAGGTAGTACAGATGTTGACTGGTACAACCCCAGGTAGTACAGATGTTGACTGGTACAGCCCCAGGTAGTACAGATGTTGACTGGTACAACCCCAGGTAGTACAGATGTTGACTGGTACAGCCCCAGGTAGTACAGATGTTGACAGGTAGTGTCATGGAGAATCAGGCCCCACGAGACAAGTTTATTGTGCGTGGTAAACTAGGTCAATGTCCTTGTGTATGCATGCATGTGTGTGCGTATGTATGACAACATCAGACCTGCAAGGCTTTCCTCTGGTGTGTGTTCTTCTTGTGTATGTGCACGTAATCTTTGCAAGCAAACCCTTTCCCACATTCCTCACACTTAAATGGTTTGTCTACGGAGTGAATGCCCTTGTGCCGCTTGAGGTGGCCCTTCTGTGTGAAGCCAGCGGCACAGACTTCGCACTTGTACGGCTTCTCTCCGGTGTGCAGCACTTTGTGAGCCCTCAATGCAAGACTCTGGGAGAACGACTCGCTGCAGACGTCACACTTGTACGGCTTCTCTCCGGTGTGTTTCCTGATGTGTATTTTCAAGAGACTGTTCTGAGCAAACTCAAGGCCACAGACATCACACTTGTAGGGCTTCTCTCCCGTGTGTATGCGCACATGTCTCTTGAGGTTGCTGATGTTGCCAAACATCTTCTCACAGATATCGCACTTGAACGGCTTGTCGCCCGTGTGCAAGATTTGGTGTGACTGTAATGTGGCCTTCTGGGTAAAGCCTAAGGCGCAGATATCACACTTGTACGGCTTCTCCCCGGTGTGTGTGCGTTTATGTTTGTTGATATTAGTACAGTACTTATCACAAATATCACACCAGTACTTGTAGACTTTCGCCCGAGTCTTCGGCCGCGGCTGTCCTGTGTGTTTTCTCTGGTGTCGCTTTAGATTATTTTTTAGGTTAAACTGTGCACCGCAAACATCACAGGTGTACGGTTTGACCCCCGTGTGAATTATTTGGTGTGACTTTAATGTACTACTCTGGGAAAATGCTCTGCCACAAACATCACACTTGTAGGGCTTCTCTCCGGTGTGCAGTATTCTGTGTCTGGATAAATTACTGCAACTGTTGAAGCTGGTGTCACAGATTTCACATCTGTACGGTTTCTCAACAGCATGTGTCTTTTTGTGTGCCCGTAAACTAGTGCTATGTGAGTACCCAAGTCCACAGATATCACATTTGTACGGCTTCTCCCCAGTTTGTGTTTTCTTGAACACATTTGTGTCAGTAACAAGTCCTCCGTCGCTGTCAAATGATGCTGTTGCGAGTTCACTTGTTCCTGAAGTGTAGTCACTTCTTCCTGCAGCTCTCTCCTCAAGATGTTCTTGTTTGTGTGTTTCTAGCGTGTTGCTCTGAGAAAACCCAGTATCACAAACATCACATCTGTCAGGTTTCTCACCTGTGTGTGTTTGCCTGTCTGTCTTTAAGTGAGAGCATGTAACAAAGCTCGCCACACACAATGTCACCTCACACGATGTGTGGGCTTCATGGTGGTTGTCTTCAGATTGTGTCACTTCACAAACAGAGTGTCTGTTCATTTCTGTTGTAATTCTGATACCAGATGTCCTTGAACAATCACTTGTACTGATGTTTGTGCATGCGATGTCGGCTGTCTGTAGCCTTGTTTGATTATTCTCAATGACAGGCGGTACTTGGCCAACTGTCTGTACTCTTGTTTCATTATTCTCAATGACAGGCAGTACTTGGTCTGGCTGTTCCAAGCTTGCCTCGCTGCCACTATCACAAACATCCATGTCTCTGCTACCAGAGCTGAGCTACACAACTCTTAATTAGCAGTAAGACTGACCACTTCTTGATACTGCCCCTGGGGCACCAGGTCTGGACAAATGGTTATATAAAGTTCCATTCACTTGATCATCCTTGGGTTGAGTACACACATTGGTATCTTGGTTCAGGACAACCAGGTGTAACCATCTCCGATGTTTATCAACCCTTATAATCCGCAGACTTGTCTGACGCCTGAAGAAGATGCAGACTGGCAGAATAGACAATGCTGGAACACAGATATATAATTACACGTAAATTATTAACTGGCAAATGACATGACATCAACTTGTGACATATACATGTGTACAGTAGAGGACATACATTTACTGTCAGATATGACATCAATACTAGACAAAACACATCACTACTAGACAGACATCAGTAGTATATAACACATCAGTACCACACAACACATCAGTACTACACAACACAATCATACTACACATCAGTACCACACAATTCATCAGTACTACACATCAGTACTACACAACACATCAGTACCACACAACACAACAGTACTACACAACACATCAGTACCACACAACACAATCATACTACACATCAGTACCACACAACACATCAGTACCACACAACACAATCATACTACACATCAGTACCACACAACACATCAGTACTACACAACACATCAGTACTACACAACACATCAGTACCACACAACACATCAGTACCACACAACACATCAGTACTACACAACACATCAGAACCACACAACACATCAGAACCACACAATACATCAGAACCACACAATACATCAGTACCACACAACACATCAGTACCACACTACACATCAGTACCACACAACACAACAGTACTACACAACACATCAGTACCACACAACACAACAGTACTACACATCATTACCACACAACACATCAGTACTACACATCAGTACCACACAACACAATAGTACTACACATCAGTACAACACAACAGTACTACACAACACATCAGTACCACACAATACAACAGTACTACACAACAGTACTACACAACACATCAGTACTGGGCACAACTCATCAGTACTGCACACAACAGATCAGTACCACACAACACATCAGTACTAGACACAACACATCAGTACTGGACACAACACATCAGTACCACACAACACATCAGTACCACACAACACATCAGTACTGCACACAACACATCAGTACCACACAACACATTAGTACTGGACACATAACACCAGTACCACACAACACACCAGTGCCACACAACACAACAGTACTACACATCAGTACCACACAACACATCAGTACTACACATCAGTACCACACAACACAATAGTACTACACATCAGTACCACACAACACAACAGTACTACACATCAGTACCTCACAACACAACAGTACTACACATCAGTATGACACAACACATCAGTACTACACAACATCAGTACTGGGCACAACTCATCAGTACTGCACACAACACATAAGTACCACACAACACATTAGTACTGGACACAACACATCAGTACCACACAACACATCAGTACTGCACACAACACATCAGTACTGCACACAACACATCAGTACCACACAACACATTAGTACTAGACACAACACATCAGTACCACACAACACATCAGTGCCACACAACACATCAGTACTGGGCACAACTCATCAGTACTGCACACAACACATCAGTACTGGACACAACACATCAGTACTTGACACAACATATCAATACCACACAACACATCAGTACTGGACACACATCAGTACTGGACACAACACATCAGTTCTGGACACAACACATCAGTACTGGACACAACACATCAGTACTGGACACAACACATCGGTACTGGACACAACACACCAGTACTGGACACAACACACCAGTACTGGACACAACACATCAGTACTGGACACAACATATCAATACCACACAACACATCAGTACTGGACACAACATATCAATACCACACAACACATCAGTACTGGACACAACACATCAATACTGCACACAACATATCAATACCACACAACACATCAGTACTACACAACACATTAGTACTGGACACAACATATCAATACCACACAACACATCAGTACTGGACACAACACATCAGTACTGGACACAACACATCAGTACCACACAACACAACATAGTACTGGGCACAACACATCAGTACCACGCAACACATCAGTACTGGACACAACACATCAGTACCACACAACACATCAGTACTGGACACAACACATCAGTACCACACAACACAACAGTACTGGACACAACACATCAGTACTGGACACAACACATCAGTACCACACACAACACATCAGTACCACACAACACATCAGTACCACACAACACATCAGTACCACACAACACATCAGTACCACACAACACATCAGTATCCCACAACACATTAGTACTGGGCACAACACATTAGTACTGGGCACATCACATCAGTACTGGGCACAACACATCAGTACTGGACACAACACATCAGTACTGGACACAACACATCAGTACTACACAACACATCAGTACCACACAACACATTAGTACTGGACACAACACATAGTACCACACAACACATCAGTACCACACACCACACCAGTGCCATACAACACATCAGTACCACACAACTCATCAGTACTGCACACAACACATCAGTACCACACAACACATTAGTACTGGACACAACACATCAGTACTGGACACAACATATCAATACCACACAACACATCAGTACCACACAACACATCAGTACTGGACACGACACATCAGTACCACACAACACATCACTACTGGACACAACACATCACTACTGGACACAGCACATCAGTACCACACAACACATCAGTACTGGACACAACACATCAGTACCACACAACACATCAGTACTGGACACAACACATCAGTACCACACAACACATCAGTACTGGACATAACACATCAGTACCACACAACACATCAGTACCACACAACACATCAGTACTGGACACAACACATCAGTACTGGACACAACACATCAGTACCACACAACACATCAGTACTGGACACAACACATCAGTACCACACAACACATCAGTACTGGACACAACACATCAGTACTGGACACAACACATCAGTACTGGACACAACACATCAGTACTGGACACAACACATCAGTACCACACAACACATCAGTACTGCACACAACACATCAGTACCACACAACACATCAGTACTGGACATGACACATCAGTACCACACAACACATCAGTACTGGGCACAACACATCAATACCACACAACACATCAGTACTGGACACAACATATCAATACCACACAACACATCAGTACTGGACACAACACATCAATACTGCACACAACATATCAATACCACACAACACATAAGTACTACACAACACATTAGTACTGGACACAACATATCAATACCACACAACACATCAGTACTGGACACAACACATCAGTACTGGACACAACACATCAGTACCACACAACACAACATATTAGTACTGGGCACAACACATCAGTACCACGCAACACATCAGTACTGGACACAACACATCAGTACCACACAACACATCAGTACTGGACACAACACATCAGTACCACACAACACAACAGTACTGGACACAACACATCAGTACTGGACACAACACATCAGTACCACACACAACACATCAGTACCACACAACACATCAGTACCACACAACACATCAGTACCACACAACACATCAGTACCACACAACACATCAGTATCCCACAACACATTAGTACTGGGCACAACACATTAGTACTGGGCACATCACATCAGTACTGGGCACAACACATCAGTACTGGACACAACACATCAGTACTGGACACAACACATCAGTACCACACAACACATCAGTACCACACAACACATTAGTACTGGACACAACACATAGTACCACACAACACATCAGTACCACACAACACATCAGTACCACACAACACATCATTACCACACACCACACCAGTGCCATACAACACATCAGTACCACACAACTCATCAGTACTGCACACAACACATCAGTACCACACAACACATTAGTACTGGACACAACACATCAGTACTGGACACAACATATCAATACCACACAACACATCAGTACCACACAACACATCAGTACTGGACACGACACATCAGTACCACACAACACATCAGTACTGGACACAACACATCACTACTGGACACAGCACATCAGTACCACACAACACATCAGTACTGGACACAACACATCAGTACCACACAACACATCAGTACTGGACACAACACATCAGTACCACACAACACATCAGTACTGGACATAACACATCAGTACCACACAACACATCAGTACCACACAACACATCAGTACTGGATACAACACATCAGTACTGGACACAACACATCAGTACCACACAACACATCAGTACTGGACACAACACATCAGTACCACACAACACATCAGTACTGGACACAACACATCAGTACCACACAACACATCAGTACTGGACACAACACATCAGTACCACACAACACATCAGTACTGGACACAACACATCAGTACCACACAACACATCAGTACCACAC
Source organism: Cepaea hortensis (assembly GCA_963921405.1). NCBI lineage: Eukaryota > Metazoa > Mollusca > Gastropoda > Stylommatophora > Helicidae > Cepaea > Cepaea hortensis. The sequence goes on from OY992876.1 coordinate 528,812,991, forward strand.
AACACATCAGTACTGGACACAACACATCAGTACTGGACACAACACATCAGTACCACACAACACATCAGTACTGCACACAACACATCAGTACCACACAACACATCAGTACTGGACATGACACATCAGTACCACACAACACATCAGTACTGGGCACAACACATCAGTACCACACAACACATCAGTACTGGACACAACACATCAGTACCACACAACACATCAGTACTGGGCACAACTAGTGACCTACGTCAACAGAAACCAGTGACATACATTGACAGAGAACCAGTGACCTGCATTTCATGCATTTTAGCCAAAAGAATTAATTGTACATTGCTTCAATATATATTGAACTAGATCTGCAGTATGCACCTGACGAGCCGCAGCGAAATATTCCAGGCAACAAATTGTGTAATACAGTGCAGTCTGGATAAGTAGAAGGAATTTATTCTACTTATAAGAAATTCTACCTTTCCAGACTGCACACATTTACCCTAATTTACACTAATACCATGCAGTAGCACTGAGTAAAATGATTGTACCACTTAGGATACACAGTTAGTCGATAAATAAATAGCAATACAATATCAGAAATGTTGAATTATTTTACCGAGATGGTTAACCCGGTCAGCAAATGCCAGCAGAAGTAGGATGTGTCGGCCTAATGGCGCAAGAACGCAGCTTTGCTGTAAACAGGCACAACGCATTCACATCCGGAAAAAAACAACTGGATGAACGCAGAAGAAGAATTATTTTAGACAGCGGAACATTAAAGTCATTTGAAAATTTCCAAATTAATTAAAGAAAAAGTCTGTTGTTTTTTTTTTAAACTATCCAACCAGCCAGCACTACATCTCCTGTCTGTCTGACCTCCAAGACGTGCAAATTCTTCTGCTTTCGCAATAAGTAAAGACCCATTTACCGTTATATTTGCCAATCTAAAGACAGTAAACCATTTTTAAAAGGGCAGCATCACCAAAATCACACGTGGCAGTTCTAGCTCGCTGTCTATCACTGTCGATTTGACATTCGAAAAACAATTTTCTGTAGTGGTCTTTATGCTTTAAAATGCTGGAAAATGTTGATGTTGGAATACCAAATTCTCTAGCTATATTCACTTTCTTATTCCCACTACGTTCAACCTCTTCCAACAGCTCAATCTTTCTTTTTAATGTTAAAGTAGTAAGCTTGGACATATAATAACAGATGATGGCAGAAGTGAAATAGAAATCAAAAAGAGAATAGGAATGGCCAAAAATGCTTTCAACGGCATGAAATCAGTATTAATATCTAGAGATATTAACAATGCATTAAAAATTAGAGTGGTCAAATGATACGTATACTCAACGCTACTGTATGGCACGGAAGCCTGGACATTGAACAAGCAACTAGAAAGTCGCATAGAAGCCCTGGGGATGTGGATATACAGATGAATAGGTCGTATTTCATGGAAACAAAAACAATCAAATGCAGAGGTTCTAGAAAAACTGGGAATGAAGAGAGTCGATGAAAGAAATAAAGAGGAGACAAGTGAAATATTTCAGCCATGTTAAAAGATATGATACTCTTATAAAAACCATACTGGAAGGCAAGCTTGAGGGCAAGCAAGCAAGAGGTAGACAATGATACAAGTGGGAAGATAACATCAAGAGATGGACGAACATCAGCCTACAGAATGTACAGTCAAGGTGAGAGACAGACAGTGTTGGAGATCCATTGCAGCCAACCTTCACTGTGGAGACGGCACCTGATTGATAGATTGAGTAAGCTTTCTTCCACTAGCCGCCATTGTCGATATGTAGCGAGATATTGTATGTGAGAGATTGTTGTTCTCCTGGCTGACTAAAAATAATTCTTTCATGAAACAATTTTTTTTTTGGGGGGGTGTGAAATGAAGTTGACTTAAACATGAACACTTATACAGTCAGCATTCATTTTTATGTTCGACTAATCTGAAAATTAAAGTTAAACGAATTCGCCTTATCAGGACTTTTTATACAATGATAAAGGTGGATAATGGCCGGGACTAAGCCAGTAACGTCAACTTAAGCAAAATTCTACTTATCCGAGTTCGACTTAAGTGGGCTCGACTGTATATTGTTTGCTTCATTATTCAAATTAACAGGGCGGGGGAACCTTGTTTTAAATTTATTCACAAATACCTCTGCATATGCTTGACCTAGAGACTTGAATGAAGTGCCGTGAGCTATGATTGTGTCAGCTCTATTCGCAGATATCTTAACTAGGCACTACGTTTTAGGTTCGCTGAATTTTACCGAAGATTTGTTTGCTGCGACTTTCGGTTTCTTGTTTTTGTGTCTCCAATTTAATGAGATTTAGAGTACTCGTGACGTTAAATTCCCCGAATATTTCAAGATCACATTAAAACAGAAATCGATTACAGAGTATTGTAGTTCCCTCCATTGTCTACGAATGTATACATCTTGGCGTCTCACATTATTATTCTTACGGAGATAAAGAGACTATCTTTTTAAGATGTAAGTTGACTCGTAAATTTTATTTAACGAGGGCGAGTCAATAAGTAAGTCACACAGTTATGTAGGATGGCAGGTAAATGTAGTTGGTGTTTTCTACAGGTGTTATTAGGTGACAGCGCCATCAAACTTTACATTCCCGTTCATCAGGTGGCGCTAGGTGTCTCCACATACACATGAACAAAATGGCGACTGTACTTATGGAGTGAACCAAAGAGCAACGTACTGTTGTGCGTTTTTTGTGGGCAAAAGGACTGCCTGCAAAGGACATTCATAAGGAAATGCTTCCTGTTTATGCTGACAAATGTTTGTCCCGTAAAGCGGTGCATAGCTGGGTAGAACAATTTTCTCAAGGGTGCGAATGACGCTGAAGTTTAATGTGAAGTGAAAACGTGGTTTAGAAAACAGAGCATGCAGTTCTATGCAGCCAGTTTGGGAGGACTGATAACACAATGGGATTAGTGCATCAATGTTTGTGGAAATTATGTTGAGAAATAAAGGGACAATGTATGTATAAAAATAAACTGGTTTCAAGTTGTTATCATATTTAGTTATTTTTCTACAGCCATGTGTTACTTACATATTGACTTCCTCTCATATATAGACATTGGGAATTAGTCTAGTATGAATAATTCAATTGAGCATCCATTTTTATGTGTATTGTGTAATTTTCGACTATTTAAGTCGGCAGTTACATCCCAAACTGAAGTTATTAAGATTGCATGCTATGATGCCATAATATGATATTTCCATGGCGGTTTTCCGTGTCATAATCTGGTGATGATAATTTAATATTCTTATGGATTATTCAGAGCGATGGAAACAATAATAAATGCATGTTTGCATTCAACACCCATTGTAGTATTTATGTGTAAATTGTCATCACTCTGCAAGTTTGGCTACATTTATATCTGGATAACTTTGTAAGGCGAATTCTCTGGTCAAAATGGATCGCCGCCTCGCGTTGGCAAGACAATGCGTGCACAGTCTGATATCATCACAGCATGACATGGAGATGTATATATCTGTGTGTGTATATATAAACTGGCAGCAGTTATCTGTCCTTGAGTTAGACAGCGGCAGTGTTAATCTCTTATACCTTCACAAAAATGTGAATATCTTCACTTAGAATTCACATACAGGTATCATTGAGGTACCATTAGATTTTGTTTTTCAAGGCCGATCTACTGTGGTGGTCTCATTAGCAAATGTCAAATATTCAAACTGAAAATTATGATGGAACCTCCTAATTGCTTGCTTGCTTGTGTTCGTTGGCTTGAGCTCCAACGCGAAGTCCTGTATGTCGGATGAAGACATCCTGTTGTCTAGCATCAGTGTGATGTCATACAGGACCTGAGGTTTGCGTGAGTATCCGTTGTCCCATGTCTGGCTTATTGGTGTGCAGACTGGTGGTATCTCGCCGTACAGGCAGACATTCTCCGACTTCGGAGGAATTGGCGATCCTATTGACTTTAGCCAGGACCCCGAAGGGACCTGTTGCCCAGGACGCTCGACGAGGACGCGTCAATAAGAATAGGTCTTGGACTCTTGGCCAGTATAGAACCCGAGTTCCCATGGAACCTCCTAATTCAAATTGAAATTGAGTCCGATCAATAATTCAACCACAGCATAAAAGAATCAGATTAAATCAGTGATTGCTTGAGTCTTATCAATAATGTGGCCACAACATCCAAGAATCACGTACCAAATCAGCGAAGACTTGCAGAAACAAGATAACATAAACTGACAAGCGCCATCTTGTTGAGGACTACTTCCTGTGACTATCGCCACTGTTTCCGTGCTGGACAAGCTGGACACATTCTCGGGCTATGTGGGGACACCTTTTCTTCTCCTTCTTCTTCTTTCGTTCATATGATGTACCATATAAATTGAATGTATGAATAATACTTAAAAGGAACATAAATCTTCAGCATGCACCTCAGTCCCGTATATTGAGCCTTCCGTGCACCCCAGACTGCACTTTCGGGGGCCACATGGTTGCAGTTCGCAGATTCTGGGCATTGATAACGTCTTCGTGCATTGCGGTCGAGTGAGACTCTACCAAATGAAATTGCTAGCCGAGCAACTTTCCATTTGGAGCCACGGTGATTTTCTCCACCTATACGCGCAAAAGTGACTTGTGGGAGTATGGAGCCGGTCGCTCAGAAAGTCGTGGCGTGCTGATGGGCGTAATCTAGCCTAGGAATCAACTTACAGCTGAAAGATGCTGGTGTTGACCGCAATATCCTGAAACAGGATGGAAACGCGGAAAAAAAAAAAAAAAATACGCGTAGGAGTATGTGTTCGGTGGGGCTGCGATGTTGCACATCGGGGACATTCGGTCTCTGGTTAACAGTTTTGACATACAAACGAGGCATGGTTTTCTCTCGCATAACCGGTATTTTAACATCACACGAAGCATGGTTTTCTCTCGCATCACTGGTATTTTGGCATCACATGAAGAATGGTTTTCTCTCGTATTACCGGTGTTTTGACATTTAGTCCACTATGATTTTCGGTCGTTTACTGCATGTCATGGACGTTTGAACCGAGCTGTCATTTAGTGGTATTTTCTTTCGGTGGACATTTGAATCTACCATCTAGTAGGACTTGAGTTTGGAGGACATTAGAACCACCTTGTCAATTTAGTATGGCGCACGTTCAACGGAACATCGTTTACCCGTAACTTACTGGTGTGGTGGTGAGTGTCAGAAGCATGTCTGACTACTGTGTTTCTAGGGGCCACCAACTCCGTGATCCCCCGCCAGTTCGGTCTAGGTCAGTGATGGTCATCTATCCGTGGTGTACGGAGTGAACATAAGGCAGGAATCTGGCACGGGGTTCCGTAAAATCAGCACAGAGCTGGCTAACGCCCGGTATGTGTAGTACAGGGTATCTCTTTATACACCTCACAACGGCCTTAATGTTCAGCGATGCCCGTGTCAGGGATCTTGGCTGGTGGACATAAAGTAAATAACTAACGCGAGCCGTTGACACCGTCTAGACAGCAACAAGTCAGAAGGATCTACAGGGAATGATGTAGACAGTGATTGTAGAAAGTGGGAACAATGGGCCTTAGTTTGAATAGTAGAAAGACAGAAGTCATGGTGATATCAAAGAAACAGATTGTGCCTAAATGTGCAATTAAAGTATTATACATGACGTTATTTTGAGGAAAGTGTAGAAATCCAGATATCTGGACACATGGGTAAAATCAGATGGAAGGTGCATCAGTGAAATAAAGAACAGAATAGAACAAGCAAAAACAACATTCTGTCAGATGAAGAACGTTTTGTGCAATAAGTCCTTGTTCTTGAAAGTTAGTAAAAGAGTTATTACATGTTACATAGAACCAATTTTACCCTACAGCTGCGAATCCTGGACAATTAGTAAACAGGCGGAAAAAAAAACATTGGAAGCCTTGGAGATGTGGTTTTCATAAACGAATGCTGAACATTAACTGGAAAACCAAAATGAGCAATCTAGACCTTTTGAGGGAAGCTAAGTCACAGATAACTTATTACTTAACTGCAAAGAGATGATAGGGATAATAGCACATAGCTGACTGCTCATGGGTCATAGAAGAAGAGAATAATAAGAAGAAGAAGAGAATAATAAGAAGACGAAGAGAACCTCATCCTATTAACAAGAAAAGAAAACGTTTAAGACATCAGAAGAAATTCAGGACTTTAGCGAGAAACTATGCTTTAATGCACATTCCAGACAAAGAATCGCTGAGTTCGGCTGCACTAGTATTAATGAACAGAATAAACAATGATTAACATGACTTGAACAACACAGACTAAATATAACATATCATTAACAACTATAATGAAATCTTTATTTTATGAATCTCGTGGTCTGAAGGTAAATGAACACACAGGCACACACAACACTTGATTGATGTGATTACATATAGGGAACCTATGTTCCCACAGTGAGCGTCACTGCTGCCTAACATCCATGGTCGCATGACCGAGTACCCATCCCGCAAATCAATAAGAACATAACAAAGGAATTTCAGGGCTAACAATAATAATAATAAGGATGGACTCTCTATTTATCCAACCCCAGAGCTCGGTGGTTAACGCGTACAGTAAATGGAACTCAAACATCCCACAGTAATGATAACTGCTACCTGGCATTATCAACAGTGAGTGGCCTCTGGTCGATGAGGAGACCTCAGTCATGTTCAGTCGAGTCTGTGGGTACCCTCAATACCCACCCGGGACACTCACATCCACAAGCTAACTGGGACAAGCACAAGAAAAAGTCGCAACTAACCAAAAGCATAATTACAGGCATGGTCATGGGCATAAACATTTGTGGGAAAAACAACCAACCAGTCAAGCAGAAAAGAAAACCTGCAACTCTAACCACACAGGCATAAACTAGGGTCTGGAAAGCTCAACTATTGGGTCAGTTGGGGGAGGGGGAGGGAAAATGGGTGGGGGTGGGAGGCGAGGAAAAATGAGGGTAAGGAAAACCCAGGAATGCTCCCTCCTCATAACTATGATTGAAGAGTCACATCCTCAAAAATAATAATATAATCAGATTGCTACTGGTACTATTAGTGTTGGAACTCTTCGCTGGCTGCTGAGGATGGGGACGGAGCACTTATGGGAATGCCCCGAATGCTGTGATGTCGATTCCTAAATCAATCAATCAATCCTAAAAAAATCATGGACCTGTGTTCCTGCCAGCAATTATTCGTGAGTTCAGCCGACTCTTCTAATTTAGTACACGTTTATGCACTAGTCCACCGAACATTCTGTGACCCAACGTGGTCATACTTGTATCCCATATCATGCTCTTGGATGGAGGTGCTGTGAGGGGGACAGTTTCATTCCTCCTCTGGAATTTGGACCGATCTGGCCTCAGCCAGGGCCGCAACCCAACTCAACTGCTGGCCAATTTTGGCCGGGTCAATTACCCAGCGTGCCCCAGCTAAGCAACAAGTTCTGGAGGTTACATCAGCCCAGCGTCATCATTATTCAGAATCGCGCTGAACGGCTTCATGATAAACATCAGAATGACGCAGTCATATTTTTTGTTATGAGAATTGATTTATTTGGTTGTTTCGGGATTTGAGGTTTAAAGATTGAACACAGCCCACTACTGGCAACGCTGATCATATTCCGGTCAGACTTGTGCAGAGTTATAATCACATTGTGCAGGGAGTGGCCAGCAGGGGCCACGGAAGTGGAAATCCAGCAACTAATACAGGATAATGCTCGCCCGGGCGATGTGATTATCTACACAGATGGTTCGGTGTTGAGAGGTAGGAGACGTTCCTGGGGATTCTTAGCAAAAGCTAATGGTCGACGTTTGGTGCAGGAGAGCCTGGCGTATGGTACCACAACATCTAGCTTAATAATGGAGGTGGAGGCGGTCAGTGCAGCTTTCCGCTGGATGGAGAACATGATACTTACACATATCATGATTGTAACTGACTCAGAAAGCATGCTGAGGAGGGTGAGAACAGGCATGCTTCGTGCAGAGTGGCTTGCTTCGCTTCGGAGGTCACGGGTAGCAAGCATCACCTGGATCTTTTCTCCTGGGCATGCCGGTGTGCTGGGGAATGAACAGGCTGACAGATTAGCTGACTCGGCAAAACTTGGTGGAGTATTGATGCATGACAAGGCAGACGTGGTTGCGGCCTTGTGGGAGCACGTGTACACCTCGGAGGAGCAAATGGATCACCATAGTCTGGCAAGAATGAGGCAGCGAGGAGTGAAGAGGGGATCTAGCCGACGCTCGACGCTCAGAGGAAAGGCGAGACGGACATATAATCAGATTGCTACTGGAACTACTGGTGTTGGAACTCTTCGCTGGCTGCTGAGGATGGGGATGGAGCGCTTATGGGAATGTCCCGAATGCTGTGATGTCGGTTCCTAAATCAATCCATCAATCAATCAATCAACCAATCATATTCCGGTACGAACCTTGGACCTTGTCCACGTAAGATTGGAAGCACTAGACTCAAGTTTCGCTTTCGTTTGAGCTCGTCAGTAGTGCATATCTCTGACTGGACCCGGGGTTGGATTGACTGGACGCCAGTGACTGGAGTCACCCCAACACGGAATCCTAACCAATCATATAATATATGAATATGGGACGCAGAGGTGTTTCAGTAGGAGTCGCCGATTCCATCCGAAGTCGGAGGATAGATAGATAGATAGATAGATAGATAGATAGATAGATAGATAGATAGATAGATAGATAGATAGATAGATAGATAGATAGACGGGGGAGGGGAGATAATCAGGAGAATGTGTGACACAACTACCGGAAGCGGAAGTCCCAAGACGCCATGATGGAGTCCAGTTGGCTTGTACCTGACAACGGTCTAGAGAAGAAAGAAATTCCAGCTCCAAGTGTCCCCTTGACCAGTGGTCCCGTGACTGCCTGTCTGTGGCATCACTGCTAGTAGAGTTTTAACAAACAGGGACTTATTCTGAAGATGAATTAGAGGCATTACGTTGGTTGCAATGAATCTTTCTGTGTTGTTATAAATGGGGTAATTAACTATTATTTCCACAATTTTATTGCACTAAAAAATATGTCTTCTTCTTCTTCTTCTTCTTCTTCTTCTTCTTCTTCTTCTTCTTCTTCTTCTTCTTCTTCTTCTTCTTCAGCTTTCCGAGCCATTGAGGTTCTTTGCTGCAAATACAATCCGTCTCCATTCGTCTCTCTGGTGGACCTTCTCTTGCCAGTCGTTGATTCCAAGTGCTTGTAGGTCTGTACATGTATTATCTCTCCACCGTCTTCTTGGTCTACCTCGGGGTCTACGGTCATTTATTTCCTGAGTGTAAGCGAGTTTTGTTTCCCTATTATCTTCCATTCTTTCTATATGCCCCAGCCATTGTAGTCTATTAGCCTTTATTTATGTAATAATATTATTTATTAATACTAATAGTAATACTATTACAATATTATTATTTGAGTAACAATATGTTATTGTTATTATTGAATAACATTTTGTAAATTGCTTTTCAGTTATGAACTGCATAGTTAGATAGTTCTTGAAAAATGCAATCCAACGGTACTTCATCCAAATCTCTACACTAATTCTAAGCCTAGATAATATATTAATATTTCTTAATCATATAATTATAATTAACTGCTTAAAAAACTCAGCAAACTACTATTTGAGCACTATTGTAACATGCGACCTGTCGCTGTGACTTGAGTGCTATCACATTTGTGTATATCAGTCAGCCTTTACATCCTCGGCCATGTTTTGGTACCTGCTGTAGGCTGGGTTGATCTGAGTGTCCATGTCTGTACAGTGCAGACCACTGAAGGCCATCTCAGACATGGCGAGTTTCTGTTGTGAAGAACAATGTGTTTATCCCTGGAAATTTTTCTTGTCTTTGTAAAAAAAAAAAACCTGGTTAAGTGGAATCTGTTTATCACAAATTTTCCGATATGCCAAACGGTTAACGTGTCCCAAATATATAATTTGATCTGCCTAAGTTGATTTTCTTTCTAATGGCTGCACATTTGTACAACTTTTCGGCTATATTTGTTAATTGCGCACTTCGCCATTGTTAGAATTTGAGTTATTTCCTCTCTAAATATGGTACAAGGTACAATGGAAAATTAGAGACTTTTTCATTTAAGAGTGTACAAATTTTAAAGATGATGATGACTGTGGGTAAGCTTAATAGCTCATAACTCCCTTTGAATATAAATGTTATAAATGAGTTCTAAGAATATCTTGGATACAGTAAAGAACAAATGCATCCATATGACAAGATCTGAATTTTGAAGAAGGTTGGCTACTAAAGATGATACAACAAGAAAAATTTAAATATTTTGGTCACTTTAAACATCAAAAAAGTTTGGAGAAAACAATAATGAAGGGGTATATGCCCGGGAAGAGAGGAAGAGGAATGTCACAGAGAAGATGGGTGCAGGATGTAGCAGATTATTTCCATATGGGTGTATCAGACGTGGGGCATCTTGCTTATGATCAAGTTTTAGAGAAGATTATTATGGGAATGAAGTTCTGCAAAGGACATGCTACTGAATGAATGAATGTGGGTTAACTGTACAAACTATTTCACAGTTGGAATTTCAAACTGCATGGATAAAAGTAACATGTATATATTCAGGCTGGATGCCAAGATGATTTAATTTATCATCATCATCATCATCCATCATCATCATTTTCCACTTCTGCCATCAAGTGTCGTGGGGGGGAATAATTTGCGCTCCAGCACCCGATGGGCGGCACTGGATAGTGTCATTCCGTGTGATTGTACAATGTTTTTGATGTCGTCAATCCATTTTCTTCTTGGACGTCCTTTTGATCTCATCCTCGATGATCTTTGATGTAAGGCCAGTGATGGTAGTTGCTGATGTTGCATTCTAACGACATGGCCAAACCACTTGATCTTCTGTCTTTCAATAAATGTGGCACAAGGTGTTAATCCCACTGACTGTCTGATAACAACATTTCTTACTCGGTCTCGGATTGTTAAGTTGACAGCTCTCCTCAGGCATCTCATCTCGAAGGTATTGAATCAATGTTTCTTTGAATTTAAGGATGCCATGTAAAGACATTTTTATTAACTCAAGTATGGGTACTAAGATAAAGAGGAAAAGTGCTCTTATTCTCCAGATATTTGTGCCAACTTTGTACATTAACACTTTTAGTGATTTACATATTTTCTGTATCATACATCTGTTGTATTCAACACTCATTCATTATGTATTGTACGTTGTAAATGCATTATCATATGCTTGAACTCTTATAAGAGGAATTTCTGATAAGAACTATTTCTTGGGTCCCTGGTGAGTTTCCTTATCAGGTCTGCACTGTATAAACATTTCACCTGGATGTGAGTTTCCTTATCAGGTCTGCACTGTAGAAACATTCCACCTGGATGTGAGTTTCAATCCACGACCACTGGGTCGGCAGGCAAGAGTCTAGTTAAAAATCAATACAAGACTGTCTCCTTCAGATTGATTCTGACGAGGTATGTGGGATTGTGAATCGTGTTCAGAACACTTTCCACACAGACACCGACCCAAGAGTTAGAATTTTGTAGATTGAAAGTAAAATCTGCTCTACTGTGCTTAACATTATGAAAATTGCATTGTTTTGAAATAGAACAGGCAATGAGTGCCCTAAACAAGAAGTCACCAGGAAAAGATGGAATCACAAATGAAATGCTAATAGAACTGAGTTAAGTTTCATATTTATAGGTCATCGCAGAGAACCCCAGCATTTGTTTGTTTGTTTGTGATTTCTTGGCAAGTTTACATTCAGTAGTTTGCCTTTGCTTTCTGAACAACCGGCACCCATACCATTATATGAAAATCAATGCAAGGCGGTCTGCTGCCAAATTGCCAGCAAATTGCATTTGTAAGAGAGGAATAGTCAGACATTATGGAAGGAAGCTTTACTAATACTAGTCCCAAGAAAAGGAAAAGACCTGGGAGAAAAAAATGGCTATATACTTGTCATTAAATTAATGGAACACATGATTACATGCAGGTTATTGTGGCATCTGGAAGAAACACATGATTATAGACCTGTCATTAAATTAATGGAACACATGATTACATACAGGCTACTGTGGCATCTGCAAGAAGAACACCACTGAACTTCACACAGGGGTAGACAAATCCAGCCAGAGTACACACATCCTTCTATGGAGATGACCTAGCAATATGGACATCTGTGGAGATGACCTACCCATATGGACATCTGTGGAGATGACCTAGCCATATGGACATCTGTGGAGATGACCTACCCATATGGACATCTGTGGAGATGACCTACCCATATGGACATCTGTGGAGATGACCTACCCATATGGACATCTGTGGAGATGACCTAGCCATATGGACATCTGTGGAGATGACCTAGCCATATGGACATCTGTGGAGATGACCTAGCCATATGGACATCTGTGGAGATGACCTAGCCATATGGACATCTGTGGAGATGACCTAGCCATATGGACATCTGTGGAGATGACCTAGCCATATGGACATCTGTGGAGATGACCTAGCCATATGGACATCTGTGGAGATGACCTAGCCATATGGACATCTGTGGAGATGACCTGGCCATATGGACATCTGTGGAGATGACCTAGCCATATGGACATCTGTGGAGATGACCTACCCATATGGACATCTGTGGAGATGACCTACCCATATGGACATCTGTGGAGATGACCTAGCCATATCGACATCTGTGGAGATGACCTAGCCATATGGACATCTGTGGAGATGACCTAGCCATATCGACATCTGTGGAGGTGACCTACTCATATGGACATCTGTGGAGATGACCTAGCCATATCGACATCTGTGGAGGTGACCTAGCCATATGGACATCTGTGGAGATGACCTAGCCATATGGACATCTGTGGAGATGACCTAGCCATATGGACATCTGTGGAGATGACCTAGCCATATGGACATCTGTGGAGATGACCTAGCCATATGGACATCTGTGGAGATGACCTAGCCATATGGACATCTGTGGAGATGACCTAGCCATATGGACATCTGTGGAGATGACCTACCCATATGGACATCTGTGGAGATGACCTAGCCATATGGACATCTGTGGAGATGACTTAGCCATATGGACATCTGTGGAGATGACCTAGCCATATCGACATCTGTGGAGGTGACCTACCCATATGGACATCTGTGGAGATGACCTAGCCATATCGACATCTGTGGAGGTGACCTACCCATATGGACATCTGTGGAGATGACCTAGCGATATGGACATCTGTGGAGATGACCTAGCCATATGGACATTTGTGGAGATGACGTAGCGATATGGACATCTGTGGAGATGACCTACCCATATGGACATCTGTGGAGATGACCTAGCCATATCGACATCTGTGGAGGTGACCTACCCATATGGACATCTGTGGAGATGACCTAGCGATATGGACATCTGTGGAGATGACCTAGCCATATGGACATTTGTGGAGATGACCTAGCGATATGGACATCTGTGGAGATGACCTACCCATATGGGTGGAGATGACCTAACCATATGGACATCTGAAGAATATATTAGTACAGCTAACAGTAGAATACAGCAAGCCTTATTAGGACTAGAGTACTGGTCAAAATCGTGGCTAGTGAAGATAAGTGAGGAGAAAACAACCTGCACAGTGTTCTCCCTCTCAAATAAAACAGCACTCTAAGCTAGTATTGAGTAAAAAAAATATACCATGAAGAAAATTCCAACTATCTAGGTGTCACCTTTAATCGTTGCCTGAATTGGAACACACAGGTTGAGAAAAACAAGGCAAAGATTGGCAGTTGTGAAAAAAGCTTGCTGGTACAACGCGGGGAGCAGATGGGAAAGTTCTCAAGACGTTATATACTGGATGGATGAGGCCAGTACTGGAATATGGTATCACAGCTTGGGCAGCAGCAGCTAAGTCAAACTTTAACAAAATAAGTAGAGTGCAAAATCAAGGAATGTGGATCATAAATGGAGGCCCGAAGACAACGCGTATTAATGAACTAGAAAAGGTAACTTGTTTACAATCAGTGCAGGATAGAAGAGATAGTAGGGTCTAGCAACTAGCAGAAAAATTTAGAATATTGACAAACCACCCTATGTATAGAAGGTTTAATGGTTTTGGAAAGGGAAGACTGAAGCGTAGCAACTTTGTAGAAACTGCAAACTGAAAGATTAGGACAGATCCTATTCTTTACAAATCACCAGTCAAACCCATTCACAATGCACACAAGTTTCCAGCTTGGAGACAGCAGCAACAGCCTGAGATGATAGAAAACATTCCTGGTATTGAGAAAAAGAACACTCACAACAGAAATATGAAAAACCAAATGGGAATCAGAGCATCCAGGCCACCAGAAAGATGATGCATATTACAAACTCGACCAAAGTGAACAAGTGGCAATCTTCAGACTTCGCACAGGAAATAACAGGCTGAAATACCACTTGTTCAATAAACTAAAGATAGGAGATACTGATGAATGTAATTGTGGAACTGGTAAAATTACAGCTAAACATTTGCTGCAGGAGTGCCCAATATATGCAGAACAGAGAAAGATATTTTGGCCCACACCTGCTTCATTCGAGGACAAGCTCTATGGAGATATCAACAAGCTCAAGTTGACTGCAGCTTACTTTAACTACATTCAGGTTGACATTTAAAGGTGCATGAAGAAGTACTTAGCCTGCCACAAATCATACCACATGTATGTCGGTAGCAAAAGCGTCCCAGAGGCATGAAATGGAATATTGCTTGGCTAGCAAATCCATTACGTGGAAAGTCCGAATCAGAAGCTCACTGTGTGGATGTCATCTGCAGACTGCATTATTCTGCTTTCCGGAGGAACAGCCTATGGTGAACGGAAGGCCCAATATACGGAAGTGAGGCTAAGCAGCCATGTGCAGGACGTAATGATTCCTTGGGTGAGCCCGTACCAGAGCGCAATGTGTCGGCTCTGCAATTATGAAAGCCTCCTTGGATGGCGGGGAATGCCCATGGTCTGCCCCTGCCTCCCTTGAGGGTCTTTGGCTGTTCTATATGGGCCAGCTGGGTTAGGGGATGACACCACAACAGTGAGAATCAAACGTCCTAAGAAACCCCCGGGAAGGTTAACCCAGTCAACGAATGCCTGCAGAAGTTGGATGTGTCAGCCTGATGACGCAAGAACGCAGCTCTGCTGTAAACAGGCACAATGCAATCACGTCCGAAAAAAGTCTCCGGATGAACGCAAAAGAAGAAGAAGAAGAAGAAGAAATATGAAAAATAGCCCTAAACTGCATAAAAGAACATTACCCAAGTAGCACTTGGACCCGTGCATATACAGATGGATCAGCCATAAATTCAATAGAAAATGGAGGAGTAAGAATTCTAAATGTAAAACATGGAGCGAGGAAGACACAGCCAGTTGCAGTTGGGACTCAAATATCTTAAAGCATAGGTAGAGGCTTTGAAATCTGCTCAGAAATGTTCTTGATGGGGGAAAATAAAGAGAAGCAGATAGCTATTTTCACAGATGCAAAGTCAGCTGTCTCAATACTGAAGAGCAAAAACAGCACAAAACTAGCAGACCTAAGAGCAGCACTCCATGGACTACGTTAGAAATCCCAAAAAGTTGTAATACAGTGGATCCCATCACATTGCAGTATACATGGAAATGAAGAGGCTGACAGACTAGCAAAATATGGCGGACAACTACCTCAGCCTGACATAGACATAACCTATAATGTGGCAAAGATGTTTATAAAGCACATTATAGAACCAAGCATGATTTGGAGCATCCAGGCCAGAAAAATTATGCTCATTACCATGTCGGCCGAAGTGAACAAGTAGCAATCTTCAGACTGCGTGTCTTCTCTTCCTCTCAGATCACTCATTGTTTTATCTTTCTCTCAGATCACTCATTGTTTTATCTTTCTTTCATATAACTCTTTGTCTTCTCTTTCTCTCATATCACTCATTCTTTTCTCTTTCTCTCAGATCACTCGTGTTTTCCTTCTCTCAGATCACTCATTGTTTTTTTTTTTTATTTCTCTCAGATTCCTTATTTTCTTCTCTCACAGGTCACTCATTTTTTGACTAATCTCAGATCTCTCATTGTTCTCCCCATCTCACAGATTCCTCATTGTTCTCTCCATCTTAATAATTTCTCATTGTTCTGTCCATCTCACAGATCATTTATTGTCTGCTCCTTGTCAATATCTTTCTCTTCTCTGAGACCATTGACTGCCACTTCCTATTTGTCAGAAAGGAAATGTCTGCAGTGAAGTTCTTGATTCTGTGTCGTGTGCATAAAATAATTGAGCATATTTTTACTTTTCAGAAAATTCTCAGCGAAGCAGACGTCTGCCATCATCCAAAGTATTGTGTGAACCATGGAATTACGTCCTTGACATTGCTGCTAGCATGCACCTAGGCAGTTTGTGTTGTTGAACTACTGCTAGCATGGCTGAGACCCAGGGCCACCATTTCGCTCAAGCTTTGATTGGCAGCTCATTTTCATTGTCAGCAAAACAAGAATTTGCCATTGAGAATTGCGGTCCTGGGCAAGGTAGGGATGACAGCCGAGGTAGGGACATGGTGACTCAGGAGGGGAGGTTGTGTGTGGGTGGTGAAGGCAGACAGAGAATCAGTTCACCGACAGATACTGACAGTTTCCAGCAGTCGCCAAGCACTGCTACAGTCAACCCTGCAAACACCGCAGGGATGGGCGAGTTCTTCATGTACGGTGGTGAGAATGTTAAAATGAACACAGATTCCATGTACCAGCTCCGTGATAATTCAAAACTGCACACAAATGCACCTTATGTCAGTCGAGAGCATTTAAAAATACCAGTGGATATTCTGTATGGAGGGAAAGGCTGTGATGTGGGCAAGGATCATGTGGGTGAGACTGTTGCAGACCGAGCTCTTTATGATGCTGGGATCTTCAAGGGGAGTTTTGGTGCTTTGGCGAACACCTCATTGACGAGCACAGATGCCGGCTTGGATAGGATTTTTCATTGTGACTTGTGCAACAAAGTCTTCAGCAACAGTTTCTTCCTGCAGCAACATAAGTTGTTCCACACCGGCGAGAAACAGTTTGTGTGCGGCACATGCGGCTACAAGTCTTTCTACAGAAACCAGTTGAAGGAGCATGAGCGCACTCACACAGGAGAAAAGCCACACAAATGTCGCATGTGTGAGGTGGGGTTTGCACGGAGAGACGCCCTCAAACGGCACGAAAAATCTCACCTAGAAGACAAGCCGCACATGTGTGACGTCTGTGACAAGGCATTCAAACACAAGACCTACCTGCAACTGCACCGACGGATCCACACGGGTGAGCGTTCGTACAAGTGTGAGATGTGTGAGAAGACCTTCGCTCGAGGAGAGAGTCTCAAGCGTCACAAAATTTCTCACGTCAAGGAGAAAGCTTATAAATGTCACTTGTGTGACAAAAGCTTCAGGTGCTACACCCACCTCCAGAGCCACATCCTTAGCCACACGGGCGAGAAGCAGCACGTCTGTGACGTGTGTAACAAGCAATTCAAGTATCCCGCCTTACTCAAGAAACATCACCAGATGAAACATGCCGCAGACAAACCATTTCCTTGCCCTCTTTGTGGCAAAGGCTACTTCACAGAGACGGAATTGAAAGTTCACAAGATGAATCACACGATCACATCGCCATTTTCTTGTGAATTCTGTGGCAAAGCGTTTCACAGGAGTGAGCAGCTAGAGAAACACAGGCGAGTGCACACGGGGGAGAGACCTTTCCAGTGCACATTCTGCAGTGACACGTTTGCTCAACAGGCAGGCTTGCTGAGCCATGAGAGGATGCATGCTGCGGAAAAACTCTTCCTCCAGCAGGCAGATCAGCAGAACCATCAGCGTGGGCTGTCCAGTGAGAAGCCACTACAGGTGGCCAGTCTGCAGGGACATGAGCACTTGCAGTCCAGAGAAAAGCCACTGCAGGTGGCATCTCTACAGGGGCATGAGCACTTGCAGCCCAGGGAGAAACCATTGCAAGTGGCAAGTCTGCAGGGGCATGAGCACTTGCAGTCCAGGGAAAAGCCACTGCAGGTGGCATCTCTACAGGGTCACGAGCACTTGCAGCCTAGAGAGAAGCCATATATATGTGCAACATGTGGCCTGGTGTGTTCGCAGCTGGAATCATACAATGCTCACATGGTGACCCACAGGAGAGACATGCCGTACAAGTGCCAGCCCTGCGGCAGAAAGTACCAGCACTTTGCTAGTTTCCAGGATCACCTACACTTGTGCTCATTTGACAACTCTCTAAGGAAGCCGGATACGTTGGTCAGGTATGATGTTGGTCACACGGCAAAGGACTGAGCTGGTGTCTACAACAAAAGAGACAGTATCTCATCATCATCATGTGGCAGCCGATAAATATGGGTGGTCATGTTTCACCGTCTCTCTCGATCACCAGATTCTTGGATCGGCTCTGTGTTCTTGTCTCAATGATGCCATGTGGCTGACTCAATGATGCTATGTGGCTCAGTTATCTCACATGATCACCAGAGTCTTGGATCAGCCCTGTGTTCTTGCCTCAATGATGCCATGTGGCTGTGTCAGTGATGCCATGTGGCTGAGTCAGTGATGCCATGTGGCTGAGTTATCTCACATGATCACCAGAGTCTTGGATCAGCCCTGTGTTCTTGCCTCAGTGATGCCATGTGGCTGAATCAATGATGCCATGTGGCTGAATCAATGATGCCGTGTGGCTGAGTTATCTCACACGATCACCAGAGTTTTGGATCAGCCCTGTGTTCTTGCCTCAATGATGCAATATGACCAAGCCATCCCGAATATGACTGATCTGACTAATTTGTGTGGTAGATATGCTTCTACAATAATCTGGCCATTCATTGGCAGCCAAATGGAACAGTTCAATCATCCACTGTCATACTGAGATTTTAAACCATTGTTTACATATAACAACAGAATGGAACAGTTGAACCAGCCACTGTCATACTGAGATGTTAAACCATTGTCTACATATAACAACTGAATGGAACAGTTGAACCAGCCACTGTCATACTGAGATGTTAAACCATTGTTTACATATAACAACAGAATGGAACAGTTGAACCAGCCACTGTCATACTGAGATGTTCAACCATTGTCTACATATAACAACTGAATGGAACAGTTGAACCAGCCACTGTCATACTGAGATGTTCAACCATTGTCTACATATAACAACAGAATGGAACAGTTGAACCAGCCACTGACATACTGAGATTTTAAACCATTGTTTACATATAACAACAGAATGGAACAGTTGAACCAGCCACTGTCATACTGAGATGTTAAACCATTGTCTACATATAACAACTGAATGGAACAGTTGAACCAGCCACTGTCATATAAAACCATGTTGCCTTCGCTCGCTTTGAACTGAAGCATAGTCCGTATACTTGCTACTACTTTTAGTGGACTGGACTGATGTTTGTGAGTGAATTAGATGCTTCTATATGGCGCGGAAGCCTGGACATTGAAAAAGCAATTAGAAAGTCAAACAGAGGCCCTGGAGATGTGGATATACAGACGAATATATCGTATTTCATGGAAACAAAAACAATCAAATATAGAGGTTCTAGAAAAACAGAATGAAAAGAGAGTTGATGAAAGAAATAAAAAAGAGGCAAGTAAAATATTTCAGCCACAATATAAGACATAACACTCTTATAAAAACCTTACTGGAGGGTAAGGTTTAAGGCAAGTGAGCAATAGGTAGACAATGATACAAGTGGGAAGAATGGTTCTGTTGCCCAGCTACTGAGTTAAGTGCATGGAACGACACTGTGAGTTGTGGATTTCATGAAGAATGCTTTTATATTCTGTTGTTTGTATTGTGAACTGGTGTTCAGAAAAATGGCAGACAGCCGGCTGCTGAACTAGCTGGTTTGCCTTATGTAGTACTGTGTGTGCAACTGCTGGTTTTCTAGTGACTGCCACTTCCATTGACGATGAACTGTAATTTTCGTGGCGGAATGTTGTGTTGGCATTCTGGCAGTGGCCTTATGCATGTATGCCTGTGTATGCTGTTGGTTTGTCTGGACTGCTGTCCGATTCAATTTTTCACATTGGACAGTGAGGAGCATTTTGTGTGATATTCACTGGCACAGGAATGGAACATTAAGGGGTGACTCTTTGCAGTTAAGTTGGAACCGCAACTAACTAACAAATGGGAAGATAACACCAGTAGATGGATGAACATCAATCTGACAGAATGTACAGTCAGGGCAAGAGACAGACAGTGTTGGAGATCCATTTCAACCAACCTTCACTGTGGAGATGACACCTGATTGATTGATTGATTACCAGTGTCCCTCGTCATCAGGTGAACCCACTCTTACTTCTAAGGAATTTATGTCCCCAAGTCAAGGACGAGAAGTCAACATTTTAATCAAATTGACCAGTGTATGGATTATACCCGCTACCTCGGCATCAGCACACCAGAGTTTAATAACAAGTGCTTTTATCCATTCGACATGCTGACCTGAGCTGGCAATGATGAATCCATGTCTTGTCACCAGTGAATCTATGTCTCGTCACAGTAAATCCATGTCTCGTCGCCAGGAATGATTTGGTAAAAGCAACTTTTACAGTCCTTCAAGTATCAGTCCAAGTTTGCAGTTGTCCATATGCTACTACTTGTGCTCTTCTGTGAGTTGTATCGGGGACGTCTTGATGAAACTCAAGTCTATCATGAATTATTGCATGGGCAGAGCCACGAGTGACTAGCAAATGATTTGCCACATAATCCACTCACTCGTAGAAGCTCATTTTTGTTATCAGCCATGGATGTGTACTAGCACTGGCTCCATCGTGGCTGATACTTGTGTGACCTTCCTTGAACTTCCCTATGCATTCACACACTTCTAGCAAAGCATATTCTCCATAATTTGCACAAAGTCTTCGATAAATATGGCTACCAGGTACACCCAGACACCACAAAAACTGTGTCATGGCACACTGCTCTGCTTTTGTACAAAACACAACTGTCAAGGCAGTTAATGAACTGACATAACATGTTAATGCCTGCTCAGCAGTGACCTTGAACGGATAGTGCTGACAAGACAGTGCAGCCGACTGAAGTAAACTGGAGTGTGGACAATTTTTGATTCACCCTTTTTATACAGTTTTGATATGTTCATGTTTTGTTTGTAGGTTTGATATGATCTGTTCTTGTTTTGTCTGTGGGTTTGATATGATATTTTCATGTTTTGTCTGTAGGATTAATATGATATTTTCATGTTTTGTCTGTAGGATTGATATATTTCCACATTTTGTTTGTGGAGGATTTTTTTTTTTAGCTCAAGCGTAGTCCATACACACTATTTATAGTAGTGATGGACTGAATTTTGCGTGTGGATTAGCTGTCTCTATTAACAGTGTCCGTCGCCATCAGGCGAACCCACTCTGACTTCAGATTACTTGTAATTTATGTCCCTAAGTCAAGGATGAGTCTGTGGGTTTGATATGATCTGTTCATGTTTTGTCTGTAGGTTTGATATGATAATTTCTTGTTTTGTCTGTAAGTTTGATATGACATTTTCATATTTTGTCTGTAGGTGTGATATATTTTCATGTTTTGTCTGCAGGTTTGATATGATCTGTTCATGTTTTGTCTGTGGGTTTGATATATTTTCATATTTTGTCTGTGGGTTTGATATGATATTTTCATATTTTGTCTGTAGGTTTGATATGATCTGCTCATGTTTTGTCTGTGGGTTTGATGTATTTTCATGTTTTGTCCATAAGTTTGATATGATCTTCATATTTTGTCTGTTTGTCTATAGGTTTGATATGACATTTTCATGTTTTGTCTGTGGGTTTGATATGATATTTTCATATTTTGTCTAGGTGTGATATGATCTGCTCATGGTTTGCCTGTGGGTTTGATATGATATTTTCATGTTTTGTCAGTAAGTTTGATATGACATATTCATGTTTTGTCTGTAGGTTTGGGTGTTTGTCTGTAGGTTTAGGAGGTTGCTTGGTCTCAAGGTATGGTGTCCATCTCTAGTGTTGGAGGTCCCTGGTTCAAGCCCTGGTGAGGACTGGGAATTATTAATGTGGACTTCTAGTAACAAAATTTCCTCTGGTCTCTGGGTAGTGAGATCGGATGTGTATTCTTGTGCACGTAAAAAAATCCTTTGGCAGTTGGAAGTCGAAAAAGAGTAGCCTAACGGTGCTGCCTGGGCAAAATTTTGAGTTAAAAATCTACCCAAAATATTTCAGGATCCTTGCGGTGCTACGGAGCTCTTGCACTGAGTTGAGATACTCCGGACTCAGGCTTGAGTTAGGAGTAGAACGGAGCACTTATGGGTTACACCCATGTGCTGTAATGTTAATTCGTCGACTAAACTAACCTAAACTTGTCTGTAGGTTTGATATGATATTTTCATGCTTTGTCTGTAGGTTTGATATATTTTCATGCTTTGTCTGTAGGTTTGATATGATATTTTCATGTTTTGTCCGTAGGTTTGATATATATTTTCATGTTTTGTCTGTAGGTTTGATATGATATTTTCATGTTTTGCCTGTAGGTTTGATATATTTTCATGTTTTGTCTGTAGGTTTGATATGATCTGTTCATGTTTTGTCTGTAGGTTTGACATGATCTATTCATGTTTTGTCTGTAGGTTTGAAATATTGTATATATTTATGTAGAAATCTTTCAATAAAATGTACTGTGTATAGATGTACTGAAACTAACAGTAATTGTTTCCTTCACATAGTGTTTGTCTTGTGGGTCATATATTTGTGCTGTTTCCATAAGTGCACAGATGAACATGACAACACTTTGCCCGTCCTGGATATTCTAATTAGCCGTAGAGCTGACGGCACAATTCAGTGTGTTAGTGGATTGGGGATGTATGGGTGGTTAGAGAGATGTGTGTGTGTGTGTGGGGTGGGGGTAGGGACATGTCAGTTGGTGGGGATGTGTGTGTATGGTTTGGGAATGTGTGAGTGGATGTGCAATGTGTGGGTTGGTGGGGGATTGTGTGCATGGGTGGGGAATATGTTGTCGATGGAGATGTGGCTGGGGGATGGGTGGTTTGAGGTGTGGGTGGGGAGAGGATGTGTGGGGTAGTATGTGGATGGGCGTAGGATGTGTGGGTTGGTGGGGGAATGTTTGTGGGTGGCGAGTGTGTTTTGGTTGGGGGATCAGGTGAGGGCAGTGTGTGTGGGTGGGGGATGTGCGGGAGGGGGATGGATCGGTTGGTGGGGTATGTATGTGTCCCTTGGTGTGCATGTGTGTCGGTAGGTGGGGGTGTGTATGTGTCCCTTGGTGCGCGTGTGTGTGGGTAGGTGGGGGTGTTGTGTGGGTGGGGTGATGTATGGATAGGTGGGAGATGGGCTTCATAACATGGTAATTAGCCTTGTTTATGTTTACAACATTCATTTCACAATGTTTATTTTATCTTCCTATGTAAATGTATAATGCTCTTGATGAACGAAAGACGAGTGATTGGAAGGGCCGAATGTAAGACGGGCCTGCGCGCCCAATTTGTGACCCTAATAAAGTTGATTTGATTTGATTTGATTTGATCAGTGTACCACAGACAAACACGGACAGGTCAATACTTAAATTCAAAACAATGTTTTCCCCGTAGTTAATTTGAATAACGAAGACACAAACAAGAGGTTGCATGATTTATTGACTGGCATATTTCGCTGCATATCGTCAGGTATGTACTGCATTTAGAAGAAAAGAGATCTTCAGACATTAGCAACTTGGCCTTCTACCGTCGTTATGTGGACGATATACTAATTATCACCACAGACGAGCTACAAGCAACATCGTTTCATGCCACAATGAACAAGACGCACAAAAACATCTCTCTATCTATAGAACACGAACACAATGAAGCGTTGCCGTTCCTAGATATTCTAATGAGACGTAGAGCAGACGGCACAATTCAAAGATCGGTGTACTGCAAAGGAACATGGACTGGCCAATACCTAAATTTTCAGAGCTTCACACCTGTCCAGTATAAACGGGGCTTAGTGCGGACCCTGTTTGACCGTGCTAGAAAGATATGCACCCAGGACACACTGACAGAGGAATTTTAAACTCTGAAGAATGTCTTAAACCTGAATGGGTGCTCCACAGGATTTATAAAGCGCCACTGCCAACAGCCCAAACCAAAACCAGACAAAACTACAGTCCCTAAATTCAAGGTATTCATCCTGCTAACTGACATATGCCTGGGTCATTGACATTGAGGTGAGTGACCCCAGTAGCGAGACTACGAGAAAAACAACCAGCCATGAGAAATAATGATGAGGGTGAGTAGAGACCCAAGGGCGGATGGGGGAGAGAGACAGTTTTAGGCTGGGGTGTAATGTTGTGGGGAGGGCTACACAGCAGGGTTAAAAGACAGTGGAAAACTTTGACTAGAGAGTTCAAGCTGGGACCGACTGGGAGTCAGGTCGCTGAAGGACAGGGCAGTTTGTGGGAAGTCAGGGGACTTCAGGACAGTGGATGTTTTGGGGCCGAACGGATCGGTTGTCGAAGAAGTGGGAGCTGAGACTGACTGCGGTCAGTTCTGTTGTTGTGTTGTTCTCCCAGTTGTGAATGCAGGCCTAAAACCCAGTGGAGGTTGGATAGTTGATAGAGGCCTGAACCCAAAGTGGGTTGGATAGCTAGCGGAGACTAGACCCAGTGTGTGGGTTGTGATGTGTGAGGTCCAGCTGTGGATAGGAGCTGGATTACCTGTCTTGTGGGATTTGAGATGAAGCAGGCCGTGAGAAGACAGTGATGTATACGTGTTAAATTGTGAGGAGGATATTTATATTCCATGGATTATATTGTGTCTGGATATATAAGGTTGTTCCGTTTGTCCGTGTTCTTTCTGTATTAAAGGATTATGTGCGCCAACTCAATCTTGTTTAATGACTGATGGATGTGTATTACTGGGGTGAGTTGCATTGTGAGACAGTTATATAGCTCAATTGACACACCAGGAGCATCGTTACCTAGACAACGACCATCTCACGCACTTATCATAAAGAACTTCGTGATACTAACCTTTCGAGGGGATGACGTAATGCAACGTCTGCAAGACTGGCTTACTACAGCAGTAGGCCGAACATTCTGTGCTGCAACTCCAGTCATTGGGTATAGAACCACACTGATTCCTACACCAGCAGTCAAAGAGCCTGTTCCTCTGTATACCACAAACAATTGTATTTACCAATTCACATGTAGATGCCAGGCCTTCTACATTGGTAGAACAGAGAGACAGCTTAACAAACGAGTGTCAGAACACATACCTCAATGAGTCAACAAGATATGACACACAGGCGATGCTAGCCTAGTGGGGCCGGCACACCGGAAGCTCCCGGCGTCTTCAGTCGATAGGCACATTATTGAAAGCGGCCATGTGGTTGACAGAGACATTGCCTTTCGGGTGTTGTTTAACACACAAAATACTAGCTTGTTAAAGTTTGCAGAAGCAATTATGATCAATCACCGCAAGCCAGATTTGTGCAAACAGAAAGACATGCTAATCAGCTTAAAATTACTGTGGTAGACAATTGACATTACTAAGCGAATATGTGTATATTTCAACTTGAAGGATTTATTTAGTTCTTCTTCTTTCGTTCGCTTGAAATATGTCTATAACTGCAATGCTGTCTCTTGTATGAATTTAACTGTCTTTTTCAGTTCACACAGCGGTAAATAGAGTTTATCTTCCACTGTTGTCTCTCTAGGCCAGAAGGTTTGCCTAGATATGTTATACTTTGGGCAGTCTTGGAGTATGTGCTCTGCTGTCTGCGACGCCAATCCACATGTGCACATGGCTGTTTCACCAATCTTGAATTGTGTATACATGTGGTTGCGTAGTCTATTGTGCCCTGTTTTGAGGCGCAGAATAATGACTTGTCCTGGTCTGTCCATAATGTGGTAGTCACCTTGAGCAGGTTTTGGTGGCTTTCTGACTGATTTGATCATTCTGTTCTTTTGGTGGTATGTAACGGGCACATCAGGCTGTTCTTCTCTGGCTCCTTCCTTAGCCAGTTGATCAGCTCTGCCGTTTCCGGGTACTCCACAGTGGGATGGTATCCACTGTATGGTTACCTTATGCTGACTGCTAAGTTCAGAAAGTAGTGTCCTCAGTACTGGCAATTTCCCAGACAGGAGCGCCTCGAGTACTGATTTTGCATCTGTTAATAGCACCACAGGTTGCGTACCATTGTTGGTATTTAGTAATTTCTTTGTTGCTATCTTCATTGCCTCAATTTCAGCATCGTGGTTTTGGCAGTACTTTCCTGTCGGTACTCTAGCTGTGTCCCTAGTATTATTTGAGTATTCTATGTACACTCCCGCTCCTCCATTTCGAACAGCATTTTGTGCTGACCCATCTGTGTAGACTCGGATCCAGAGGTCCTGTGGGTATTCTTCATCAAGGAAGCTGAGAGTGGCTGTTCTGCGCTGCACACGTTCTGTTCTTCCTTGTCAAATATTCCTCTCACTTTTGTCTGGATTTGTAATGATTGTCTATGCTCATCTTTCCATGGAGTTCGCTCTGGAATATTTGTTAGGGGGATACCAACTGTGGGCAGATCGGTGGTTTCTCTGCAGAATCGTTTGGCCTGGTGGATAAAACTACTTCTTTTCAACCGCCCCATAGCTAGGTTGTCAAATCTGTTCTTCATAGGATGGCCTGGCAAGCTGAGGAACTTTTCTGCTTGTATTAGCGTTTTCGTAACTCTGCGCTCACTCAGTGCTTGTGTCCTCCCCATCTTCTCCATTTCCACTATAGGGGTTGATCTCATCCCTCCTGTGGTGACTCTAAGTGCTTGATTTTGCACTTAGTCCAGCTCTTGTGGTGTGGTTTTTTATGCCGAACACCACGCAGTTGACCCGTATTCCAGGTGTGGTCGTATACTCTGTTGATAAACTTTGCTAAGTATTTTCCCACTGGCTCCCCATGTGGTTCCACTTAGCTTTCTCAGGAGGTCTATTTTCATTCTGGCTTTTGCTACTGCTTTGTTGATGTGCTTTCTCCATGTCAGCCTACCATCAAATGTTACTCCAAGGTATTTTGGTTCTTTATCTTCTCTTAGGGGTGTTCCATTTATCTGGATGGTCCCTGCCTTTTGTTTTGGAGAGAGGGTAAATAGGGTGGTGCTGCACTTGTCAGTGTTTATGCTGACACACCATCTATTTGCCCATGCAACAAATGTATCTACAGCTCTTTGTAGCAATCTGATGGCCACTGATGCATGTTCATTTGTACTCCATAGAACCAGGTCATCGGCGTACATTGCAACTTTAATTCCATGTGGTAGATTAGCAACGAGATCATTGATGAAGATTAGAAAAAGTGTGGGGGACAAGACTCCGCCCTGGGGAACACCGTGATGCAGCAGTACTTTCTTGCTCTTTGGTCCATCTATCTGTACTCGGGCTATTCTGTTGTGCAAGTATGTTTTCACCCATTTTTACATTCTTCCATTGACTTTGAAGTTTCTCAGTTTATTCATCAGACCTTCTTTCCAGACTTTGTCAAAGGCTTTCTTCAAATCTATCCATGCCACAAGCACCAGCTTCTTCTCTTGGAATGCATCCTCAATTTCTTGAGGTAGGTTGTCTGATCTTCCGTAGAGTAGCATTGCCTAAAGCCAGCCTGCTGTGGCACAAGGATGTTTTTACTTTCAATGTACCACTGTAGTCTGTGATTGATGATGGGCTCCAGTGTTTTGCAGAGACAGCTGGTGAGGCTAATTGGTCTGTAGCTAGAGGCAATGGAACTATATTTCCCTGATTTTAGGAGGGGTATCATGAAAAACATCTGATGGCTGTAGAGATGTGGTTTCTGAGGAAAATGCAAAGAATATCATGGACAGCCAGAAAGACCAATGAACAAGTCCTTCAAGAGACAAATGAAGATCGTAAATTGATTGGAGAAATTAGACGTAGACAGTCAAAATATTTTGGGCATGTTATGAGAAGAAATGGATTGGAGAATTTGGTGACAACTGGTAAGATCGAGGGGAACAGACCAAGGGGAAGACCTAGAGGCAAGTACCTGGATGGCTTGGCCTTGTGGCATGGTCGAGACAGAAACACGGAGCTGATCCACGACTCTGGTGATCGAGTTAGATGGCAGAACATGACCGCCCACGCTTACCTGCATGGCACATGATGGATGGATCATGATTGCTTCTCTCCAGGCTTGTGGAACACTGCCTAAGGTCCAACTGTTATTGAAGATCTGCAACAGCTTTGCTTTGGCCTCTGTTCTTAAGTTCCTGATCATTTCATTGGAGATACCATCAGCTCCTGGTGACTTTCTCATTTTCAGTTTTGATATGGCTAGCTCCAGTTCGCTGATTGTGATGGGTGCCTCCAGAACCTCATGTACTATTTCCTTCTGTCCTGTATGTTGCCGTTTCTCTCGAATCTCGTGTTGTTCCTCTGGACTAATTTTGATATTGTTATCTTGTGCGAATGAGTCCGCAAAATGGTCAGCTGCTTGCTTTCTTGTTAAGATGTTTCCATCTTTATGTAGTGCGATTTTTGAGTTTCTTCCTGTGCCTTCATCGTTAAGTTGTTTTATTAGCTTCCACAATTTCCTTGTGTCTCTTTCAAAATTCAGAGACTCTGTTTTTTCCTGCCAGCTTTTCCATCTAGCCTGCAGCTTGGCCCTTTGAAATTTGGCTTTTGCGTGCTGGAATTTATTGTGGTGCCCTTGGCTGGGTGTGGCCTCTGCTTGCTTTCTACACACTTCCACATCATTATGCAACTGTTCCAGTTCACTACTCCAGTAGGGTTTATATTGTTTACGGGCTCCTCTTGGTACTGTTTCTCGCGCTGCCTGTAGTAATGCATTTCCCAAACTCTTCAACTACTTTATTTATGTCTTTCTCAGTGTTCAGGTTTCTAACCAGTATGCTGGTGCGATTCTTGTACATTGCCCAGTCTGCTTTCTTGTAGTTCCACCTCGAGAGGGTGCTGCTTTCACTTACAAGCTCATTTTCTATAGTTAGAAAGACTGGCCGATGATCACTGCCACCATGTTTCCCAACAATTCGTGTAATGTTCCACTCCAGGTCTGGTGTAGTTGTAGTGTGCCATGATCTCGAGTAGAAAGTATGTGGGTCGGACGGCTTGTTAACCAAGATGAATCTATTCTCATCCTGCCAGTCTTCCCGTCTCTCTCCTCTCTGGTCCATTTATTTAGTTAATTTACTTTACGTTGTGTCATTTCTGCAGTATGTACCTGACGAGATGCAGCGAAATATGCCAGACAGTATTTAAATGTTCACAGCGTTGCAACGGCCCAGTACGTACGTGGCCCAGTAGAGACCCAGTTTGACAGAGCCAGGAAGATCTGCACCTGAACACACTGATAGGGGAATTTGAAACTCTTATGAAAACCCTTACATCTTAATAGTTAATTTCCACTGGATTTGTGACAAGTCACTGCCTTCCACCGAAACCAACTGCCAGTGAAAAAGAAGTCTCTAAACTGAGGGTATATACCCAATAAACATGTGATGGCACAATGGAATGTCTACAGGACCTGCTCACTACAGATGTCTGCTGAACATTTTGTGCGGTAGTTCATGTAGATACAGAACTTAATGTATCCCCACCCCAGCAATGAAAGAACCTGTATCTCTGTACACCACATCCAATTGCATTTGTCAATTTAAATGTATGTGCCAGTCCACCTAAATTATAGAACAGAGAGACAGTAGAACAGTAGGGTGTTAGAACACATACCCAGCTGCATCCACAGAGACGTTGAACAGTAGGGTGGTAGAACACATACCCAGCTGCATGCACAGTTGAACAGTAGGGTGGTAGAACACATGCCCAGCTGCATGTACAGTTGAACAGTAGGGTGGTATAACACATATCCAGTTGCATGTACAGTTGAACAGTAGGGTGGTAGAACACATACCCAGCTGCATGTACAATTGAACAGTAGGGTGGTAGAACACATACCCAGTTGCATGTACAGTTGAACAGTAGAGTGGTAGAACACATACCCAGCTGCATGTATAGTTGAACAGGAAGGTGGTAGAACACATACCCAGTTGCATGTATAGTTGAACAGTAGGGTGGTAGAACACATACCCAGCTGCATGTATAGTTGAATAGTCGGGTGGTAGAACACATACCCAGTTGCATGTATAGTTGAACAGTAAGGTGGTAGAACACATACCCAGTTGCATGTATAGTTGAACAGTAGAGTGGTAGAACACATACCCAGTTGCATGTACAGTTGAACAGTAGGGTGGTAGAACACATACCCAGTTGCATGTATAGTTGAACAGTAGAGTGGTAGAACACATACCCAGTTGCATGTACAATTGAACAGTAGGGTGGTAGAACACATACCCAGTTGCATGTACAGTTGAACAGTAGAATGGAAGAACACATACCCAGCTGCATGTATAGTTGAACAGTAGGGTGGTAGAACACATACTCAGCTGCATGTATAGTTGAACAGTAGGGTGGTAAAATACATACCCAGCTGTATGTACAGAGACAGTTGAACAGTAGGGTGGTAGAACACATACTCAGCTGCATGTATAGTTGAACAGTAAGGTGGTAGAACACATACCCAGCTGTATGTATAGTTGAACAGTAGAGTGGTAGAACACATACCCAGCTGTATGTATAGTTGAACAGTAGGGTGGTAGAACACATACCCAGCTGCATGTACAGTTGAACAGTAGGGTGGTAGAACACATACCCAGCTGTATGTATAGTTGAACAGTAGGGTGGTAGAACACATACCCAGCTGCATGTACAGTTGAACAGTAGGGTGGTAGAACACATACCCAGCTGCATGTACAGTTGAACAGTAGGGTGGTAGAACACATACCCAGCTGCATGTACAGTTGAACAGTAGGGTGGTAGAACACATACCCAGCTGCATATACAGTTGAACAGTAGAGTGGTAGAACACATACCCAGCTGCATGTATAGTTGAACAGTAGGGTGGTAGAACACATACCCAGTTGCATGTACAGTTGAACAGTAGAATGGAAGAACACATACCCAGCTGCATGTATAGTTGAACTGTAGGGTGGTAGAACACATACTCAGCTGCATGTATAGTTGAATAGTAAGGTGGTAGAACACATACCCAGCTGTATGTACAGAGACAGTTGAACAGTAGGGTGGTAGAACACATACCCAGCTGCATGTATAGTTGAACAGTAAGGTGGTAGAACACATACCCAGCTGCATGTATAGTTGAACAGTAGGGTGGTAGAACACATACCCAGTTATATGTATAGTTGAACAGTAGGGTGGTAGAACACATACCCAGTTGCATGTATAGTTGAACAGTAGGGTGGTAGAACACATACCCAGTTGCATGTATAGTTGAACAGTAGGGTGGTAGAACACATACCCAGTTGCATGTATAGTTGAACAGTAGGGTGGTAGAACACATACCCAGTTGCATGTACAGTTGAACAGTAGGGTGGTAGAACACATACCCAGTTGCATGTATAGTTGAACAGTAGGGTGGTAGAACACATATCCAGCTGCATGTACAGTTGAACAGTAGGGTGGTAGAACACATACTCAGTTGCATGTATAGTTGAACAGTAGGGTGGTAGAACACATACCCAGCTGCATGTACAGTTGAACAGTAGGGTGGTAGAACACATACCCAGCTGCATGTACAGAGACAGTTGAACAGTAGGGTGGTAGAACACATACCTAGCTGCATCCACAGAGACGTTGAACAGTAGGGTGGTAGAAAATCAAATCAACTTTATTTTAAAGGGGTCACAAATTCAGCATGCAGGCCCGTCTTACATTTGGCCCTTCCAATCACTCATCTTTCGTCCATTAAGAGCATTATACATTCACATAGGAAGAAAAAAAACATTGTGAAATAAATGTTGTAAACATAAACAAGGCAAATTACCATGTTATGAGGCCCATCTCCCACCTACCCACACATCACCCCACCCACACCCAGGGACACATACATACCCCACCAACCGACCCATCCCCCGCCCACACAAACTGTCCTCACCTGTTCCCCCAAACCAAACATCCCCCACCAACCCACACCCACCCACATACACATCCTAACCCACACACTGATCACCCACCCACACATCCTCTCCCCACCCACATACACATCCTAACCCACACACCGATCACCCACCCACACCTCCAACCACACATCCCCAACCACACATTCCCCACCCATCCCCACACATTGCACATCCACAAACCATAATCACACATCGCCACCAACTGACATCTCCCTAACCACACACACACATATCTCCCTAACCACCTATACATCCCCAATCCACTCACATCCCACCACCCACACATACAATCTCCACCCACATATGCCCCAACCCACATCCCACACAGATACCCTCACCCACCCACACACCACACACCTCTGCCCATCCACCCACCAACACACACTCACTCACCCACACATCATCCACTATGCAACCACACACCACCAACCACCCATCCCCAACCAAACATCTCTCAATCACAATCACACATATCCCCACCCACACATCCTCCACCCACTCATGCATCCCGCCCTGACACATACACATCCCTCACCACCTACACAACCCTAAGCCACTCACACACACCCTCACATATCCTCACCACAAACATACCCCCTACCCACACACCACACACATATCCCAAACCTACACACCATACACCTCTCCCAACATGCGTGTGACATAACTGTGGTCAGTAAATGTTGACTTCTGTGTGACATAACTGTGGTCAGTGACCATTGACTTCTGTGTGACATAACTGTGGTCAGTAAATGTTGACTTCTGTGTGACATAGCTGTGGTCAGTGACCATTGACTTCTGTGTGACATAACTGTGGTCAGTAAATGTTGACTTCTGTGTGACATAACTGTGGTCAGTAAATGTTGACTTCTGTGTGACATAGCTGTGGTCAGTAAATGTTGACTTCTGTGTGACATAACTGTGGTCAGTGACCATTGACTTCTGTGTGACATAACTGTGGTCAGTAAATGTTGACTTCTGTGTGACATAACTGTGGTCAGTAAATGTTGACTTCTGTGTGACATAGCTGTGGTCAGTAAATGTTGACTTCTGTGTGACATAGCTGTGGTCAGTAAATGTTGACTTCTGTGTGACATAGCTGTGGTGAGTAAATGTTGACTTCTGTATGACATAGCTGTGGTCAGCGTCCGTTGACTTCTGTGTGACATAGCTGTGGTCAGTAAATGTTGACTTCTGTGTGACATAACTGTGGTCAGTAAATGTTGACTTCTGTGTGACATAACTGTGGTCAGTAAATGTTGACTTCTGTGTGACATAACTGTGGTCAGTAAATGTTGACTTCTGTATGACATAGCTGTGGTCAGTAAATGTTGACTTGTGTGTGACATAGCTGTGGTAGTAAATGTTGACTTCTGTGTGACATAGCTGTGGTCAGTAAATGTTGACTTCTGTGTGACACAGCTGTGGTCAGTAAATGTTGACTTCTGTGTGACATAGCTGTGGTCAGTAAATGTTGACTTCTGTGTGACACAGCTGTGGTCAGTAAATGTTGACTTCTGTGTGACATAGCTGTGGTCAGTAAATGTTGACTTCTGTGTGACATAGCTGTGGTCAGTAAATGTTGACTTCTGTGTGACATAGCTGTGGTCAGTAAATGTTGACTTCTGTGTGACATAGCTGTGTTCAGTAAATGTTGACTTCTGTGTGAGATAGCTGTGCTCAGTAAATGTTGACTTCTGTGTGACACAGCTGTGGTCAGTAAATGTTGACTTCTGTGTGACATAGCTGTGGTCATTGTCTATTGACTTCTGTGTGACATAGCTGTGGTCAGTAGATGTTGACTTCTGTGTGACATAGCTGTGGTCAGTAAATGTTGACTTCTGTGTGACATAACTGTGGTAGTAAATGTTGACTTCTGTGTGACATAGCTGTGGTCAGTAAATGTTGACTTCTGTGTGACATAGCTGTGGTCATTGTCTATTGACTTCTGTGTGACACAGCTGTGGTCAGTAAATGTTGACTTCTGTGTGACATAGCTGTGGTCAGTAAATGTTGACTTCTGTGTGACATAGCTGTGGTCAGTAAATGTTGACTTCTGTGTGACATAGCTGTGGTCAGTAAATGTTGACTTCTGTGTGACATAGCTGTGGTCAGTAAATGTTGACTTCTGTGTGACACAGCTGTGGTCAGTAAATGTTGACTTCTGTGTGACATAGCTGTGGTCAGTAAATGTTGACTTCTGTGTTACATAGCTGTGGTCAGTAAATGTTGACTTCTGTGTGACATAGCTGTGGTCAGTGACTGTTGACTTCTGTGTGACATAGCTGTGGTCAGTAAATGTTGACTTCTGTGTGACATAGCTGTGGTCAGTAAATGTTGACTTTTGTGTGACATAACTGTGGTCAGTAAATGTTGACTTCTGTGTGACATAGCTGTGGTCAGTAAATGTTGTATGCCATAGAGTGTTTAGCATCTCCTAGGAGACCAGAGACATGAAATATGGAGGACTGAGGAAAAGGATGTTTGGTGATGCGGCCAGAGATAGGGGATCTACAGGAGCACAAAAACTGTACAAGAATGGTGTTGTAAGTTCCTGGACAAAATATTCAGCAGGATTATTGTTCCTGAAGTATCAAAGCTCATTCGTCAAATCCTCTTTTGAGTTGAACAGAGTACACTGATCAGATTACAGGTATTGCCTTGGGCAACACTAGGTCTGCATGCTTCACTCCAACGCCACTTCCAGCACCAGGTTCACAAATATACGGACGATTTCCTGATACATGGACACAGGTGTGAGCTTCACTGAGATGTGAAATAGGTATACAGACAATGGTGAAGACAACAATGATATGTGAAATAGGTAGACAGACAATGGTAAAGACAATGGCTCTCGTCACTTCAGAGACAGATTGTGAGAATTGTATGGATATTTTGCCCTGGCCATGCGGGTGTACGGGGGAATGAACAGGCTGATAGGCTAGCAGGGAATGCACCTCTTGGTGGTAGTTTGCCTTTGGACAAGGTGGAGGTGGTCATGCGCTTGTGGGACCAGGTGGAGGAACAGATTGAGAACACATATGTGGAAAGAATGAGATTGCGGGAAATCGGCAGGGGTTCTGGAAGAATCTCAAAACTGAGAGGGAAGACCAGGAGAACTTTTAATCAGATAGCGGTGGGAACGATAAGTAGTATGACTCTTTGCTGGCTTGTTGAACAAGGGGACTGAGCACGTATGGGAATGTCCTGAGTGCAGTGATGTCGGTTCTTAACTCAACTGGTGAAGACACCAATGAGATGTGAAATAGACAGACAGACAATGGTGAAGACATCAATGAGATGTGAAACAGGTAGACAGACAATGGTGAAGACACCAATGAGATATGACACAGACAATGGTGAAGACATCAATGAGATGTGAAACAGGTAGACAGACAATGGTGAAGACACCAATGAGATATGAAACAGGTAGACAGACAATGGTGAAGACTTCAATGAGATGTGAAACAGGTAGACAGACAATGGTGAAGACACTAATGAGATGTGAAACAGACAGACAGACAATGTGAAACAGGTAGACAGACAATGGTGAAGACACTAATGAGATGTGAAACAGACAGACAGACAATGGTGAAGACATCAATGAGATGTGAAACAGGTAGACAGACAATGGTGAAGACATCAATGAGGTGTGAAAACAGACAGACAGACAATGGTGAAGACACCAATGAGATGTGAAACAGGTAGACAGACAATGGTGAAGACACCAATGAGATGTAAAACAGGTAGACAGACAATGGTGAAGACACCAATGAGATGTGAAACAGACAGACAGACAATGGTGAAGACACCAATGAGATGTGAAACAGGTAGACAGACAATGGTGAAGACACCAATGAGGTGTGAAACAGACAGACAGACAATGGTGAAGACACCAATGAGATGTGAAACAGGTAGACAGACAATGGTGAAGACACCAATGAGATGTGAAACAGGTAGACAGACAATGGTGAAGACATTAATGAGATGTGAAACAGGTAGACAGACAATGGTGAAGACATCAATGAGATGTGAAACAGGTAGACAGACAATGGTGAAGACATCAATGAGATGTCTAAAGGTGAACTACATCAACTGGTTGATTTCTTCAACTACTTTAATCTCATTCTCAAGCTCACCGCCCAGATCCTCCACATCTGCACATTCTCAAGCTCACCGCCCAGATCCTCCACATCTGCACATTCTCAAGCTCACCACCCAGATCCTCCACATCTGCACATTCTCAAGCTCACCACCCAGATCCTCCACATCTGCACATTCTCAATCTCACCGCCAAGATCCTCCACATCTGCACATTCTTAATCTCACCGCCAAGATCCTCCACATCTGCACATTCTCAAGCTCACCGCCCAGATCCTCCACATCTGCACATTCTCAATCTCACCGCCCAGATCCTCCATATCTGCACATTCTCAAGCTCACCGCCCAGATCCTCCACATCTGCACATTCTTAATCTCACCGCCCAGATCCTCCACATCTGCACATTCTCAATCTCACCGCCCAGATCCTCCATATCTGCACATTCTCAAGCTCACTGCCCAGATCCTCCACATCTGCACATTCTCAATCTCACCGCCCAGATCCTCCACATCTGCACATTCTCAAGCTCACCACCCAGATCCTCCACATCTGCACATTCTCAAGCTCACCGCCAAGATCCTCCACATCTGCACATTCTCAAGCTCACCGCCCAGATCCTCCACATCTGCACATTCTCAAGCTCACCGCCCAGATCCTCCACATCTGCACATTTCTGATACAATAACATCAGCAACAGGTTTTCAAGTTCTTACAACTACATTTATCATCTCTACACATCTTCCCACCCAGTCTCTGGTCACATGACATATACATCCCAGGTGATGCTCTGACAACTCTTGTTAATGACCCCATTACTGCCGATATTTCCTCCACAGCCTTATCTCTGTGGTGTCTTAACCCTTTATGGGCACAGTGGCCGAGAGCGGCCCTACTACCGAATGGGCAAAACACCCGAAAGCGTCCGTGACAACTGAGGGTTGATCTTGAGACTTTGCGAGACTTCCCATTGTTTAAGTCCGGTTTTGCTGATAACTTGATAACATGGGCACCATTTGCAAGCATTTTCTTTAAATTTGATCAGATTTAAAAAAAATAGTTTTCAGGGTTTTTATGCTTTGTTTTTCAAAATGGATTTTGACGATTCTTCAAGTGATAGTGGAGATTTTGCTGGGTTCAAGTGACATTGAAGTGCATGAAGTTGACTATGAACCAGAGCTAGATATCAGCATTAGCAGATCTCTTGGACTTTAAAGAAAGTGATTCTGATTCTGAAAATGTGTTTGTAAATAGTGTATAGATAAATGACAATCACAAACAAAATGTTGTATTTTGTAAATATTTGTGTTTATGTGTGGATTACTGGCAACACCGGATTATTTATTTCATATGTGAGTAAAATAATCAGCATTCATTTTCCTTCATTTTGTGGTTTATTTTACAAATATCTGTTCACTAACACCTAAATTAATCCTAAATCTCACTAAACGCCTGAAAATCTTGCCCATTCAGTTACAAAATGGAAAAACGTGTGCCCTGTAAAGGGTTAAAGAAGCTCTACAAGGACTTCCATCAACCCCCTAGACACAGGCTATCCAGTCACAATACCCCTCACCTGTCCTTAACCTTACATTAATCTTTCATCCTCATCAACCTTACACTGTTTCAACCTTATCAAAAGTCGAAGACTTAAAAAAGTCACTTTAAAGTCGACAGGGTCGACTTCATTGCACCGGGTTTTTATCCCATATGGCTCAGTCTCTTTGTGCAGCAAACTGCTGAAAGCGTTGCACAAAGTACAAACCCTGTAGCTCCAGCGACGATCCTCAGGAATCTCCGATAAAAATGCACTCGTGAACTGAAGGACGTAGCTGGAATCAAACCCACAACCTTCAGAGCCCAAGCCAGACGGCTTGACCACTTCGCCATGGAGTCTTCCTCAACCTCATAAAATTGCATCCTTACAACAAAGCTGCTTCCAAAACCTCCCACTATCACCCCAACATACTCAGCTGGCAGCAAATCTTCACACACAATCCATCTCTGTAGTCTCTACAAAATCAATACTGCCAATGTTCAGTCTCAACACACATATACTGTAATCTATTAAACCCTAATACTACACAAATCTTACAGTCAGACTGTGATACAGACTATAGTGTTCGTGTGCATTCTCATGTGGTAGGTCATCACACGTGAAGTAACAACCCACATGACTGTCACATTTTAGATCACATATGCATGTTTATATCTTACTTGAAGTAACAATCCAAGAGGGTCGTTCAGAAAGTAATGCACCACATTGTTGTACTCAGCCAATAATGAAGATAAATGCATGAAATTTTGCATACTTCAAATATGGCATGTGACGACTGTGTGCACCAAATTGCAACCCAACGGGCCAAATAATATGGCTGTCCTAAACCGTTCCTTGAAGTCTCACAAATAACCACCGATTGTAAAGGAAAGCAATTTCTTATGGATTATTGGAGCATTTCAATTCTAATGGAGAGAACATTTTGGTTAAGTTTGTTACATCTCATACGAAATAACACTCCACACGACTGTCATACTACACATCAGACCCACATGACTGTCATACTACACATCACACCCACATGACTGTCATACTTCACATCACACCTACATGACAGTCATACTTCACATCACACCCACATGACTGTCATACTTCACATCACACCCACATGACTGTCATACTTCACATCACACCCACATGCTGACATCACACCCACATGACTGTCATACTTCACATCACACCCACATGACTGTCATACTTCACATCACACCTACATGACAGTCATACTTCACATCACACCCACATGACTGTCATACTTCACATCACACCCACATGACTGTCATACTTCACATCACACCCACATGCTGACATCACACCCACATGACTGTCATACTTCACATCACACCTACATGACAGTCATACTTCACATCACACCCACATGACTGTCATACTTCACATCACACCCACATGCTGACATCACACCCACATGACTGTCATACTTCACATCACACCTACATGACAGTCATACTTCACATCACACCCACATGACAGTCACACTTCACATCACACCCACATGACTGTCATACTTCACATCACACCCACATGACTGTCATACTTCACATCACACCCACATGCTGACATCATGCCCACATGCTGACATCACACCCACATGACTGTCATACTTCACATCACACCTACATGACAGTCATACTTCACATCACACCCACATGACTGTCATACTTCACATCACACCCACATGACTGTCATACTTCACATCACACCCACATGACTGTCATACTTCACATCACACCCACATGACTGTCATACTTCACATCACACCCACATGACTGTCATACTTCACATCACACCCACATGACTGTCATACTTCACATCACACCCACATGACTGTCATACTTCACATCACACCCACATGACTGTCATACTTCACATCACACCCACATGACTGTCATACTTCACATCACACCCACATGCTGACATCACACCCACATGACTGTCATACTTCACATCATACCCACATGCTGACATCACACCCACATGACTGTCATACTTCACATCGCATCCACATGAATGACCATCATACTTCACATCACATTCACATGACCTACTGTCATACTACAATCACACCCACATGACTGTCATACTACACATCACACCCACAAGACTGTCATACTTCACATCACACCCACATGACTGTCATACTTCACATCACACCCACATGACTGTCATACTACACATCACACCCACATGACTGTCATACTTCACATCACACCCACATGACTGTCATACTTCACATCAAACCCACATGACTGTCATACTTCACATCACACCCACATACTGACATCATGCCCACATGCTGACATCACACCCACATGACTGTCATACTTCACATCACACCTACATGGCAGTCATACTTCACATCACACCCACATGCCGACATCACACCCACATGACTGTCATACTTCACATCACACCCACATGACTGTCATACTTCACATCACACCCACATGACTGTCATACTTCACATCACACCCACATGACTGTCATACTTCACATCACACCCACATGACTGTCATACTTCACATCACACCCACATGACTGTCATACTTCACATCACACCCACATGACTGTCATACTTCACATCACACCCACATGCTGACATCACACCCACATGACTGTCATACTTCACATCATACCCACATGCTGACATCACACCCACATGACTGTCATACTTCACATCGCATCCACATGAATGACCATCATACTTCACATCACATTCACATGACCTACTGTCATACTACAATCACACCCACATGACTGTCATACTACACATCACACCCACATGACTGTCATAC
The DNA here is from genome assembly GCA_963921405.1 of Cepaea hortensis. Lineage (NCBI taxonomy): Eukaryota > Metazoa > Mollusca > Gastropoda > Stylommatophora > Helicidae > Cepaea > Cepaea hortensis. The sequence continues at coordinate 528,853,529 of OY992876.1, forward strand.
TTCACATCACACCCACATGACTGTCATACTTCACATCACACCCACATGCTGACATCACACCCACATGACTGTCATACTTCACATCATACCCACATGCTGACATCACACCCACATGACTGTCATACTTCACATCGCATCCACATGAATGACCATCATACTTCACATCACATTCACATGACCTACTGTCATACTACAATCACACCCACATGACTGTCATACTACACATCACACCCACATGACTGTCATACTTCACATCACACCCACATGACTGTCATACTTCACATCACACCCACATGACTGTCATACTTCACATCACACCCACATGACTGTCATACTTCACATCAAACCCACATGACTGTCATACTTCACATCACACCCACATGCTGACATCATGCCCACATGCTGACATCACACCCACATGACTGTCATACTTCACATCACACCTACATGACAGTCATACTTCACATCACACCCACATGACTGTCATACTTCACATCACACCCACATGACTGTCATACTTCACATCACACCCACATGACTGTCATACTTCACATCACACCCACATGACTGTCATACTTCACATCACACCCACATGACTGTCATACTTCACATCACACCCACATGACTGTCATACTTCACATCACACCCACATGACTGTCATACTTCACATCACACCCACATGACTGTCATACTTCACATCACACCCACATGCTGACATCACACCCACATGACTGTCATACTTCACATCATACCCACATGCTGACATCACACCCACATGCTGTCATACTTCACATCGCATCCACATGAATGACCATCATACTTCACATCACATTCACATGACCTACTGTCATACTACAATCACACCCACATGACTGTCATACTACACATCACACCCACATGACTGTCATACTTCACATCACACCCACATGACTGTCATACTTCACATCACACCCACATGACTGTCATACTACACATCACACCCACATGACTGTCATACTTCACATCACACCCACATGAATGTCATACTTCACATCACATCTGCATGTTTGCGTTTCACATGAACGCTCATGTGATCTTTTCTCTTGAACTTTTTCTTGCAGAAATCACATGAAAATGGCCTGTCTATAGAATGTGTCGCTGCATGAAATACCAGGTTAGATCTGTATGCGGTGGAATAGTCACAGATTTTACACTTGTACGGCTTAATTCCCATGTGCCCTCTGAGATGCTGCTCCAAGGTGGTCTTCTGACTGCAGCTGTACTCGCAGTACTTACACTCAAATGGCCGGTGGTTCATGTGCGTTCTCATGTGGTAGGTCAAGTTGATATTTTTAGCAAACTGTTTTTCACACAGCCTACAAATGAACCGGGACTTGCGAGTGCTGGGGTCTCCAAGAGATAGTAAACTATCTGGGGGATGACTGTAGAGGCCACAGCTTGGACATTCATCAGGTTCCAGATCTGTACGTTGTCTGTAAGCACCGCAATGAGGACATTGTAACTCCTGCAATGTTGACCCTGACCTGTCAGCAGGCACATCCACGGTAGAATCTAATTTTGAAAATTTTTTACGTTTAGAAGATTTCAGTGGAGTGTCTAAGCTCAAACCTAACAGCAAATCTTTGTCAGCAGGTTTGGTGGCAGGGAGGTGCTCACAAGATGAGGTCTCTTGTGGATCTGCTCCTGTATCTGGGAGGCTGTCTCTCGGGTGTGTGGAGGCTTTGTGCTGCACCCACCTGTTCCAGCCTTTTGTTGAAAACATACAACAGCTGCACGTGAATCTATCTTTTGGGTGCTCTCGTTTTTTGTGCTTTTTCATGTCTGACTGGCAAACTGTAACAAATTTACAAAACAAGCAACACATTAAAGCATGTTCTTGATGTTCCCTTTTGTAATGTTTCTTCAGTTTTCTGTAGGATGCACACTCAGTGCTGCACAAGCAGCATCTCAAGCTCCTGCCACAGTCTGGTGCCGTCTCCATCACACACAAAGATGACCACTGTCGGCACTGATGTTCTCTCACTGAGTTTTGCTGAATGCTTGGTCAGTGTTTGGTAGAGCTTGCTTTTGTAATATTGAATAATCAGTTTCTTCTTGTTACATACAACAAGAACATCTTGGCGGTCAGTTGAAGGTTGAGTCTCTTACATCCAACAAGAACATGGCGGTCAGTTGAAGGTTGAGTCTTTTAAATCCAACAAGAAAATGTGATGCCAATTGAAAGTTGAGTCTCTTACATCCAACATGAAAATGTGATAATCAGTAGAAGGTTCAGATATATTCACCTGAAAAATATAAAGAATTAAAGTAATGCCTGCCTGGGCTGGAAATATACCATCAGAGTTGCATACATTCTCTCAAAATATATAATATATACATTCTCTCCAAATATATAATCTAAACTTTCTCTCCAAGTATATCTTCTTCTTCTGCATTCAACCGGAGTGTTTTTTCAGACGTAATTGTGGTGTGTCTCATGAAGCACCCTTGGGCCAAAACCCTTAGGCCAACACATCTGACGCTTTTTAACAAGGTTAGCATTCCTGGGGAACTCTCACTTTTGTGGTGCCATCCACATCCCAGCCGGTCAAGTTAGAATGGTTGAAGACTTCACGGTCAGCCCTCAAGGGAAGGCAGGGGCAGTCCATGGGCATTATCCGCCATCCAAGGAGGCTTCCATATTTGCAGAGCTGACACATAATGCTCTGGTACTGGGCTCACCCAAAGAATCGTAACGTCCTGCTCATGGCTGCTTTATTTCCTCACTCCAATGTACTGGACATTTTGTTCGCTACGGGCTGCTCCCCCCACAAACCAGGAATGGTTGGTCTGCAGACGGCATCCACTCAGCGAGCTTTCGGTTCAGACATGTGCCGGGTCGTTCTGTCCGGAAGACAAAATAGTCACAGCTGTTCCGTGCATGAATGACATTTGGGAGACTAGATAGTCAGAGCTATTCCAGGCATGAGGGACATTTCACTCTGAAGTTTTTGCATTGTACCATTTTATTTGCAACCTTTAGGCTGGCACATCCGAATTCTGCTGGTGTTTTTTTAATCAGGTTAATCTTCCTGGGGGTTTCGAGGGACATTCTCTTGTGGTGTCACCCACATCTCAGCTGGTCAAAGTAGAATGGCCAAAGACATCATAGTCAACCCTCAAGGGAAGGTAGGGGCAGACCATGGGCATTCCCTGCCATCCACAGAGGTTTCCATAATTGCAGAGCGGCACATATCGCTCTGGGACTGGGCTCACCAAAGGAATCGCCATGCCCTGCTCATGGCTGCTTTAATTCCTCACTTCTGTGTATTGGGTATTTTGTTCGCCACTGGCCACTCTCCACGCAAACAAGGAATGGTCAGTCTGCAGACAACATCCACTCAGTAAGCTTTTGCATCGCACTTCTACGTAATGGATTCGCTAGCCATGCATTCCATTTTGTGTTAATTAGACATTTCTCCACCTCTGACTATGCCCACTCAATGAGCTCAAGTACAGACTTGCATCGTAACTATTGCGTGCGACTGGGACGCTTTTTCCACCTTTGGTAACACTCATGAGGTAGGCTTCATGTGCTGCCGGCTCAGCACCTTACCTCCATGCAGCAGAGTGGGGAACGGCCAGGCCTTCTCATCCGGGGAATCCGTCATATCCCTCAGTTGAGAGCCCTAGAATATGTGTCTGGACCAAGAATGTAGTGGCATCGTGCGCCTGATTCGGACTTTGACTGCCTGTCCTCAGTCTACCTGCAAGGCAGCAGGTGTGTCTCTCTCTTGGTCTGGTTCCTATCCCATGAACTGTCCGACATGTAGCTGTGCTTCCGTCGGTATAGCTCTTGGGGTCACTGGAACACACAAGCCCCTCTACCATGACATGGTGGAGACTCGTCAGAGGGGCTCTTCAAGTATATAATCTATACATTATCTCCAAATATATAATCTATACATTGCTTCTAACAACAGATAATTGTCGTAATCTGATCTGTCAAGGCTTGCTTCTCTGGATATTCTGTCTATGTAGATATTAAACACCAGGGGGGAAAGCACACATCCCTGTCTCACTCCTGTACTGACTGTGAACACATCTGATATAACTTCTTCAAGAAGCTTGTCAACAGCTGAAACCTTATTGGGGGGGGGGGGGGGGGGGGGGGGGCTTCTTTGTCCAATCCAACTGAGGAACTTGATGCAAATACAACTTCTGCCCCACTGCATAACATGCATGCTGAAAGAAGTTTAGGCATTTCGGATTCAGCATTGCGAAGATCCCCCATCCTTGGATTCATTGATGGAAAAGTAAAAAGTGTACAGAACGAAACTGTGCATTGGCTGCAATCATTTGATGATGACTTCCAGAAGATCCTGGTTCACTATGCTGTTCATCGTGGTTCTAAGATGAGGAAGCAAGTCAAAGAGGCAAAAGCAAGTTCAGCGAGACGTGTTCTAGAAGGTGAGCAACGGTGCCAAAGAGAACTGTGAAAAACAAATTATATCTGAATTTGTACGAACACGGTCCATGTTGTCAGTACTCAACATAAATTTGTTTTAGAGTATAGATCAGGTGCCCTTAATCGTTATGGTGCTAATCCCGTGAAGTCCCATCAGGCGGTGATAGTGCCGGGCCCCCTGCCTCGAGGGGGTCCACCCATGACTACTGGTGGTCACCTTCCCCTGTGCTGTGGAGTCAAGGCACAGAGGAGTAGGTTAAGAGCTATTGACCAAATACCCCGGACACTCAACATACTACAGTGGAATGCCGAAGGAGTTTACAAGAAGAAAGACTCCCTAACACAGGGTCTTCATAAAGATAGAATAGATGTGGCATGCATTCAAGAGACACACCTCAACGCCAATCACAAATTCTCAGTCGGAGGATATCAGGCCACACGTTTCGACCGCGAAGGACACAAAGGAGGAGTTCTAATACTTACACGAAATACAATACCTTGCAGCGAAGTATCTGTGATCTCTGACAACCAAACGGAAATTATAGGTGTCGATATAATGATAAAGGACGTGAAAATAAGAATCTACAATCTGTATAGCCCAGCAGATAAGGACCTTACACTCTCAAACATGAAAATAACTGACACAAACTGCATTATTGTCGGAGACTTTAATAGCCGTTCAGAAAGATGGGGATACCCAGATACTGACAAAAGAGGAGATGAATTGGAGGACTGGGAAATAGACTCAAATCTCCATCTACTCAACAAAGCGGATGACACACCGAGCTTCTACTCCAGAAGATGGCTTACCACTTCTACTCCAGACTTAGCTTTCTGCACAGGAGACATCCTCCACAAAATCGATCGCCATGTGCTGGACCAATTAGCAGGTAGTGACCACAGACCAATCAAGCTTGTAATGAATATGGAGTATGTTCCACAGGAGCAAAAGCCCTTGCCCCGCTGGAATTACAAACGAGCAGATTGGGACGGATTTGCCATACTAACAGACAAATATTGTGAAAACATAAATACACGATATGGCAACATAAAGCAAATGGTGGAAAGTCTAAACAGAGCGATAATACAGGCAGCCACTGAGTCCATTCCTAGAGGAGTGAGGAAAAATTACAAACCATACTGGACTGAAGAACTACAAAGTTTGGAGGACAAAGTTGAAAATGCCAGGAAGACAGCAGAGAGAGAACAAACAATTGAAGCGAATATCTCTCTCAAAGCCATCTCAGCAAAATATAAAAGAACAGTAAATCAAACAACAAGAGATTGTTGGAGGGAAAAAACAGAAAACCTGAATTTTGACAGGGATGGAAACAAACTATGGAAACTAGTGAAAGCCATGAACAATGAAGGACCTAGAAACAAACAAATAACAATTAAACAAGGAAATGCCTTGCTTACAGGAAAACAGGCTGCAAATGCACTAATGGAACACTGTTGTTGTTGTTGTTGTTTGTCCATCAAGAATGATGATGACCATTCATTTCATCCAGTGGGGTTGAAGGTGTGGAGCCGTGGGTTCTAAGATGGCTGATAAGGCCTATTTTGGCTCGAAATGTTCTTTGACAATGTGGGCAAAGAATGCTTGACGTCTCTGGAGGAGGATTTCCTGCAGTGGTTTTTCTGTCCTGCCTTTTCTTCACAGCTCTTGCAGTCCTGGTTGCCTCACATATGACTGCACCTTTGCGCAATGATGCACGCCACAAATTTCGGTCTCTGGCTGCAGCCTCCCAGGTGTCATGATGAATTCCAAAAGCATTCAGTGAAATTTTCAGAGTGTCTTTAAAACGTTTCCTCTGGCCACCTTGGGAGCGTTTACCACAACGCAGTTCGCTGTAAAAAATTCGTTTAGGGAGCCTGTGATCTGGCATGCAAGTCAAGTGACCAGCCCAACGAATCTGATTCTTCATCAGTAGAGTGTGGATACTGGGCATGGATGCTCTTTCTAGGACTTCAGTGTCTGGAATCTTGTCTTGCCATTTAATCTTCAGTAGCTTCCTTAGGCAGACTGTGTGGAAGTGGTTTAATTTCCTAGCGTGTCGCTGATAAACAGTCCAGGTTTCACAAGCATATAGCAGTGTGGATAATACAACTGCTTTGTAGACTTTTAGCTTTGTTTGCAGGCTTATTCCAGTTCTGTCCCATACATTCTTGTACAGTCTGCCAAAGGCTGCACTGGCCTTGGAGATTCTTGCATTCACTTCGTCATCGATTGTGGCAGCTTGTGACACGGTGCTGCCAAGATAGGTGAATTTGTCCACAACACTTAGTCTATGATCATTCACTTTGATATTCGGCACAGTGTGATTATTCCCTGGAGCTGGCTGGCACATAACTACGGTCTTCTCCAAGTTGATATTGAGCCCAAAGTTGGCACAGGCATGTGAGAAAGCTGAAACATTATGTTGCATGTCCGCCTCTGAGTTGGCGTATAGAGCGCAATCATCAGCAAACAGGAGCTCTCTGACGGTGCCGCTGTTAATTTTGGTTTTAGCTTTCAGCCTTCTGAGATTGAATAACTTTCCATCCATGCGGTAGTTGGTCTATTCCAATGTCGTCGTTCTCGAAGGCATTCATCAACATGGCTGAAAACATGAGGCTGAACAGTGTTGGTGCCAGGACACATCCTTGCTTCACTCCATTGGTGACAGGAAAGGGTTCAGACAGTTCACCATTTTCCTGTACTCTTGCCTGCATGCCGTCATGAAATAGCCGCACTATTTGGACAAACTTTCGTGGACAGCCATATTTTGCCATAATCTTCCACAGTCCTTCTCTGCTGACTGTATCAAAAGCCTTGGTAAGGTCAATGAAAGTGGAGAACATTTCGCAGTTCTGTTCCTGACATTTCTCTTGCAGCTGTCTAGCAGCAAAAATCATGTCAACAGTTCCACGTTCTTTTCTGAAGCCACATTGACTCTCAGGAAGAAGACCTTGATCGAGATGGGCTGTGAGGCGACTGAGAAGAATTCTGGCGAGTATCTTCCCTGCAATTGAAAGCAAGGAGATGCCTCGGTGGTTGTCACAGGATTGGCGGTTTCCTTTACGTTTGTAAAGGTGGACTATTGACGCGTCCTTAAAATCTTGTGGCATGGTCTCGTTCATCCATATGTTTGTGAAGACTTGGTGAAGCTGCTCTGTTAGGACCGTCCCACCTGCCTTGTATATCTCTGCTGGGATGGAGTCAGGACCAGGTGCCTTGCCGCTGGAGAGTTGCTGGATGGCTTTGTTTATTTCCACTATGGTTGGCAGGTCATCAAGAGTCTCATTGGTGGGAACTTGAGGAAGGCAGTTGATGGTTTCATCATCGAAGAAGGAAGTTGCATTTAAGATTTTGCTGAAATGCTCTGCCCAGCGTTGGAGGATTTCTTTCTTATCGGTGACCAATCTTCCCCCATCTGCACTGAGGAGGGGAACTATGCCTGGTGATGAAGGACCATAGACCGCTTTCAGTGAGTAGAAGTTTTTCATATCGTGTCTGTCAGCAAAGCCCTGAATTTCATCAGCTTTGCTGCTCAGCCAGGAGTCCTGCATGTGCCGAAGTTTCTGCTGCACTACTCTCTGAATGTTCTTGAAAGCATCTTTTTTTGATGTTGACTTTGGGTCATTCAAATGTGCCTTGAGGAAAAGATGTTTCTTGGCCAGCAATTGGTTGATGTCTTCGGAATTTTCATCAAACCAGTCTTTATGCTTTCGGGGGGCTGGACCCAGGATTTCCATAGCAGTGTTGTAAATTGTGTCCTTTAGGGCTCTCCATTCTGTTTCTGTATCCTGTTTAGCTTCAGCATTGAGCTTGAGGCGGTCTTCCAGCATATTTTCAAACAACTGCTGCATTTTCTTGCTGTTTAGGCGGGTGACATTTAGCTTTGTTTGCATTTTCGCCCCTTGAGGACGCCGTGGTGGCCTGATGTGGATGTTCATTTTCGAGACAATGAGACGATGGTCTGTCCAACATTCGGCACCACACATGGATTTTGTCACTCGAACGTCTTGTCTGTCACTCTTCCTGACGATGACATAGTCAATGAGGTGCCAGTGTTTCGAGCGAGGGTGCATCCACGATGTCCTATTTCTCATGGGGAGACGGAAAATTGTGTTCGTAATCAGGAGATCATGTTCGGCACATGTCTGAAGGAGGTGGAGTCCATTGCTGTTACAATTTCCGACTCCATGCTTTCCAATAATGCCACTCCAAGAGGTGGAACACTATGCAAATGCAAACCACATTGATATTACAACCGAACAGAAGAAAGCAATCAAAGACAAACATATACATCATAGAAATACAGAGACAGCAGCAGAATATATGATGGCAAATCTAACAATGGAAGAAATGGAACAGGCAATGATTACCCTAAAAAAGAAGAAATCACCAGGAAAGGATGGAATCACAAATAAAATGCTAATAGGACTAGGCACCAAGGCAAAGAAGAAACTACTAGCAGTCCTAAATAACAGCTGGAAGAGAGGAATAGTCCCACAGGCATGGAAGGAAGCTATACTAATACCAGTCCCAAAGAAAGGAAAAGACCTGGAAGAACCAAATGGCTATCGACCTATCAGTCTACTTAGCTGTGTAGGAAAATTAATGGAACGCATTATCAATGGCAGGCTAACATGGCATCTGGAAGAAAACAAACTCTTAACACCACACCAAGCAGGATTCAGAAAGTACAGATCCACTGAAGATCAAATCTTATATATAAATTAGGATGTGCGTCCGTATCTCTGTCCGTATGTCCTTTATTTGTTCGCGAACGGCCCATCCGATTGAGATGAAATTTTCTACACGCCTTCCTTTCATTCCAGAGCTGTCAACTGTGATATTTTGTTAGTGTGAAATCGCCTGCTTACTCAGTATTATTTCATTTTTCATTTTTCATCATAATTTCATATATCTCAGGGGACCTAACTCTGTAAAAGTTATTTCAAGGGGCATAACTTTTCTGTATAACTTATAGTCATATTGTGGCATCGTTTTCAAAGATTTATAAACTCTTTGTCCATAGTTATGTACCGGCATATGAGTTATAATAAATAATGATACAATCTGTAAGGCATTTTCAAAGTTTTCATAAAAATGATGCACAATGTATAACATTGTAACTCATCTTTTTTTGCTTAAGAAGTTACTGTAGTCATGCAGGTGATTAGAAAGAGTTTTCATTAAAAATAATGGATGGTGTGTGGAAGAACGTTCTTTATGAATTTAATGAAGCCGGACAGACAGACAGATAGACAGTCGGGAACAGGAACTTATATGACTACTTATATAAATTAAATGAGATGCTTCACACCAGGAGCTGTGCGATGCCGGGCCAGGTCAGACAGACAGACAGACAGACAGACAGATAGTCGGTAACGGGAACTTATATGACTACTTATATGAATTAAATGAGATGCTTCCCACCAGGGACTGGGCGAAGCCGGGCAGGGTCAGGCAGACAGATAGACAGACGGGAACTTATATGACTACTTATATGAATTAAATGAGATGCTCCACACCAGGAGCTGGGCAATGCCGGGCCGGGTCAGACAGACAGACAGACAGACAGTCAGTCGGTAACGGGAACGAGAACTTATATGACTACTTATGTGAATTAAATGAGATGCTCCCCACCAGGGTCTGGGCGAAGCCGGGCAGGGTCAGCTAGTAACCTATATAGCTCAGGAAATAGAGGATGCCTTCCAAGAGAAAAAGCACACACTAGCAGTCTGGATAGATTTAGAAAAAGCATTTGATAAAGTATGGAAGGAAGGACTGAAAGTAAAACTGCAAAAAATGCATGTTTGTGAAAAAATGTATAAATGGATCAGCCACTACCTTGAGAACAGAACTGCCAGGACAAAAGTACAAGGACAAACAAGCAAAATGATGCTGCTGGAGCAAGGTGTCCCCCAAGGAGGAGTTCTTTCACCAACATTATTCCTAGCATATATAAATGACATCACAGAAAATTTTCCAGCCAGAGTACACACATCCTCCTTTGCAGATGACCTAGCCATATGGACATCTGAAGAATATATTAGTACAGCTAACAGCAGAATACAGCTAGCCTTATTAGCACTAGAGGACTGGTCAAAATCATGGCTAGTGAAGATAAGTGAGGAGAAAACAACATGCACAGTGTTCTCCCTCTCAAATAAAACTCAGCAACCTAAGCTGGTATTGAATGGAAAAATATTGCGCCATGAAGAAAATCCAAACTATCTAGGAGTCACCTTTGATCGTCGCCTGACATGGAAGACACAGGTTGAGAAAAATCGAACAAGAGCAAGGCAGAGAATGGCAATCATGAAAAAGCTTGCTGGTACAACGTGGGGAGCAGATGAGAAAGTTCTCAAGAAGTTATATACTGGACGGGTGAGGCCAGTACTGGAATATGGCATTGCAGCTTGGGCAACAGCAGCTAAGTCAAACTTTAACAAAATAAGTAGAGTCCAAAACCAAGGAATGCGAATCATAACTGGAAGCCTGAAGACAACGCCTATTAATGAACTAGAAAAGATCACTTGTTTACAACCAATGCAGGATAGAAGAGATAGCAGAGCCCAGCAACAAGCAGAAAAATTTAGAAGATTGACAGACCATCCTATGTACAACAGATTTAATGGTTTTGGAAAGGGAAGACTGAAGCGTAGCAACTTTGTAGAAACTGCAAAACGAAGGATTAGGGCAGATCCTATACTTAACATATCAACAGTCAAGCCCATACACAATGCACACAAGTTACCAGCTTGGAGACAGCAGCAACTGCCTGAGATGATAGAAAACATTCCTGGTATTGAGAAAAAGAACACTCAGCATGAAACCGAAAGAAGAGAAATAACCCTAAACTACATAAAAGAACATTACCCAAGCAGGAATTGGACCGATGCATATACAGATGGATCAGCCAAAAATTCAATAGAGAATGGAGGAGGAGGAATTCTCCTAAATTTAAAAAATGGAGTGAAAAAAACACATTCAATGGCAACTGGAAAATTTTCAAGTAACTTCAAAGCGGAGGTAGAGGCTTTGAAAACTGCAGCAGAAATGCTCCTGATGGAGGAAAATAAAGAGAAGCAAATAGCTATCTTCACAGATGCAAAGTCAGCTGTCTCAATACTGAAGAGCAATAACAGCACAGAACTAACTGACCTAAGAGCAGCACTCCATGGTCTATGCCAGAAATCCAAAAAAGTTGTAATACAGTGGATCCCATCACATTGCAGTATACCTGGAAACGAAGAGGCTGACAGACTGGCAAAAGTTGGCGGACGACTACCACAGCCTGACATAGACATAACCTATAATGAGGCAAAGAGGTTGATAAAAAGCACTTATAGAACCAAATGGGAATCAGAGCATCCAGGCCATCAGAAGGATGATGCATATTCAAACTCGACCGAAGAGAACAAGTAGCAATCTTCAGACTCCGCACAGGACATAACAGGCTGAAATACTACTTGTTCAATAAACTAAAGATAGTAGATACCGATGAATGTAATTGTAGAACTGGAAAAATGACAGCAAAACATTTGCTGCAGGATTGCCCAACGTATGCAGAACAGAGAAAGATATTTTGGCCCACACCTGCTTCATTTGAGGACAAGCTCTATGGAGATATCAACAAGCTCAAGTTGACTGCAGCTTACTTTAACTACATACAGGTTGACATTTAAAGGTGCATGAAGACCCAGAGGCATGAAATGGAATATTGCTTGGATAGCAAATCCATTATGTGGAAAGTCCAAATCGAAAGCTCGCTGTGTGGGCTTCATAAAAGGTGGAAAAGTGTCCTAGTGGCACGAAATGGAATATTGCTTTGATAGCAAATCCATTACGTGGAAAGTCCAAATCAAAAGCCCATTGTGTGGGCTTCATAAAAGGTGGAAAAGTGTCCTAGTGGCATGAAATGGAATATTGCTTGGATAGCAAATCCATTATGTGGAAAGTCCAAATCGAAAGCTCGCTGTGTGGGCTTCATAAAAGGTGGAAAAGTGTCCTAGTGGCACGAAATGGAATATTGCTTGGATAGCAAATCCATTACGTGGAAAGTCCGAATCAAAAGCCCATTGTGTGGGCTTCATAAAAGGTGAAAAAGTGTCCTAGTGGCATGAAATGGAATATTGCTTGGATAGCAAATCCATTACGTGGAAAGTCCGAATCAAAAGCCCACTGTGTGGACTTCATAAAAGGTGGAAAAGTGTCCTAGTGGCACGAAATGGAATATTGCTTGGATAGCAAATCCATTACATGGAAAGTCCGAATCGAAAGCTCACTGTGTGGATGTCATCTGCAGACTGCATACTTCTGGTTTCCGGAAGAACAGCCTATGGTGAACGGAAGGCCCAATATACGGAAGTGAGGCTAAGCAGCCATGTGCAGGACGTGACGATTCCTTGGGTGAGCCCAGTACCAGAGCGCTATGTATCGGCACTGCAAGCATGGAAGCCTCCTTGGATGGCGGGGAATGCCCATGGTCTGCCCCTGCCTTCCCTTGAGGGCTGACCAGGATCTTTGGCTGTTCTATATGGACCAGCTGGGATGGGGGATAACACCACAACAGTGAGAGTCAAACGTCCTAAGAAACCCCCGGGAAGGTTAACCCGGTCAACAAATACCCGCAGAAGTCGGATGTATCGGCCTAACGGCGCAAGAACGCAGCTCTGCTGTAAACAGGCACAACGCAATCACATCCGGAAAAAAAAAAAACTCCGGATGAACGAAGAAGAAGAAGAAGATCAGGTGTCCATGGAGAGGTTAATGAACTTTGTAGTCGAAGATGATGTGCTATCAGGTACACTACTGTGACATGTCAGGGATGATGGTGAAAATTATGATTCTGTCTATATGGAGATGGTTCAAAGTGTTGACTAGGTAATTGAGCCATGTAATGGAATGAATGAACGAATGAACGAACAAATTTTAATTTCACAGGGAAAAAGGATGAAATACCATCAGAAGCCTCCTTCACCCTGACAATGAAGCAGTTTTTAGTTGCTTTTGCTGCTGGAGAATTAACATTTAATTAAAATTAAATAAAAAAATCAGATAATGGTAAATTAAATTTTGTTAAGCCTTTTCTTAAAAATTTACAATGTGTTAGTATAAAAACTAATTAATGTAATAATTTTATTAAATATAATATTACAAATATGGGCGTTTGTAGTCTCACTACACTTTGTATGTAGAACAAATATGAAAAATGAATTACATGATGTCATAAAAAAGTGTGTGCCAGTCCATCATGAAGCAATACGCAGCGAATGGCTGTCGTCTGCTTGAGTAATTCATTGCACTCCAAACGTACTGGTGTTATTAATGGAAGAAAGAATTTCTTTGGCTGATCAAGTGTTTTGAAATAGCAGTTGATATACACAGATGGTTGTCCAAAGATTTATAACAAGATTTCCTGATAAACAACCTCCTCATCACATTACGGTTAGAAATTTGTTGAATAAGTTTCTTGCTATGGGAAATGTGGAAGGTGCTCCGCGATCTAGTAGGCCTGCTGTGTCTGAAGAACGAACGAACGAACAAACAAACTTTATTTTCAAAGGGTTAAGAATTGGGCAAGCAGGCCCGTCTAACATTCTGCCCTTCTATCACTCTCTTTCATACATTATTTCATTCACACATCATTCAAGGCTAACAAAGAACAGCAACAATATGAAGAAAAATGTCTAGATATCCAAGACTGAATCCTGAAAGGTCCAAGCAAGTTCTTAACTGATTTTCTGCCACAGACCAATAGGTCGGTTCCATGGACCTTTATTGGCGAACCGACCTATCGGTTCAGTATATATAGTGCGTTTATTGATCCATTTCTCCTATTTAGTCCACAAGATTTAGTGTCCCATTGAATTAAACTTTACAACGAAAGATTTTGCTTCCGCCCGTGTGTAAGAGCATGCTAGGCCCCATTTCTTGTTTAGGAGACATTGAGTTTGGTGTGATTTGAAATAATTGTTGTGATTCGAAATTCGAAGTGACAATACCGTCTATTCTGGACCTCATATATTTTAATAAAATTACTGTTTTAAACAATTTTATATTATAGTTATTGTGATGTAAAGGACTTTGTGAAAGATTCCAAAACTTTTACCATGTGCAGTAGTCAGTTAATTTAGAAGACGGTCATAATTTCAAAAGAAATCTAACAGTGAAAGTTCCTCATATTATGATGGCAAATGCCGACTTATGCTTGCGCTAATAGGCCACACTTGTGCCACTAAATTTACTTTCTATCACAAAGTATTTAAGGAGTATTTAAATAATTAAATTTAGAAGAATAATAATTATAACTAAATAGAAAATGGTGTTTATTTTGTTTCTCAGTACTCTACTCAGAATCTGCCTGGTGTGTTTCACACATTCTCCATATTGTGTGAACAATATTTGCTTCAAAATAATATGTTTTAATTATGTTTTATTGGTGTTGTGGTGCAGTTCTTGTAATATTATTGAGCACAAGTGGTGTATGTAACAATATTCAGCAAATTTAACTGGATTAGCTGCTGTGGATACAAAATAAAGCCTTGGTAAGTGAAATTTTAAAATATTTTTTACCTTTTTAATTTCAATTATTATTACTAAACCTCTCATTATTGTCATAATATTTCTAACCTATCAATTAATTATTAACACAGTCATGTTCCCTGTGCAATCATATTTAATTTGATATGTAATACAATATATCTACTACCATTTTAAAAGCATTATTGTGACACACCCCTACTTCAAATTTTCTGCCTTGAATTTCTGTTTGGTCAGGACCACTGTTTTGTTTGGCAGGCATCAGTTAAGGAAAATGTCACAACAAGTGAATGTACCAGTGATCATGGTGCACAAAATTCAACTACTGTATGTTGTTTCTCAAGTCAACTACTGCATATGGTTTCAAGCATTTTTAGCTAGAGAAGACGAGTCAACTCTCAATGTAACATTCTTCTCTGATGAGGCATGGTCTCATCTATCTGGATACGTTAGTAGTCAAACTAATCGAATTTAGAGCACTTTTAATCCCAATGCATTTCATGAAGCGCCCCTACATGATGAGAAAATTGGGGTCTGGTGTGCCATCAGTAGAAAACGTTTTATTGGACCAATTTTCTTCAACAACACTATAAATGCCAAATGGTACCGTACTAGCATTCCTGGAACCTTTTTTAGAACAGCTGGCTGAACGTGAAATTGAAGAAGCTTGGTTCCAGCAAGATGGTGCACACACCGCTAGTGCATCACTGCATAATTTGGAAGAAATGTTCACAAAACACATATCACGTGGGATTTCTCCAGATCTAACTCTATTAGATTATTATCTGTGGGGTTTCTAGAAAGGACATGTTTACAAAAATAATGTACACACAGTTGAGGGCCTTAAAGAAGCAATCAGAATTACCATTCAAGAAATAACAGACATGTTGCAAAAGATATGTGACAATATGAAGAGTCATGTCTTGAAACCCGTGTTGGACATTTCCAACACCTGTAATAATGACTACTTCATTGGTATTTTCCAGATACTCCAAAAAATAGCAATAATTAAACCATAGCAGTGACTATTGTAACTAATATAATGAATTCTTTAGCACACATTTTAAGACATCATGCACTTCATTTTTCAAATTTGTTCTACATACAAAGTGTAGTGAGACTTTATCAACACCGGGTAGTTTGTTTTTTCTTGTTCTTTTTCAAGTTGGCAGGAAGTTATCATTAGAGAGTAGAAGTTGGCAGGAAATTTTCATTAGGGAGTAGAAGTTGGCAGGATGTTATCATTAGATAGCAGAAGTTGGCAGGAAGTTATCATTAGAGAGTAGAAGTTGGCAGGATGTTATCGTTAGAGAGTAGAAGTTGGCAGGATGTTATCGTTAGAGAGTAGAAGTTGGCAGGATGTTATCGTTAGAGAGTAGAAGTTGGCAGGATGTTATCATTAGAGAAGTTGGCAGGAAGTTATCGTTAGAGAGTAGAAGTTGGCAGGATGTTATCATTAGAGAGTAGAAGTTGGCAGGATGTTATCATTAGAGAGTAGAAGTTGGAGGATGTTATCATTAGAGAGTAGAAGTTGGCAGGAAGTTATCGTTAGCGAGTAGAAGTTGGCAGGATGTTATCATTAGAGAGTAGAAGTTGGCAGGATGTTATCGTTAGAGAGTAGAAGTTGGCAGGATGTTATCGTTAGAGAGTAGAAGTTGGCAGGATGTTATCGTTAGAGAGTAGAAGTTGGCAGGATGTTATCGTTACAGAGTAGAAGTTGGCAGGATGTTATCGTTAGAGAGTAGAAGTTTGCAGGATGTTATCATTAGAGAGTAGAAGTTGGCAGGATGTTATCATTAGAGAGTAGAAGTTGGCAGGATGTTATCGTTAGAGAGTAGAAGTTGGCAGGATGTTATCGTTAGAGAGTAGAAGCAAACGGTGCTCATCTGATACTTTCTAGCTCTACATTAACAATATGTTTGATTAAAGCTGATTGGCAACTAATATATGATTAATTAGTGGCCATTTTGAATTTTAATTAGTGATAAAGCATATTTACAATATCATAACATAACTGTTTGATTTGTTTGATCAGAGGAAGAGGCCGACCACGTAAACGTTGGACGGAGGGAATAACAGAATCCATGGGAATGTCGATATACGAAGCCCATAACTGGGCACTCTCACGAAGTTTATACTTCACCTCGACACCGCAAGGTACAAGAGGAACATGAAGAGATGAGATGATGAGATTTGTTTGATCAACCTGAAGGAAATAATGCATAATTGGTATTTCAAGGTGTGTTAGCAAAGTTAACATTGTGTATTAATTATTAAATAATTAATTAGTGGCCATTTTGAATTTTTAAGAGTAACAAAGCATATTTACAACATCACAACATGGCTTTTTGATTTGTTTGATAAAACTTAAGGGAGAAAATGCATAATTGGTATTTCAAGGTTCATTCAATCAATCAATAAAGCAGGTGGCATCTCCACAATGAAGGTCGGCTGCAATTTTCCACTTTAGGCAGTTAGACCTCGTTGTTCTGAATGCAAACGTATATGGTGCTAAGAGGTTTCCTCAAAATCAAACAAGTTGTAGCAGTTATAAACATGTCTTAAACAGCAAATAAAAATCAGCTACATCAGTATTACTATTATTTTCCTCTGTGTTCTTTTTATTACATAACTTGATACAAAATTCTTGTTCTTCCGTTCTTATGTCTTAATGTAGTAACTAGAGGGTCTCCCCCATGATTATATGTTGTGTTTTGTTATTGTTTGTAATTCTGTTCTCAGCATTTGATTTGGTCAGTCGTGAGGGTCTGTTCAAGGCACTAAAGAAGATTGGCTGCCCACTAACTCTTCTGTGCATTGTGGAATCGTTCCACACAGGCATGAAGGGTATAATCAAGTTTGATGGTGCAACTTGATGGTGCAAGCTGCACTGTGAATAACACCGAGCGTTATTTGCAGTTGCGGCTGGTCATGTGACATTTAGTTCGCATACAGTGCAACCGTGAATAATCACTTCGATAAAAAGAATGAGCACTTTTCCAAATGTCCCAAAATAGGTGATTATGCTAGTTGTGATATGCTGATTCAAGGGCGATATTTTATTTGGTAAATAAAATTCACGTTAAACAAAGACATCTATTGGATCCATCGATTCTGCTATTCAATCATTCTGTCGCTGAAAAAGGGGGGGGGGGGGGGGGGTGCCTCCACAGATCCATAGAGCCCACTTTATTCACAAGCTTGGAGTTTATCAGTCCTAAACTTTAGTTCATAATGTTTAATATTTTTTATTATGTCACCGAATTAATTTCTGAAAAATTAACACACACACACACACACGCAAAATGGTCGGTCTCTGTGGCTGAAGGGCTTGCGAACGCGGTTTGTGAGCCCGTATACCCGGGTTCGAAACACGGCGGTGCTCGTATTTTCGAAAAAGGTATAGAGACCGGTCGTTCAGAAAGCAATGGCAAACTACTGAACGTAACACTTGCCTAGTACATCAACAGCAGCTGAAAATGCTGGTGTTGACTGCAACGTCCCGTAAGGGATACGCAACAAAGTTTTTTTTTTTTTTATGAGAAGAAATGATTTGGAGAACTTGGTGACAACTGGTAAGATCGAGGGGAACAGACCAAGGGGAAGACCTAGAAACAAGTATCTGGATGGCTTGGCCTTGTGGCATGGTCGAGACAGAAACACGGAACTGATCCACGACTCTGTTGATCGAATGAGATGGCAGAACATGACCGCCCACGCTTACCGGCATGGCACATGATGGATGGATGAATAAAAAAGGTGGCCATCACTACTCCAAACTCGACATCAAAACAGGAAAGATATCAAGGATTCAAATGAAGTGCACTTACATTTGCTGTATATATTCCTTATCTTCTCACCAATTTATGATCTGATCAATCGATAATCTATGGTCATCATCATCATCTCAGAATGTGGCAACGAGTAGCTGGTGTACAGTTGCTGTCTACCTTTCAGCAGTATAAAATCAGTGTTGCCATCTCCCTTTAATGAAAAAGCACCAAAATCGACACAAAAAAGCACCAAAATTGTTTGGAAAGCACCAAACAAAAAAGCACCAAATGTTTTTTTAAAATTAAAAATGCAACAAGGTAGCACATTATAATTTATTATTATCACTTCATATTACAATGAAGTTTATTCCAGATCCGCCAAATCCCAATCTGAACTACTCTCGAGCCAAAAAAGCACCAAATTGCAATAATATTTTTTGGGATTGATTGATTGATTGATTGATTTAGGAACCGACACCACAGCATTCGGGGCATTCCCATAAGTGCTCCGTCCCCATCCTCAGCAGCCAGGGAAGAGTTCCAACACTAATAGTACCAGTAGCAATCTGATTATATGTTCGTCTCGCCTTTCTTCTACGGGGTGACTATTCGCAATTGAATTGCGAATAGAAAAAAATTATACTCGCAATGGAAGTAGATCACGTGATTATTCCCATGCGTGTTTCCATATTACAATATTTTTTTTGGATCTGGTACCGCCTGGTACACGGGAGCTTGAGGTTCGATTCACCGCCGGGGAGGCAATATAAATATATATATATATTTTTTTTTTTCATTTTCAGGAATTAGGTGACACCAATGCTAGTCTGATGATTTCGCTTTAGGCATATGTTTTCTACGGATTTTGTGTATTAGGTGTTGTTTATCTTGCTGCACAAGAACCTGCGCACTTGTCTTTCTATTCTTATCTGTCCTCTACTTTTGTTGTCTTGGTAAAGGCGCTTAGCCATCCGAATACGAGTTCTTCTCTCTCTCTCTCTCTCTCTCTCTCTCTCTCTCTCTCTCTCTCTCTCTCTCTCTCTCTCTCTCTCTCTCTCTCTCTCAAGTCTCGATCTCCTACCTCTCACTTTCTTGTCTTTACCACTCTTTAATGTCTTTCAATACATCTTTCTCATATCTCTGTCTCTCACACTATCTTCGTTATCTATCTCTCTCCTCTCTCTTTTCCGAAAGCCTGATGTCGAAAGCCTGGTGTTTGAATTGCTTAATCATGTCTCTCTGAGGCGAAGCATATTACTGGAGGCCATAGAAAGTGTCAAATTAAGAGAATCATCAACATTCTGCGATATTATCAGGACATAAAAAGTAGGACGGTAACCTAAACAAACATGGATGCCTGGTAACATCTGGTAACAGTAAGTGTACAGAAACGAAAGTTGACAATCCTTGAACTCGCCTGGGGACACAATTATTTGTAGGGATCGTTATTTGTTTCGGGATACAAATTCTGGAGAATTATTCTTGATATTTAAACAGGACTAACGTAATGTAAAAATAAAACGGGATGCCAAAAGTAAGAAGAAGTGTGATTCATTAAAAAATACGGAGAATTCGGCAGAATTAAACTCGCAACAGTGAACATTCCTATTTAAATTAACCACCTTCATAGACTTCTTAATGGCCCAAACTAAAATTGACTAGTGAGCAGACGCTGTGACATGTTTGTTACTTCCCGCAATTCGATTGCGAATATAATTTTTCTCTATTCGCAAGTCCATTGCGAATATAATTTTTTTCTATTCGCAATACCATTGCTAATAGAGCCTCCCTTTCCTCTAAGCGTCGAGCATTGGCCAGATCCCCTCGTCACTCCACGCTGTCGCATTCTTGCCAGACCATGGTAATCTATTTGCTCCTCCGAGGTGTGCACGTGCTTCCACCAGGCCGCAACCACGTCTGCCTTGTCATGTATCAATACTCCACCAAGTTTTGCAGAGCCTGCCAATCTGTCCGCCTGTTCATTCGCCAGCACACCAGCATGCCCCAGAGAAAATATCCAGACGATGCTTGCCACCCGTGACTTCCGAAGCGAAGCAAGCCACTCTGCATGAAGCTTGCTTTTTTGGGAAAACACTAAAACAAGCACTGGCGGTATTCATTCAAAATGTTATAAAGTAGCACATTATAATTTTATTATTCATTCCATTGGCACCTTGCCGTCTTGACAGACGATAGTTTGTAAGGGATGGAGTTATTGCCTCTCCATAACACAAAGCCTGGGCTAAAATATAGAGATCATGTGTTGCCCATGCAGCATGATCCCTCTCTCGGCCTGCCTAGTTCACTCCAGAGGAAAGGTAACACCTCTACATCTGGAACAAAACGAGCTGCAGAAGCAATTTATTATTATCACTGAATATTAGAATGAAGTTTATTCCAGATCTGCCAAATCCCAGTCAGACAACTCCTCTTCAGTTTCTGTAGCTATTTCCTGCTGTGTTTGCTCCCTGCGATGATGATGATTGAAAGAAACGTATATGCCTCTTGTGATCCAATTTTTCGTAGAATATCCTTAGGTAGTTTTTAGTCATGACAGCATTTGCCATATCTTTTCATTCCATATCTAATAGTCAAAACAGCTGTCAAACTCTTGATGCTCAGTCTGTTCCGCAATTTTGATTGTATAACTCCCATCTGACTGAAAATACGCTCTATGTCCGCATTAGAATGAGGTAAAATGAGCACAGTTAAAGCTAAATCTGTAAGATCTTGGAAAGGATTTTCACCGGTGGCATCCCTGTATGAGGCTATTTCTGCAAACAGTCGAAGTATGTCAGAGGTCTGTGTCCACTGCATATGTTGATGTTTTCTCCACTGGAAATCGATGCATCTTCTACAAATATTTTAGCAAGATCCAATATACAGGGCGTCATTGTCTGTAGACATTCACGTCCACTAAGACATGACATGGTCTGCGACACTCGAACGTTATCGGGAAAACGTAAAAGCAGCTGTGTCAACAGCTTTATTAAAAACTGGATGCACCTACCACGAATTTCTTTCTCATCAGGAACTTGGTAGCCTGCTATTTCTTTCTCAAAATCATAACCTAGATTGGGATTAGGATCTAAATAATCTTGAATAGCATCACTTTCTGTTATTTTTCCCCCAGGAATAGCAATCTTTGAACTGATAGAATCAGTAAGTTGGACAAGATCGCTGAGTAGTTTTGTTGGATCCTGTACATCTGCTTCGAATTTCTTATTCACACTTTGAACTTCTCCGAGAATATGCTTGAGAAATATGAGATACCCATAGTTTTTCATGTCGCTAAATATAGAATGTAGAAGTTCTGTATAACAGCGTTCGTTGACTCTTGCTATATCAAAATGAGTTCTGAGCTCGACCCACTGCTGCAATATTCTGACCATGGCAGACTGAATGGACATCCATCGTGTCTGGTTTAATTGAACAACCTTCAGCGGATGCTGTCCATCATTTATTGAAGCAAAAAGCTCCCTGTACTTTGCTTGACGAAGACTTGAGTGAGAAAACCAGTCATATGTTTCTCTAATCATGAACTCTTATGTTCCGGGGCAGACAAGCAGCTGCAGCCTGTGACACTGCCAGCTGAAGGGAATGACATACACACCTAGCTAGTACCAGATGAGGAACTACGGATTTTAATTGTGTATATACTCCATTGTTTACACTTGTCATGACAGATACATTGTCAGTGCCGAGTGCAACTAGTCTTTGCAACTCAAGTCCATTCTTGTTTAAACAATCTTTTAACGCATTGCATACTGCCTGCGCGTTGCAGTCACTCACTTTAAATAAATCATATTAAAGGGAGTTAAATTACGTGAATATTACGCGGTAATGTACTGACTGTTTTACTCCCTCGCTTCAGTTCAAATTCGGCTTTTTAGTGTTCCCAAAATGATTTTAAAGTAATTTTTACCCCCCCCCCCCCCCCCCAAAAAAAAAAAAGCACCAAAAAATATTGTGAAGCACCAAATTCGCGCAGCCGCGCTAAATGAAATTTTTTGGCACTAAATGACTTGAAAAAGAATAGATTTGGTGCGAAAAGCGTCAAAATGATAACACTGTATAAAATAGAGGTTATATAAAAGTACGCGCTACCGGGGAAGAAACCATCTTGCGTGCGAACGGCGTTGTCATTCGCAATTGCGAGCGCTATCAAGACAAGTCGCCTGAACAAGTCAAGAAGGCTGATACGGGGGAAAATGGCACGTTGCGAGAACACCAAAAGGCACGCGGTATCCAAGATGTACAGCGTGTGAGCCGACAAGACCGTCACGAAGACGAACGTGGAGAGCCCGCTTGCGAGCTGCATCAAAGAACCTGAAACTACAACTATTACTGAAGCTACCACGAGGCAGAAGATCGACAGCCCACCACACACAAGAGCCAAACCTACTTAGAAGCAGAGGGAGGAGAAAGACACCAGAGTCGGAAACACCGACTCACCGACAATCAAGTGGGTTATCAAGCGTATCAAAGTGGGGCTATCAGACGAAGAAATCCTGAAGCAGCTACGTGAACTGCCTGGGCAAGCATGGAGCAAGATACCTGGGCTGTCCGTATCTCCAACGACACAGAGACGTCTAAAGAATCGCCATTACCACAAAGACACCATATAAGGACGCAATGCGGAGGTGCGAGTCATAGTGCGGGTATAGCACAAGCTGAAAGAGATCAACTTCAAAAGCAGATCGACGAGTTAAAGAAACAAGTCAAGGCACTGCAAACATCGGCACCAACCAGCGACAATGAGAAACTTCTTGCCGAAATAAAGGAGATCCAGCGGGACATCAAACAAGAGGTGGAGAATATGAGGCAGATGGTAAAGATAAATGAAGAGATTCTGCGAGACATCAAAGCGGTCAGAGAAATTCTAACAATCGAAAGGGAGCCAACCCAAATCAAATCAGCACAAGAAACAGAAAAGCTCACAGAGAAACCGCAAGATGACATCCAACAAGAGGACGAACCGGAACCGCTAGACAAAGCCAGCAACGCAGCCACGGCACTATCTCCCCAGACATCTGAAGCAAACCAAGACGAGCACCCTGAGGAAGACACGGAGCGGCCCGGGGGGATTACTTTGGAAGAGCTACGAGAGTACTTAATGAAGGATAAACTCAGAGACCAGGAATTCGAAAGGTGCTGGATGGAAAGAGAAAAGAAGAAACCAAGAAAACTCAGGCGACCGGTAGAATGGCCAAAAAAAAATCTTAGAAAAGGGTACCGACTACGCGTACTACATAAAAGATGGAGAGAGAATACCATGGCTGACCGCGGAGGAAAAAAGGGAATGGCCGAAGCTAAAACTCGAAGACGAAAAAAAGTACAAGAAGGAAAATAGAAACCTCGAAAAGCTCCTACACAAATTACACAACGAAGGAGACTAAATGACCTAATAAAAAGTCCTTATAAGGACTGCAGCCAGTAAAGCCAGACGAGCCAGGAGCCTACACCAACAAAGAAAACAAGAGGAAACATGCACAAAGGACAGCCGCCGACCGATCCCCAAGCGAGAGTGGGATTACGAAAAGTCCTTATAAGGACTGAAGCCAGACGAGCCAGGAGCCTACACCAACAAAGAAAACCACAACAGAAGAGCACAAAGGATAGCCGCCGACCACTGCTGACGTCACAGACACAAAAGCTACATAACCAGTCCGAGATAGGACTCACAAGACAAGAATTAGGGTGAATAAACCCACAAAAACCACGATCCTCAATAATAACCACAGCTGATGAAGCAGGTTAGACGAGGACGAATTTGGAATTTTTGTTTTTTGAAATGGAACTGGAACTGGAACTGGTGCGAGTCAGCAACGTGCATTTCATAAGTCGAGAAAGAGCAACTGCAAAGCCAGATTGATGAGTTAAAGAAACAAGTCAAGCTACTGCAATCACCGGCACCAACCAACAACAACGAAAAATTGCTGGCTGAAGTAAAGAGATCCAGCAAAACATCAAACAAGAGATGGAGCACATGGTGCAGACGACAAAGAAGAATGAAGAGATTTTACGAGACATCAAGGCGGAGAGAGAAATACTAAAATCTGAAAAGGAGCCAATCCAAATCAAACCAGCAGAACCAGAGGAAGGCTAACTTCAGTTTTTAAAAAAATTCCCGTCGAAGCTGATGTGCCGGCCTAAGGGTGGCAAATAAAAACCGGCACTACGCAATTACGTCCGAGTGAAATGTCGATCATGCCTGGAACAGCTCTGACTAACTAGTCTTCCGAATGTAACGGAACAGCTCTGACTAGCTGGTTTTCCGATTGTCCGCCGTGCTTGGAACAGATCTGACTATCTAGTCCTCTGAATTACCTTCGTGTCAAAAACGCTTATGTATAAACTCATGCGAAAAGTGAGAGATGCTAAGCACGGACATAGTGTGTAATCTTTCACCGAACTCCATAATGATGAACATAAATAACAGGGGGCAATTGTAGCACACACAAAAATATAACAATGAAAATAAGTATACTACGACACAACAAACGACGTTACGATTATAATAATAATATTCTTATTGCTCATTGGACTTTAGGCGGCCTGGTATGCCTTGCCAGATCGAGAAGACCTGATCAGTAGGGGCCACATCGATTGACGGATGTCAATAGCGGCCATCGGGCAAATTGTGAGCTATAGCCTACAATGGGTGACGCAGTGATATTCTAGTGTGGTAATTTGGTCGCGTCTAGCGGGTGCCGCGGGGTCTAGTGGTTAAACACTCGCATCACATGTCAGTGATTCAGGGTTCTTTACCGGGTCCAGTCAAGGATATGCACTAACTACTGACGAGCTCAAACGAGAGTGAAATTTGAGTCTTCTGCTTCCAATTTGACGTGGACAAGGTCTTAGGTTCGTACCCGACTAGGATCAGCGTTGCCAGTAGTGGGTTGTGCTCAATCTTTAAAACTTCAAATCCTGAAATAATCAAATAAATCAATATAATGATCTTCATCAGGAACAGAATAACACAGAAAGATCTAAAGAAACACATGTAACTGGAAAATTTAATAATATTACAATACAATTTCGTCGTACTGCTGCGAAGAATTCAGTTTATTTCAGTCGTGAATGGTGCTAAATAAGAAAATGTGGAGCAGAAGGTGTGCAAACAGTTATATCATCATCATCCTGATTCGGTGCCTTGCCGGCTGGCGAGGGCGATCGTGCTTCTCCACAAATTGTGATCTCCAACGTCATGGATCAATTCGTATGTTGACTCCCTTCTGTGTCATGACAAAAGACTATCTATAATCTTTTAACGCTGTCTTCCTCTTTCTCTCTTTCCGCAAACATGTCCGGTTGTCACAACATGTTCCAGTTTTTTTTTTGTCTTCTCATAACGTGGCTAAAAACGATGACTGGCTGTTTGATGTTTGTGATAAGTTGTCTTTGCGACTCAGCTTCACTTAAAACGTCCTGATTGTTATTTTAGACTGTCCAATTAATTTTCAGCATTCTTCTATAAAACCACATCTCCAAGGCTTTCGGGGATTTTCCCGCCTGTTTGTTAACTGTCCAGGGCTCCAACCATATGTTGTTCACATTAAATCATGGATTCACTAGTTACCATATTATGATAAAGTGGTTGGAAAGCCATTCCTACTTTCTTGTCAAAATCAGTTCAGTAATAATTGTGAGTACTTTGTTTCACTTGGTTTGGTTTGTGGTTTTCTTCGGCCGTTACGGCATTTCAACTTTAATAGGCAGAAATCTCTACCCAAGAGCTAGCCGACAGTTTCTTTAATTCTTGGCTCGTTTGAAGAAGGATGTCTAAGGGATGGTCGCAATAGAGGAAATTGGGATTTACTTGGCAGACAAAAGACAGAAGACGAAGAACACTCGAATATGTAGGGAGACCTAACACGAATGTCTAGTTAACCTGGCCAGGTACTTGTGTCAGATATGTTGGCCTCCTGTTAAGTAATACACTTTCACGCACTCACTCGTACACACTGCGTTCAAAGAATCAAGCGTAGATTTCGTGGGTGCAGTTACAAAACAATAATATACCTTTCAATAGAAAAATAGGTAAAAAAAATTCTTAATTCAACCAGTGAACTAGAACAAAAACAAATACTTGTGGTAATGGAATACAAAAAGAGATACCTAGCCTCTCTGTGTCAATAGGTCTCACACACACACACACACACACACACACACACACACACACACACACACATGCACACCGATGCAGACATAATAATCGAAGACGATGCGACTACACAGAGACACATGGTTCTGTGGATTCCGTCTAGAGCTACTGATGAACATAATCCTCCTGGTCAGGTGTGGGAGTCGAGATACAAACAGGTACTCGACGCTTACCCGGACCTTATTTTCGTTGTCAAATCACTCATCTTTCGTTCATTATTGTGCATGTTACATTCACATAGCAAAAAAATAAATAAAAATAAATAAACATTGTCAAATGAACGTTGTAAACATAAGCAATGCATATTACCATGTTATGAGACAGTCAGAAGCATTCATAAACACATACATACAATCATACATACAAACTTACATCTTTTACCTAAACTCTCACAGTTATGCACCCACTCGATATGACGCAAATACACACACCCTCGCATATACATATACTTTCTTACGATCAAAATTCACTAACAAAAGTTTACGCATGTATGTATGTATGTATGTATGTATGTATGTATGTATGTATGTATGTATGTATGTATGTATGTATGTATGTATGTATGTATGTATGTCTGTCTGTCTGTCTGTCTGTCTGTCTGTCTGTCTGTCTGTCTGTCTGTCTGTCTGTATGCACGTATGTGAGTGTGTTTGTGTGTATGTGTGTATGCTTGTTTGTGTGTGTATGTATGCGATGTGTATGCTTGTGTATGTGTGTGTATATATGTGTGTATTTGCGTGTGTGTGTAAGTGTGAATGTATGTTCGTGTATGTATGCATATATGTTTGTGTGTGTATTTGTGCGGCAATGCAGTGCTTGCGAGGGAGTGTGTATTTGAATGTTATTGAGTGTGTGCATAACTGAGAGTTTGTGCAAATGATGTAAGTATGTATGCAGGTATGTGTGCGTGTGTGTTTATAATTGTTCCTGTGTACGTGTGTCTGCCTCTCTTATAACATGGTAACATGCATTGTTTATGTTTACAAAATCTATTTGACAATGTTTTTTTCCTATGTGAATGTAACATGCACAATTGATGGATGACAGATGACTGATTGGAAGGGCCGAATGTAAGGCGGGCCTGTGTGCCCAGTTTGTGACCCTTTGAAATAAAGTTTGTTCCTTCGTTCACTCTCTGCTGCATGAAGGTGAGATGCTGAGCCGGCAGCATCTGTATTTCGTGGAAAGTCCGAACCTTAAGCTCACTGAGAGGGTGTCGTCTGCAGACTGACCGTTCCTGGTTTGCGTGGGGAGCGACCAGTAGCGAACGGAATGCCCAATATATGGGAGGGAGAAAGTAAAGCAGGCATGCGCAGGACGTGACGATTCCTTGGGTGAGCCAAGTACCAGAGTGCTATGTGTCGGCTCTGCAATTATGGAAGCCTCCCTGGGTGGGGGAGAATGCCCATAGTCCACCCCTGCCTTCCCTTGAGGGTTGACCGTAATGTCTTTGGCCGTTCTAGCTTGACCAGCTGGGATGTGGAGACACCACAACGGTGAAAGTCGAATGCCCCTCGAAACATCCGGGAAGGTTGATGCGGTCAACAAACGCCAGCAGTGGACGGATGTGTCAGCCTAACGGGGTAAACTGGCACAATACAATAACGTCCGGAAAAAAAAAATCAGGTTAAACGGAGGAGGAGGAGGAGGAGGAGGAGAAGAAGAAGAAGAAGAAGAAGAAGAAGAAGAAGAAGAAGAAGAAGAAGAAGAAGAAGAAGAAGAAGAAGAAGAAGAAGAAGAAGAAGAAGGACGAACGAACGAACGAACGAACGAACGAATGAACGCACTTTATTTTAAAAGAGTAACAAATTGGGCACGCAGGCTCGTCTTACATCCGGCCCTTTCGATCACTCATCTTTCATTCATCAACAGTGCATGTATACATACATCATTGGCACCTTGCCGTCTTGACAGACGATAGTTTGTGCTTTAAAAAGGCATAATAACTTTTAACTATGGCGGTAGCGAGTGTGACTGATAAGGCCAATTTGCGCTGTAAATGTCCGTTCACAGTGGGTGCATGTGAACACGTGGTCATTTCCACCACCATGCACCATCTTACGTCTCAAACGCTTGGTGTGTGACTTTTCTGCAATAATTTTCTCCTTTGACTTTATTCCATTTCTGATATTTGCCCTCCATGCAACACGTTCAGCGGCGACTTGCTCCCAATGTG
This sequence comes from Cepaea hortensis, assembly GCA_963921405.1. Lineage (NCBI taxonomy): Eukaryota > Metazoa > Mollusca > Gastropoda > Stylommatophora > Helicidae > Cepaea > Cepaea hortensis. The sequence goes on from OY992876.1 coordinate 528,882,635, forward strand.
CATTATCAATGCCTGTATCAATCATGTCCCGCTTACACACATCTTTGTATCGTAGTAGAGGCCGACCCTGAGATCTCTTACCCATCTGTAATTCACCAAAAAAGATATCCTTTGGTATTCTACCATCATCCATCCGCCTAAGATGTCCTATCCATCTAAGTCTACGAAGACTGAGCATGGAATAAACTGTCACACAACCTGATCTTTCTAATACTTCAGTATTTGTGATTTTGTCTTGCCACTTAATACCAAGAATTCTTCGCAGACACCGCATATGAAAGCTGTTTAAATTGTTCTCTTGGTGTGAGTAAGTTGTCCAGGTTTCACTGCCATAGAGAAGAGTACTAAGGACACAGGCTTGATAGACAAGGACTTTTGTTTTGGCAGTAAGCTTCCTGTTCTCCCAGACTCTTTTTCTTAACCTGTTCATTGTTGTTGCTGCCTTTCCAATCCGGATGTTGATTTCCTGATCTAGGGATAATTTGCTATTTACCACCGATCCCAGATATGTAAAATGGTCTACTATCTCTAGTTCGGCGTCGTCAATAAAGATTGATGGTACCCCATGTGCACCTTGTGACATAATCTGTGTCTTCTTTTTGCTAATTGTTAAACCAAATTCAGAACAAGCATTGGAGAATGCAGATAGTAGACATTGCAATTCTTCCTCAGAGTGGGTCGTAACTGCAGCATCATCTGCAAAAAGCAACTCTCTGATCAGTACCCTCCTAATTTTGGTCTTAGCCTTCAATCTCTGAGCATTGTAGAGGCCGCCATCTGAGCGTGAGTGAATGCATATACCACCATCCTGATCACGAAATGCATATTTCAGTAGAAGTGAAAAGTATATTCCAAAGAGGGTGGGAGCTAGTACACAACCTTGCTTAACTCCACTCTTGATTTCAAATTCTTCAGAAGTTGCACCATCAAACTTGATTATACCCTTCATGCCTGTGTGGAACGATTCCACAATGGACAGAAGAGTTGGTGGGCAGCCAATCTTCTTTAGTGCCTTGAACAGACCCTCACGACTGACCAAATCAAATGCCTTTGTGAGGTCGATGAAGGCAATAAACAGTGGTTGATTCTGTTCACGGCATTTTTCTTGCATTTGTCGCAATGAGAATATCATATCAGTGGTAGACCGGTTCTGTCGAAAGCCACACTGTGATTCGGGGTAGACTTGATCTCCTAGGACTTGAAGTCTGCGCAGAACAATTCTGGCAAATACTTTTCCAACAATACACAGAAGTGAGATACCCCTATAGTTGTTGCAGTCGCTCCGATCACCCTTGTTCTTGTACAGTGTTATGATGCTTGAATCTTTGAAATCCTGTGGGACTTGTCCTTCACGCCAGCATAGCTCTATTAGCTGGTGGATCTGTATAGTGAGTGTGTCTTGCCCACTCCTGATAACCTCTATTGGAATCCCATCCTTACCTGGAGCCTTGCCAGATGCAAGTTCATTTATAGCACACTTAACTTCTGTTATGGTGGGAAGTGTGTCCAGGTGGTCAAGAGTTGGTAGAGCCTCTATGGCGTTGAGGGCATTATCCGCTAGTTTGGTCTCACTTGAGTAAAGCTCCAAATAGTGCTCTACCCATCTGTCCATCTGCTGTTTCTTATCAGTGATGACTTCTCCAGTCAAGGTTTTCAATGGTGCACTTCTTTTGATCACTGGACCACAGGCTTTCTTTATTCCTTCATACATACTTCTTATGTCTCCCTTATCACTTGCGATTTGAATGGACTCACATAACTTGATCCAATAATCATTTGCACACTGCCTGGCAGCCTTTTGCACATCCTTCCTAGCTTGCCTTAGCTCACTCAGAGTGTTACGCGTTGGTCTTTCCTTGTTTCTTAAGAGAGCTTTCTTCTTCTTATCAATCAAGGGCTGCAGAGTCTCGCTGTTGGCCGCAAACCAGTCCTGCCTCTTATGATCCACAGTGCCGTAAACCTTTACGGCAGTTTTACAAAGAGTTTCCTTAAGTTTATTCCATTTATCATTTACTGTACAATTTTCTGGTGTATCAGTGAAAGCGTCTTCAAGTTGCTGTTGAAACTGAAAGCACTTTTCAGGATCATGAGTGTTAATAATATTAATCCTGGGGCTAGATTTGTGTTTAGCTGTGTAGATTCTCTTTGGTCTCAGTCTAACCCTTGCAACAACCAAAGAATGATCCGTATCACAGTCAGCACTGTGGTAACTACGAGTCAATGATATATGGTTCAGATGTTGTCTCCGTGTGATGATGAAGTCCAGCTGGTGCCAATGGCCGGATCTTGGATGTTTCCATGTGACCTTATGCATCTCTTTTGTTTTAAAAAAAGAGTTTGTAATACATAGGTCATTACTGGTGCAATGCTCCAGCAGCCTTTGCCCATTTTCATTCATGCGACCGATGTTGTATTTTCCAAGGCACACTGGCCATGAACTCGAGTCCTTGCCCACACGAGCATTGAAATCACCGAGCATATAAATGTAGTCGGATTTTGGAACTGCCTTGATCACAGAGTCTAACTCCTCATAGAACAAATCCTTCACATCATCAGAGGAATCGAGTGTCGGTGCATATGCAGTAATAATGGTGGCAAACCCACAAGAGGTTGCCAAGCGCAGGGATAATAGTCTTTCATTTCCTCCTGCTGGAATTTCAATCATTCCCAGTAGCGAATTCTTCACTGCAAAGCCCACACCGTGTTGCCTTTTTTCTGCCTGCCCTTTACCCTTCCAGAAAAAGGTGTAGTTGTTTTCCCTGAGTGACCCTTCCTCAGCGAGGCGAGTCTCCTGCAGGCCAGCAATATCAATGTTAAGACGATTGAGTTCGGCATCAATCACAGCCGTTTTTCTCACATCGTCAATATTGGTCAAGTCAGTGGAAAATCCTGGACACATGGTTCTCACGTTCCAGGTTGCAAGCCGTAGCTTGAGGTTTCTATTTATATTTTTGTTTGTACCTGGTGCATTGGTTTTACAGCCTGCGATTCAGATTTTGTCCTAGCCCCAAGCACCCATTGAAGCAGGCAGGCTGTGGCGGATCAGCACCCAATTGGCTGGGGGCTGCCCAGCTTGAGGCGGGCGGTAGCTGATCAGTGACACCTATAGGTGTCTCCCACCGTCAGAGGCAACGCGTGGCGCCCCATGTCTACGCCAACTGACAAGGACTTATAACCCGTAACAGTTGCCTCTCGCTTTGATTCCGAGACCAGTTAAGACCAGGGATGGAGTTATTGCCTCTCCATAGCACAAAGCCTGGGCTAAAATATAGAGATCATGTGTTGCCCATGCAGCATGATCCCTCTCTCGGCCTGCCTAGTTCACTCCAGAGGAAAGGTAACACCCCTACATCTGGAACAAGACAAGCTGCAGAAGCTGCCGGATCAGCAAAGCAATGCTCTAACTGTCCGCCTGTCGGAGCTTCGATCCTAGACCAGTCGCCAACCAAGGCTTAGGGCCTGGTCTGCCCTGCCATGACAATTTTGTCTTTAGCTTGCATTTCCTCGCACCAGGGTAAGGCTTGTACCCTCCCAATTGCGCTCTTCCGCCCGAAGCCGTTGGCACAATGTGGGGTGTCGGGTTTGGTAAGCGCCGCCCAACGTTCGGCGCTAACAGAAACCAGGTAGTACCGTCTACTATATATATATACATACATACATACATGTTTACATAGGGGAAAAAAAAACATTGTCAAATGAAAGTTGTAAACATAAATAGTGCATATTGCAATGTTGTGAGACACATCCCCCATTCACCCTCACACCCCGCAGCCACCCACACATCCCTCAGCCACCCACACATTCCCCACCCAACACACCCCCACCCACACACACACACATACCTCCACGCACTCACACAGACTCAGGCAAACATACATGCCGCCACAAACCCACTGATCCCCCACCCACACACACATCCCCCACCCATCCCATAACCGACACGCACACACCCACCCACATATTCTCCACCACCCACCCACACACCCGCAACCACCCATAAAACACACATCACAAAACCACACACATACCCCCGTCTACCCACACATCTCGCACCTATCCACACATACATCCCGCACCTTCACAATTTTCCTCACCCACCCACACACACATCAGCAAACCTACACCCAATCACGCACCCAATATCCGCCACCTCCCAACTACACATCCTCCATCTATACACACATCCCCACCCACAAACACATCTCCCCACCTGTCCACACATACCCCCCACCCATAAACACCAAAAAAAAATACACACACCTCCCACCCACACACACCCCACCACCCATATATACCCCACCCACACACATCCGCCACTCACGCACATCTTCCCACAAACACACACATCCCCCAACCATACACTCATCTCTCACACACATCCACCCACTCACGCACTCATCCATCAACCACTCACACCCACACATCACCCACCCTCCCATCACCCACCCTCCCATCAACACATGCATCAACCACTCACACCCACACACACCCCAACCACCCAGCCAAACACACATCCCCCATCCTCACATACAAGAAGAAGAAGAAGAAGAAGAAGAAGAAGAAGAAGAAGAAGAAGAAGAAGAAGACAAAGAAGAAGACAAAGAAGAATCAAAAGCCACTAAGAAAGCACCATATAACACAATCTTCCTACCCACTCTATGCTCATTCATTCATTCATTCATTCATTCATTCATTCATTCATTCATTCATTCATTCATTCATTCATTCACTCAGTAGCATGTCCTTTGCAGAACCTGGCTCCCATAACAACCTTCTGGAAAACTTCTCGATAACAAGCAAGATATCCCGAGTCCGATTCACCCATCTGACGATCATCCGCCCCATTCTGCACTCATATTCTCTTTGGCCTTCCTCTTCCTCTCTTCTCAGGCAAACACCCTTCCATTATTGTTCTCTCCAAACTTTCATGACTTTTCAAGTGGCCAAAATATATCAGTTTTCTTTGTTTTATCGTCTTTCATCGTCGACTAAACTAACAAAACAGTTTTATCGTCTTTAATAGCCAAACCTGGACAATAACAGAAAAAAAGAAAGAGAAATCTCAACAGAAACGAGATCCCTAAGAAGAATACTCAATGTATCAAGATGAGAGAATATCAGAAATGAAGACATCAGGACTAAAGTTGGGGTTATAACAGCGCTAGTTTTAATCAGAAAACAGCAGGTTTAATGGTTTGACCATATAATTAGATTACAAACTAACAGTATACCACAACAAGCAATGATGAACAGACTAGACGGAAGCAGAGGAAGAGGATGGCCACGTAAACAATGGATAGATGGAATTAAAAAAGTCGCTTAAAAGTCGACAGGGTCACTTCATTGCACCGGGTTTTATCCCATATGGCTCAGTCTCTTTCCGCAGCACGGAAAGCGTTGCACAAAGCACGAACTCCGTAGCTCTAGCGACGACCCACATGAGTCTCCGAAAAATTTAACTCGTTAACCGAACAGCGCGGCCCGGAATCGACCCCTCAACCTTCAGATCCCGGAGTCAAACGGCTTGACCACTTCGCCACAGAGCCTCCCGATGGGAGTACAGAGAACATGGGAACCTGGATATATGAAGCCCATACACTGATACTCTCGCCGTGTTTGTGCTTCTCCTCGACACCGCAAGGTACAAGAGGAACCTGATGAGATGACGAGAAACACTGGTTTCATGTAAGGACACATTCTCAGCAGTCTAAGACGTTAAAACACTTAAGACAACTCTGTTATCTGTAAATAAATTCATGCTTGAAAGACCCGGGTTCGATCCCTCTGCAAGGTGTGGGATTTTGTTCTGTCGGGGGCAAAAAGAAAATCCTAACCTGCACAGTTCGCGGCGACTGCACTAGCCTAGCGGCCTTAATTCCTCAGGCTTAAATACCCCTCTGTCATACACCGCAAGGTACTAATAACTAATATTGGCAGTAAATGACAGTTTAAATGACAGTTTATTTCTCGAATGTTATCATTGTTTCGGTAATGCTATTGACCTTTTGAGAGTATCTCTGAGTTTTTCTACTAACTTCAGCAGTTGATGGCGGCCTGTACACGTTGAACGTTGGACTAAAACACTCTCTCAGTTTGGTAATGTTGAATATTGTACTACATCATTCATTTATCGTTTAATATCGTCATACTTTCTCACTGGGTGAGAGGGAGGTCTCGGTGGCCAAGCAGCCCGCCTCGCGTTTCGATATTTGTGGGTTCCATATTTTGTTTTCATTTCGGGGTCGGTCATTCCGCTAACGGTTGTGTAGTTTCCTCGGAACTCCCGGGGGTCGTCGCTGGAGCTACGGAGTCTGCGCGAGGCCTTTGGCAGGATGCACCGTGGAAAGAGACCGAGCAAATGAGATAACCCCCCCCCCCGGGAAGGTTAACCCGGTCAACAAAAGCCCGCAGAAGTCGGATGTGTCGGCCTAACGGCCCAAGGGTGCAGCTCTGCTGTAAACAGGCACAACGCAATCACATCCTGGGGGGGGGGGGAACAACTCCGGATGAACGCAGAAGAAGAAGATGAAGAAGAAGATAAAACTCGGTGTGACGAAGGTGATCCTCTCTTTCATCCCCCCTCTCATTATTCACCTCATTCTGTTTGTCTTCTCCGTGCTTTATGTCCCCCTCTATTTCATGTGCCCTGTGGGTATTGACGATACAATAGATTTTCTTGATTAATTATAATAATAATAATATATTATTATGAATAATAATATAAAAAATAATAGATAATAAATAATATATTTATAATTATAAATTTATATAAGTGTAAGTGTTACACTTTACACTGTCTTCAGGTGTTCTCAATCTGTGCCTTACCTAGCACCAGTGTCGTTTCCTCACTTTTTGATTCTCTTGTACTTGTATTTTAGCTTTTTTCATGAACTCCACATTCATTCATTCAGCATGTCCTTTGCAGAACCTCGCTCACATAACAACCTTCCGGAAAACCTCTCGATCATAAGCAAGATGTCCCGCGTCTGATACACCCATCTGGAGATCATCCGCCACATCCTGCACCCATCTTCTCTTTGGCCTTCCTCTTCCTCTCTTCCCAGGCATATACCCTTCCATTATTGTTCTCTCCAAACTGTTGTGACGTTTCAAGTGACCAAAATACTTCAATTTTCTTTGTTTTATCGTCTTTAATAGCCATCCCTCCTCAATATTCAACTCTTGAAGTATGGATGCATTTGTTCTTTTCTTTACCCAAGATATTCTTAGAACTCGTCTATAACATTTATATTCAAAGGCATGTATGCGCTGTTCAGCTTGTTTAGTAAGTGTCCATGTCTCACAGGCGTATGTTGCAATGGGAAAGATGCATGCTCTTAAAAATCTAATTTTTGTAGTTCTGTCTGTCCCACTCCATAATTTATTCATCTGTTTTAGTCTTTGAAGAGCAATTGATAGTCGCCGTTTAATTTCTTTCATTGTGTCTCCGTTGTTGGTAATCAATGACCCAAGATATTCAAAATGTTCCACCACCTCCAATTTTCTCCCATTAATGTATATTTCTTTCTCCATAGTAGTTTTATCTGTATGCATTATCTTTGTTTTTGCTATGTTAAGATATAAGTTGTGATTTTCACTATTCAATTGTGTTGAGGCTATTAGGTTTTCTATGCCATTCTGTGTTGTGGATAGTAATACTGCATCATCAGCATATCGAATCTCTGGTATGTCATGACCGCTGATATTCCTACCCATTACTCCTACTATACTCCACATAGTGATTATAAATTTATAATTATAAATATATTATTTATTATCTATTATTTTTTATATTATTATTTATAATAATATATTATAATTAATAATAATTAAAAATTTTTAATAAATTATTTATACAATTTATTATATATATATTATTTAGTCCTTTTATTTTTATTCTACACAGGCACCAATGAATGTTTGTAGTCCATTAATAATTGAATGCCCCGAATGCTGTGATGTCGGTTCCTAAATCAATCAAAATAATTGGTTTATATATTCTATGTTTCTGGTACATACAGCAGTAAACATTTAGTGTTACAGTTTAAACAATTTTAGCGCTATGGAAGTTCCTTTTATATGCTTATTTTAATATCTCTGTACGTTCCCACATCTTTGTCTACATTGGCATGTAAATATATGTATGATTCCACTTCTCGAAGTGAGGTTTCAATAAGGGAAATCATGGAGAGAACTAGACAAATCTGTTTACTTCTCTTCTCTATTATTATTCACTAAGAGAGATGAGGTTATTATTTGCTATGTTTATTCTTATTATCTTGAATGTTCATCTATCCATTTTAGACTTATTTGTGACCTCCCATCAAATGTCTTTAGATAGTTTCACAACATTGCACCAATTTTTTGGAGAAAAAAAAAATTGGAGGAAAACAAACAATTAAAATAAGTTGGATAGAACTAACATACTGAAATCCAATGGTGCCCCATTGAAGACTTTATGCCAATTATAATGGATTATATTATTACTCGATTATGATTGAATTGCGTCCTTCAGCTGCACACTTGACAAATAACTGATGCTGTCATTTAGTCGACTTGTCAAAAGAATGTGGGAATCCATGGACATAGATCTATATAAGAAGTTATTTGTGCCATGTTCAAAGATCAAATGCCTCTGGCCTGATATATTTTATGATACTTAGGGACTTGCCAGGTTTGATTTTCTCAAAATCTTTTCTTTTTCACTTTATCTCTCATTTGGTATGGGCCATCAATCAATTCAGTCCAAGCCATTCTATGTTTTGCCATCTCATGTACCTGCCCATGTCCTCCTGATATTCATTTCAGTCTCCAACTCTCTTCTCTTCCTTTATTTCATTAACCCTGTCAGTTCTTCCTCTTCTTATTCTTCTGTGTTCATCCGGAGTGTTTTTTTCAGACGTAATTGTGGTGTGTTTCGTTATGCATCTTTAGGCCAAGACTCTTAGGCCAACAGATCAGACTTTTGCGTGTGATTTTTTATTCAGGTTAGCATTCCTGGGGAACTCTCACTGTTGTGGTGCCATCCACAACCCAGCTGCTCAAGTCAGAATGGTCAAAGACTTCACAGTCCGCCCTCAAGGGAAGGCAGGGGCAGTCCATGGTCATTTTCCGCCATCCAAGGAGGCTTCCATAATTGCATGGCTGACACATAGCGCTCTGGTACTGGGCTCACCCAAGGAATCACCACGTCCTGCACATCGCTGCTTTAATTCCTCCTTGGATGTATTGGGCATTTCGTTCACCACAGGGCACTCCTCGCACAGATAGGGATGGAGCGATAAGGGGTTCAACCCCTACACTAAAATGTTGACTTCCTGTCCTTGACTTGGGGACATAAATAACAAGTACCTCAGAAGTCAGAGTGGGCTCGCTTGATGGCAAGGGACACTGGCAAAAGGGAAAGCTAATCCATAAGCAAAGTGAGCAAGCACAAAAGAATGCAAAATAAAACAAAGTAAAAACAAAAAACAATTCTCAGATGTTCTCAGATGTCATGCCGATAAGCGTGAATGGTCATGTTCTGCCATCTCACTCAATCACCAGAGTCGTGGATCAGCTATGTGTTTTTGTCTCGACCATGCCATGTGGCAAGCCATCCAGGTATTTAATTCTTGGTCTTCCCCTTGGTCTGTTCCCTTCGATCTTGCCAGTTGTCACCAAGTTCTCCAATTCATTTCTTCTCATAACATGCCCAAAATTGTTGACTGTCTACGTCTAATCTCTCTAATCAGTTTACAATCTTCATTTGTTTCTTGTAGGACTTTTTCATTGGTTTTTCTGTCTGTCCATGCTATTCTTTGCATTTTCCTCAGAAACCACATTTCCACAGCCATCATATGTTTTTCAGCTTGACTGCCCATTGTCCATGCTACACATCGATATAAAAGTACAGGTTGTATGTAGCGCTTCAACACACTTGTTCACTTTTCAATTGATATCTTTTTATTGGTCAGTATGTTTTTCATCTTGGAAAAGGCTATCATCGCCATGGCATTTCTTGTTCTAATCTTTTCAAGGCATCTCCCATCAGATGTTAAGACTGTTCCATGATAGCTGTTCTGATTCTCTTGTTTAAGAATATGCCCATTTACTTGTAGATTACATTTTGGTATTTCTTCCTTCCTTGTGATGACCATAATCTGTGTCTTCTTACAAATCAATTCTAACCCTAGTTGTTCACTATGTGCAACAACCGCATCTGCTAAATTTTGCAGGTCATGTTCATTGTCTGCAATCAAGACCATATTATATACACATCTAATGTTACTGATGTATCGCCCCCCCCCCCCCCCCCCCAATGTTGATGTTTGATGTCATATGCAGCACATCTATTATTCCTTCTTGATACACTTGTATTTGTTTTGTTCTCTCCAGGAGTTCCACATTGGTGATTCTGTCATACCATGTTAGTCCGCCTGTTTTGCCCAGTCAACAATTAATGAATGTTTGTAGTTTGTTAATAATCATGTGTGTCTTTCTCTGTTTCTGATACATACAGTAGTACTGTTTTAATTTTGTATCATTGTTTGAACAATCTACTGTTTAATTTTATATCAGTGCTTGAACAATCTGTTGTTTAATGCTGTATCTGTGCTTGAACAATCTGTTGTTTAATTTCTTTGACTTCCACAAATGTCCAGTTGCTATGAAAGTTCTCTTTCTTTTTGCATTCTTATTTTACTATCTTCATATGTTGACCCATCTATGTCTACATTTTTACCTAAATAGGTGTATAAATTATACTATAATTCTGCCTCTTGAAGTAGTTTCACCAAGGGAGATCAGGTTATCATTTGCTTGATTTATTCTCATCTTTGTCTTTCCCTATGAATGTTTAGACTTAATTGTTGTGACCTCCCATCTAATGTATTTAGCTAAATCTTGCATCCCATTTCACATTGTTGGACAAGAAGGCAATATCATCAATGAAGTCCAGATCATTGAGTTCAATGCACAAGTAGACAATATTGGGACCAAATGTACGTAATTGTCAAATGTAGGCATGCTTTCAACTTTAATGTTAGAAGTCAACAAAGTAAACATTCTTGCTCCTAATCAACAATTTAGAGGGAACATTGATGACAAGATTGTCTTGTTTTTTTTTCTCCAATTGAAGACTCATTATTGGATGTATGGAAGGAGGAAATAAGATACAACAAATAAAGTATTACATCAACTTTAATGTGTGTATGATGATGTGTGATACAAGTAGTAATGATTTTCCATAAAGCTATCATGTATTATATAATTTTTGTCATGATAAACTGATATCATTACACTGTGATAGGTTTCCAAACTCAAATTCTTAAATGGGACTTGAGGAATAACATATCAGAAATCATGTCTTGAAGTAATCATAAGACATTTTGTATCATTAATCATCTTGAAAACAAAGTATCAAATTAATTTATATAGTTTATGTTTGCATACAAATGTAACTTACAAATCCTTTCAGACTGACTGTAGACATAAGATGGAGAATAAACTACCATTATGTGTCAAGATAGAACAACCTGAAGTCTGTGTAAGTCAAGGTAAGAATAAGTGCAATATAACATAACAGTTAGTTGAATATTCTTTACAGGATGTTGCTATCAAATGTAGAAGATTTAAATGGAATCATCATTGGAGGACGAAACATCAATAACATTAGATATGCATATGATACAGTATTGATTGCAGACAGTGAGCAGGATCTGCAACAATTAGTAGATGCGGTTGTTGCACACAGTGAACAACTGGGGTTAGAAATAAATTGTAAAAAGACACAGATTATGGTTGTCACTAGGAAGAAAGAAGTACCACGATGTAATGTACAAGTAAATGTGAATATTCTTCAACAAGTGAATCGGTACAATTATCTCAGAACAGTCATAAAATCTGATGGGAGATGCCTTGAAGAGATTAGAACAAGAATCGCCATGGCGAAAGTAGCCTTTAGCAAGATGAAAAACATACTGACCAATAAAAAGATGTCAATTGAAATGAGAAAAAGAGTGTTGAGGGGATACATAGAGCCTGTGCTTTTGTATGGATGTGAAACTTAGACAATGAGCAGTCAAGCTGAAAAACATCTGATGGCTGCAGAAATGTGGTTTCTGAGGAGAATGCAAAGAATTCCATGGACAGACAGAAAAACAAATGACCAAGTACTACAGGAGACAAATGAAAATCGTAAATTGATTATAGAAATTAGATGTAGACAGTCAACATTTTTTTGACATGTTATGAGAAGAAATGAATTGGAGAACTTGGTGACAACTGGAAGATACGAAAGGAACAGACTAAGGGGAAGACCGAGAAGTAAATACCTGAATGGCTTGGTCACCTAGCATGGTCAAGACAATCTTTCGAACGAACAAAAATCTTTATTTTCAAAGGGTTAAGAATTGGGCACACAGGCCCGTCAGACAGACAGGAACACTGAGCTGTTCCGCGACTGGTGATCTAGTGAAATGGCGAGTCATGACCACCCACGCTTTCTGGCATGGCACAAGATGGATGGATGGCATGGCACATGATGGATGGATGGCATGGCACATGATGGATGGATGGCATGGCACATGATGGATGGATGGATGGCATGGCACATGATGGATGAATGGATGGCATGGCACATGATGGATGGATGGCATGGCACATGATGGATGGATGGCATGGCACATGATGGATGGATGGATGGCATGGCACATGATGGATGGATGGCATGGCACATGATGGATGGATGGATGGCATGGCACATGATGGATGGATGGATATGAAGATTAATATCCTAGGCATGAGTGAGATAAGGTTGAGGAGATCTGGCAAAGTAATAACAGACAAACACACAATAATTTGTTCAGGAGGTAATACATATGGAAAAGGAGTAAGACTAATGTTTGATGAGGAAACAACTAAATCAATTAATGGTTATTTGATTAAATCAGATAGTTATTATTGTCAAATGCAAAGTCAAACCAAGAGATGTACATATTATACAAGTGTAGGTACCAAAAACAAGCAGTAGTGAAGTGGAATGACAAACATTTTATGACAAAGTAGAAATTACAATATGGCTGGAAAATTCAAACATGATTCAGGTGCCAGCCCTTTTTCTCAGGAGCTAGCAAATATTTGTGACACGGGCTAAGAAAAATATAAATCAGTCTTAGATAAAGTTACATATTTTGAAATGCGCCATTAAATGTCCTTTATTGGAGGCCCAGTCAAAGATATCACTGTGAGAACACTAAAGTTATTTGCACATCTCTAGAGCTTTGAAATAGCCAGCACTTGTTGCATCTTACAATGGCACAATAGAGAGAAATGTCATCTTCACTTTCCCTTCTCAGATAAAATGAATATATAGTATCAGCCTCTCATCATCAGATCTGTCTGCATTGCCATCAAAAAAGATACTGACATACGGGTTTCCCTTTATTTCAATATCAAATCTTTATGAAGATATGAGGCAATGTAACAAATAAATTCTCAACACTGTATTTTTTTAAAAATTTCTTTGAATCGATAACTTTAAACTTGGTTAACAATGCAACCAAACCTTCAAAATAAGGGTGGGGTCTGTAATTGTTGGCAATGCAATATAATGCCATAAAATGTACATTCATACATTGCAGCATATTAGCAACCATGTGTTTGTTTCTCCTCTCATTTTGCTAAAGGAGCACATTCAGGATTCCTCTTTGTACTTTCAGCCTTCTGACACTTGAAGTGCATATAGGATTTGTGGTGCTTTGTAAGTTTCCAATGTACATGGTTCCAAACAGAATTTTCAAATTTGGGCCTGCTGTGTTATGGGAAACTTACTGCTCACTTCACAATTCTTTCTTCATAGTGCAGCAGTGGTTGAAGTTCCAGCCACAATTGCTGAAATTTTCATTTGCGCGGCTGAGGGAATGTAGGAATGTTATCTTAAGTGCAACAGAATCAATTAAAAGCACTGACTCTACATCAAAGAAGATCTGATATGAGAGCAAGAGGACGACCTAGAAGCAATTGAACCGACAAAATCAAAGACTGTAAAATCACATAGAATGACAGTATCCAGTGCCATTAATCAAAGAATGACACTATCCGGTGCCACTAATCGAGTGCTGGAATGTTAAGTTTTCCTTCCCACAAGGCTTGATGGAAAATGAAGATGATGATCTTCAATGTTAAATTTTTCATTGTCATCTAGATCACATTAAAAAATCAATGGCAAATTACTGAACATAAGCTTGCCAAAATATGCTGGGGTTACTGTGATGTCTTGTAAAGGATATGCAACTAACTATATCACAATAATTGATTTTATACCTTTAATTCCCATGTTCAGGCTCTAGTTAAACAAATAGCCAAAAAAGTATACCAACTTGCCAAAATTAAAAACTTCCTCGACGAAAATACAAGAAAGATATTCTATACTTCCTACATACAAACACATATTGATTATTGCTCCACAATCTGGGATGGGTGCTCCAAATCAATAACAAAACGCCTTTATTCACTCCAGAAAAGGACAGTGCATCTAATCAATGGTGATAAGTTTACAGACAATTCTAACCTACATGAACGTCTTCAGTTACTGCCACTCCACAAACGCCTGCTTTTTAATAAGGCTAAACTAACTCACAAAATCCTATTTCAAAATGCCCCAAGCTACCTTTGGCCATTGTTTAAATATAATGCAAGACATAGTGAACGACTAAATATACTTCATGTCCCTAAACCTAGGATAGACTTATATAAAACAAGCTTAGCATACTCTCCCACTCAGTTGTGGAATAATCTTCCACAAGAAATCAAAGACACCACCAATCATTATACATACAGTCGCAACCTGTTTGAACACTACCTCAGGACAGACTACATGCCCCCTTAAAAAAAAAAAAAAAACAGCAATAAAGACAATAATATTGGTAAATTATCTCGAATGACAACAAGCTAGAAAAAAAAAAACGATTCTCATATGTGTGGCATGTTACACCCACCTTGGGTATTTATGATGCCCATGTTAAACATTGCCTCAACGAGTCATGTATTATTGATTATTTTTCATGCGTTTTAATGCTTATTGTTCTTTTTTTGTTAAAGAATTGCTTCATAAGAGATGTTGAATGAAAGAATGTATGAGAGGAAATAGAGAAGAAGGGCAGAATGTCAGACGGGCCTGTGTGCCCAATTCTTAACCCTTTGAAAATAAAGATTTTTGTTCGTTCATTTGTTCGTTCGTAAACACAACCGATAATTTCAAGAAACGTCCAGAATACACGCATTTAGATGGGGTCCCCCAGGATATTATTAGCATGGGCAGGAGACCACTCGCCTAGCGCCGGCCGAGAGAAAATTCCCAGTGTGAAGGCATGTGCACTGGGTCATTTTGTCACAATCATACATCAGCTTAGATCATACATGAGCACATTAATCATGTATCTTCTCCATCTTTCTTTCACTAGATATTGATTGTCTATAGCTGCAATGTGTGCCTGTTTGATTACACATACACATCTGTTCATAACTAATACCTGGTATATTCATAAAGATACTAATTATCTGTTCATAAACAATACCTGGTATATTCATAAAGATACTAATTATCTGTTCATAACCAATACCTGGTATATTCATAAAGATACTAATTATCTGTTCATAACCAATACCTGGTATATTCATAAAGATACTAATTATCTGTTCATAACCAATACCTGGTATATTCATAAAGATACTAATTATCTGTTCATAACCAATACCTGGTATATTCATAAAGATAATAATTATTTACTTTATTCTGTTTTAGAAATAGACTCTTGGTCTCTAGGGAGTCCTTGCCACTCCATACCAGAGCATTCACAAAAGTGGACATATGACAGCATAGACACGAAGGTTATGAAACAAGAACTATCACATTTTCCATGTGAGGACAGGAGTCACAGATTTGGTAAAATGGTAGACGTAGCTGGGGGTAGCATCACTCAAGAAATGACAGAACACAGCAACTCAGAATCAAGAATGGTTGAGAACAGTTGTAAGGCATCAATAAATTATGAAAATTGTTGTCAAATGTCAGAAAATGTGTCTTCTGTGATTGATACAAACAATGAACTACCTCTGGCTATTGAGAACTGTCAGCAACAAAATAAGGAAACACAAGAAAAACATACACAGAGCTTTGCAAAGTCTCTTGATGACATTTTTGATTATGTCAGTTATGGCTCTCAAAGAACTCACACAGGAGACTTGTCTCATGTTTCTAGTGCAAATGTTTGTGTGGACACATATAAGAGAACACATACCGAAGGGATGCCAAACAAATGTAATGAATGGGATGGCCTTTTGATTCAAGATAACAAAAGTGCCAAAAGATCATGAATCACAAGAGAATACATGCAGGGGAGAAATCTTACAAATTTGATGATTGTTGTGCTTCTTTTACTACAACTGGTTGTCTGAGGAAACATAAGAGAACACATACAGCAGAGAACACATGCAAGTGTGATGTTTGTGGTGCTTCTTTTACTCATTCTGGCGATCTGAAGTCTCAAAAGAGAACACATACAGGAGAGAAACCTTACATGTGTGATGTTTGTGGTGTTTCTTTTACTGAAGGTGGCCACCTGAAGGCTCATAAGAAAACACATACAGGAGAGAAACCTTACAAGTGTGATGTTTGTGGTGCTTCTTTTACTCACACTGTCCATCTGAAGAGACATAAAAGAACGCATACAGGAGAGAGACCTTACAAGTGTGATGTTTGTGGTGCTTCTTTTACTCACACTGTCCATCTGAAGAGACATAACAGAACGCATACAGGAGAGAGACCTTACAAGTGTGATGTTTGTTGTGCTTCTTTTACTAGAACTGACTGTCTGAGGAAACATAAGAGAACACATACAGGAGAGAAACCTTACAAGTGTAATGTGTGTGGTGCTTCTTTTGCTGAACGTGGTTCCCTGAAGACTCACAAGAGAACGCACACAGGAGAAAAACCACACAAATGTGATGATTGTTGTGCTTCTTTTACTAGAGCCGACAATCTGAAGTCTCACAAGAGAACACATACAGGAGAGAGACCTTACAAGTGTGATGTTTGTGGTGCTTCTTTTACGAGAACTGACTGTCTGAGAAAACATAAGAGAACGCATACAGGAGAGAGACCTTACAAGTGTGATGTTTGTGGTGCTTCTTTTGCTGAACGTTGTACCCTGATGACTCACAAGAGAACGCACACAGGAGAAAAACCATACAAATGTGATTATTGTGGTGCTTCTTTTACTACAGCTGGCAACCTGAAGACTCACAAGAGAACACATACAGGAGAGAAACCTTACACGTGTGATGTTTGTGGTGTTTCTTTTACTAAAGGTGGCCACCTGAAGGCTCATAAGAGAACACATACAGGAGAGAAACCTTACAAGTGTGATGTTTGTGGTGCTTCTTTTACTCACACTGTCCATCTGAAGAGACATAAAAGAACGCATACAGGAGAGAGACCTTACAAGTGTGATGTTTGTGGTGCTTCTTTTGCTGAACGTTGTACCCTGATGACTCACAAGAGAACGCACACAGGAGAAAAACCATACAAATGTGATTATTGTGGTGCTTCTTTTACTACAGCTGGCAACCTGAAGACTCACAAGAGAACACATTCAGGAGAGAAACCTTACACGTGTGATGTTTGTGGTGTTTCTTTTACTGAAGGTGGCCACCTGAAGGCTCATAAGAGAACACATACAGGAGAGAAACCTTACAAGTGTGATGTTTGTGGTGCTTCTTTTACTAGAACTGACTGTCTGAGGAAACATAAGAGAACACATACAGGAGAGAAACCTTACACGTGTAATGTGTGTGGTGCTTCTTTTGCTGAACGTGGTTCCCTGAAGACTCACAAGAGAACGCACACAGGAGAAAAACCACACAAATGTGATGATTGTTGTGCTTCTTTTACTAGAGCCGACAATCTGAAGTCTCACAAGAGAACACATACAGGAGAGAAACCTTACAAGTGTGATGTTTGTGGTGCTTCTTTTACTACAACTGGCAACCTGATGCAACATAAGAGAACACATACAGGAGAAAAGCCTTAGAAGTGTGATGTTTGTGGTGCTTCTGTTACTCAAGCTGGCCACCTGAAGACTCTCAAGAGAACACATACAGGAGAGAAACCTTACAAATGTGATGATTGTAACGCTTTATTTTACTCAGACATGTAATCTGAAGAGACATAGGAAACTGCATCTTTATCATGTGCCCTGTCAATACCATAAGTGTTCATGTATCTCCTCAGATCTCGATCTCTATTCAGGATCAACTCTGCTGATAATATTTCTCAATGTCACCATAAGTCCATCCAGCATCATCTCTCTCAGTCTGCCCATGTCTCTTTTCCCACTAATCTTTCCAGTCCTCACAATGCTTTCCCATCCTTCTTTTCGCATCACAATACTAAAGGTTGCTATTGTCTCTTTCTGATGCTTGTATATAATGGTCTACTTTCATTAGCCTCTTCCAGGCAATCTTTGTTAAGTTACTCTGGCAATCCAAGCTATTTACAACAACCATCTCAGGAATCACATCTTTACAGCTTCCAACAAAATGGAAGACATTTTATTGAATCCTTCCAAATTTTAGTTAGATCCTAAAGCCAGTAACCCAGAGGAATTGGATGAAAAAGTGAGGAAAGACATTCAGTCACTTATAGATAGTAAATTCATCAGTGAGGTGACTGCACAGTTAGTCATTCCCTGGGGCCCATAAACCTCCAAATTGATGGCCTTCTTAAATTGCACAAGCCTGGGGTACCACTGAGACAGATGTAATCTATTCTCAGCTCTGTCCAACACAGGATGGTGAAATGGCTTGCAGAAACTGCTAAACCATTGCCACAATCATTCTACCCCTTATTATTTGAACTGGTCAAACTACAGGATGCTATTGATCGTAAACTAAATCACATGGTGCCATTGAATATTGCCTTTGTTTTCACTGATGTTCCCATGGAAGAAACAGTGATCATCATCTGTGATTGCTTAAAAGAAATGAAACAAAAGTTAGGTCTACCGACATCCAAATCAGTGGCGTCACTGGGGTTGGTCTCTCCCATTGCGGTAAACTCTTGGTGTCACCCCTCTAGACTTTCACCATGGTCTTCTTCCGAGTGTTCCTGTACCATATATAATCGCATATAGTAATGTTTGTAAAATAAGTCAAAAAGTTAATAAGGACATAAGAAAGAAAACAAATTGAACAATATAACTTCAATACTTCAGGTAAAACATAAATAAAGAACTTCGACAAACTCGGACAAAGTTAAATTTTTGTTATTTAACATACAAATTTCTAAAATTAACAATGAACGGTTATGAAACCCGACTAGACAGAGCTATGTCTGCTTTGTCAAATTTGCAATTTTTTTATTTTGGTGTCACCCCTTGATGGTGTCACCCGGTGCGGCGCGCACCCCCCTAGTGACGCCCCTGATCCAAATTAAAGAAATTACTACTGTTGTGCACGACTAATAAAAGATTAATTGTCTTTAAAAAAAATCATACCACCAAATTGACAGAGTGGCCATGAGGAGTTCTCTAGGTGCCATTCTAGCAGACGTCTCTATGGTGCACACGTGGACACAGACAATCAAAGAGCCTCAAATATGAAGGACCTAGTTCTATACAGCTGTTATCCATTGTCAAAGACTGCCTCATGATAGAACACCACCAGGACGTGGGGTCAACCTCAGATAGAGTGGAGAGAACAGGGTGCCCGGGATCGGGGCAGGATGGATGATAGAAAGAGGGGGACTGTTGACTAGTCCTCACATGGAGGCGTTGACCAGATAGTTAGCACTACTGGTCACGACAGAGTCACGCCTGCGTGATCGCTACGATCGCCACTCAAGCCAAAGCCAGCTAATAGAAGCTTGCTAACTGATCTAGCACGCAAAGGGCCGAAGGGCGTATGAAGGTCCTTCCGCGAGGCGTGTAGCGACGCGAGTGAAGCAAGTCAGACTGGGGACTGACTCTGTAGTGTTCACATCGTGTAGAATAGATTTGTTTTCATATAGCCTAGTAGATAGAGAATAGCTATAGGGGTTAGGAAAACTATTGATAGAGAATATTGTGACTTTATGTGTGATTAGATAGCGACTGTTTTGCAATTGTAAAGAGCCAACGGCAATAAAATGTACCATTTCATTCCTCGCACACGACTGCAAGTCTCTTGTATGGTGTGGGAGAAGTAATCCGATGATGCCTGAAACATGAGTTGTTGACAGGCAATAGGATTAAATGTGGTGTCAGAAGTGCTGCTTGAACCTGAGTTCAAGCTATATACACTTACCCACGGCTCTAGACTAGGTTTACGGATAGGAGATTACAAAGATTAAATTGTTTAATTTGTGTCAGTACGATGACGTGTGCAGACTAGATCGAGTTGCCGGCAGAAGTGTGCCTATCGTGATAAAATAATGTTTATTTGTGCTTATTAGAATGTTATATATTTAAATAATATGTTTTTCAAAGTTGTAAGTATGCATATTATGTTCTTCTTTCATTTATTTATGTAATTATTTATTTGTTTTTGAATAATCGTCAAAAATGATTCATGGCGGAGCAATACAAAGGTCAGCGACAGTATTGATTTTTGCAAGCTAAAAATAGCGCTGCGCCTGTGACGTGGCACGATTGACGAACAGTTGGGCCTCGCCATTTGCAATCAGCATTTCAGTGTTTACATACTGGCAAGCTGCTGCCTGCCTGAATCTTTACGATATATTAACTATTATTTGTTTATCTAAGTTAGAGAATGAATATATTTATTTATTTACACATTATTATTACATTTATATTTATTTAAAAGCAGTTATTGATTTTTTTTCGTACTTTTCTATTTGTTTACCGTCAGGAGGGCACTACTTTCGGCTATGCAAATTAGATTTGGCCTGCACCATCCTTACTCCCATAGATTAAACTAGGTTAGTAACGAAAGACATATTACGATAGAACGAAGACAGGACAGTGACATTAAATATTAAGTAATCGATGTTCTGTTTGTTCGTGGGCATGTTTGTGTCATTGTACCAATTTGTCAAAAATCTATTTGTCGTTTACGAGTTGGTAATTTTTGCTGCTCTGTAAAACAGGGCGAACAACAGCTGAGTAAGAACGTGAGTGTGTGCCGATGTACCAAACAAGGTGACCTGAGTAAAAAACTCGTGTGTATTCCGGGGTGCCAAACAACGGGACCGGTGTTGCTGACGTGTTGTTCCTTGTTCTGGGGAACATTAAGTTGAGTAAAACCTACGTTTTTGGCATGCATTGTGATTAATAGTGCATCTCTTTTTCAGCGTGTATTGTACGAACAGATTTTGTGCTCTTATTTTTTGGAGAATACGATTTTCCAGATTGTAAACAAAGAGTACAATTTGTGGTGCTCAGATATTAAATAACATAGCATATCAAAGAATAATAACTAATTGAAGCAGTCAGTTAAAGTCAACGCGAGCCAATCCCCCAACAACATGGCTACTCTAGCTGACTTCATTAAAGCAGGCAAAGAATTGCAATACACAGGTAAAGAGCTAGAAGACTATGCTGATAAGAAATTTAAAGAAGCAAAGGATGCAGAAAGAGATGAACGCACACTAGAAAGACAACATCAATTAGAATTAAAACAGAAGCAATTAGAACATGATAAGGAAATTAAGCAACAACAGTTACAACAAGATAAGGAAATTAAACAGAAGACATTAGATCAGGAGAGAGAATTAAAGCAAAAAGAAATAGATAAAATGGCAAGAGTTAAGGAAAAACAAATACAAGTAGAATCAGAGACACAATTAAAGATGAAAGAGATGGATGTAGACTCACACGCAGAGATCTCTGCCACTAAACTTAAAAGTCAACAAGAAGAAAATAAATTCAACAAATACAAAAATATTATCAAAGCATATTGTAAAGAGGATTCAATATCTGCCTGGACAGAAAATGTCGAGTATCAGTTTAAATATCACCAAGTTCCTTTAGAGATGTGGGCTATGATTTATATGAAGAACCTGAGTGGTGAGCCCCTTAAAGTAATAGAATCTATACCAACCGATCTTAGATCTGACTACCAATACATCCGTGATAGGATTATGCAACACTTTTTACTTGATGCCCCTGGGTATCAGGTTCAGTTCTCAAATTTAAAACCTAAACCTACTGAGACTTTCATTGACTACGTCTCAAATGTTCAAAGTGTACTAAATAGGTGGCTTAAAGCAGCTAACATAGGAAAAGACTTTGATAAATTAAAAAACTTAATAACTATGGATAAAGTAATATCCACGATACCATCCTCTTTTGCTAAATTTTTGCAGCAGTCAGACATTGAAACCATAGAACAGTTTGAAAAGAAAGGGTCAGCATATTTTTCTTCAAACAGAAATATTTTTAAAACTTCAAATGACTCTGAAATAGTTTCTTTTGCAAAAGATCAATCTAAAAACTATCAGAGCAATAGAAAACCATTTAATAAATTTGACAAGAAAGATAGAAAAGTTTCAAAATGTATCCACTGTCAACTTTTACATGACACTGATGCAATGTGTGACAAATCGCCGAGTTATCCGGCACATCTTGAAAATGTTATTAAGAAGCAACAGAACAAAAGATCTGCATACCGGCGTGCCATTAAATGTTTTTTTTTGTTCCAGCTACGGCCATTATTCAAATAAGTGCCTAGGCCGCCAACGTATGAAAGCTAACAATGCTATTTTACTTGATACATCTTCTGATAGTGGTAGTGAGACTGAGTGTGAAGTTGAGAATGTATTACCTTTCAAACAATCTGAAGATGTGTGTTGTGTGAGCGATGTATTAAGCTTTGACAATTGTGTCCAATGTCACCAATTTCATGCAGACGAAAAATTAGAATGTGGGCATTTTGTAACATCCTCCTTAGAGAATGTAAACGCAGCTATAGCCTCCAGAGGCAATCTATTGTTTCACTCTGCGCTGGTCAATGAGAAGCCATGCCGATGTTTGCTAGACAGTGGGAGCTCTATTATTGGTGTGAAAAAGGAACTTGTTAATCCAAAGGATTATACTGGTGACTCTGTAAGATGCCGTACTTTTTCTGGTAATATAGAAACCTATCCTCTGGCAAGAGCCCGTATAAACACCCCGTTCCTTGCGGGTACCTTTACTTGTGCAATACTAGACAACCCTTGTGTTGAGTTAATTCTTGGGTGTCTACCCCAGCTAAAGCACTGTACAGATGAAGAAATATCTGTCTGGGAGAAGAAGAATGGTTTCACTCCAGTAAACAGTGAAGATATCCTCGGACATCACAGTCCTAACAAAGGTACTAGACCTGTAACACTTGAAACTGGTCAATACATAATGGTGCTACTACCAGACAAGCATAATAACAGGTTAACTTCATGGCAAGGGCCTTTCAAAGTGATACAACAACTTTCAGATGTTGACTATGAAATATCAATAAACGGAAACTTAAAGATATTCCATGTCAACATGTTGAAACATAACTATTCACGACAAGAGACAGAAGTAGAGACAGACGAACACAGTGCACCCACACCAAGTGATCAGACGACAGACATACACAACGCAACTACACTAGTTAGCGAGACTGGCATATCCGACGAGCATACACTTAGCGAGAATACAGAATACACACTTAGCACCACCACCGTACTGAATCAGGTAGACGACGACGGAATGGAACTACCAGTTCCTATTGTAGACAAGACTGCTACATTAGATAGCATACATATAGAACAGGGACTAACAGACAGTCAACGATGACAATTAGTAGAATTAGTAACGGAATACAAAGACATATTCTCTGACATTCCAGGTAGGACTGACAGAATCGAACACTCCATTCTTCTTTCGGACTCTAAGCCTATTAAATGCAGGCCGTACTCAATCCCACTAAGCTATAGGGAAAATCTAAATAAGGAAATTCTGAATTTAGAGGCTAGTGGGATCATCCAGAAATCCACCTCTGAGTACTCTTTTCCAATTGTTCTAGTTAAGAAGAAAGATTCTACAATTCGTCTGTGCGTGGACTATCGAAAGCTCAACAACGTCACCAAGATCGACGCAGAGCCAATTCCTTCCTGCGAAGATCTTATTCTTGACATGTCCACCTCCAAAATCTTTTCTAAATTAGATCTCACTAAGGGATATTGGCAAGTCCCTATGCAGTCTCAATCCATCCATCTTACTGCTTTTTCAACTCCTTTAGGACTATACGGGTGGCGTTTTCTTCCTTTCGGACTTCGAAACGCTCCTGCCACTTTTGTACGCTTAACTAGAGATCTACTTCATGGAGTGACGAATACAGTGACCTATATAGATGATATATGTGTCCATACTGATGACTGGACAACACACCTACTGAAACTGAGACATGTCTTTAATAGGTTGCGACTCTTCGGGCTCACTGTCAAACCGAGCAAAGTCGAATTGGGCCTAAAAGAAATAGAATTCTTGGGTCATGTCATTTCTCAAGGTCAACTAAAGACTGACCAGAAAATTATTACCAAAATTATGAATCTGACCATGCCTACCACCAAGAAACAGGTCAGAAGCATTTTGGGGTTAGTGAATTACTATAGTAAATTTATTCCAAATTTAGCGGAGATTACAAGTGTATTTTCCAATGTTTTAAAAGCTTCTGTAAAATTGGATGTTAAAGATGCATTATTAATTTCTGCATTGTCAAAATTGAAAATTTTGTTTAGTAATGTTCCAATCCTCCGCTTGCCTAATCTGAGGCTCGTTTATTATCTCAGGACAGATGCCAGCAGGATCTCCATCGCTGCAGTACTAGGCCAATTTTATGAGGGCATTTTCCATCCGATTTGCTACGTGAGCCGTAAGATCACACCCACCGAGTCCAGATATTCCATATCCGAGTTGGAAGCCTTAAGCGTCATCTATGCGGTGAGAAAGCTGCATCGATTTCTGTCGGGTGTACACTTCATTGTCCAGACTGACAACTCCCCAATAACGGTCATGCAGAGTGGTGTACATCGAAATGACCGAATATACAGGTGGTCGCTAATACTACAAAATTACACCTTTAGTATAGAACATATTAAGGGGAAAGATAACATCTTGGCTGATACCCTTAGTCGACCATCTGATGTAGCAATACCAGAAATTTCCACATAAAATTGTATTATGATATATGTTAATTTAGTACAGTCAAATATTCTATGTGAAATATGTTAGAAATACATGAATATTATGTGCTGAACTAAGCACCAAAAACATTGACCTGCTATGTGTCCGTAGACATCAAAAGTAAGAACTTTACTCTGGGAACAAATATATCACTTTGTGAACTAGGACAGCTTATTACTTGCTAAGCTCCAAATATGTTCCAGTGAAGTAGTTGTGTTAAACAGAGAAAAACAGTGTCAGATGATTAGATACATACAGACACGAGAACAGTGGTCTACAAACGAACTCTACAGGTGCAATACCCATAGAATAAATATGACTGTGTAATGGATTTCAAATACCCAGAACAATTGTATAGATATTATGCCAATGAAAGTATGGTTCTGAACATTAATGGCAACGACTAATCTGAGGTATTTAAAGGCCATGTATATATAAACTTAATGTGATATGTATCATAATATTTTAATATAATGATAAAATATAGATAGATTATGTCATTTTAATTTATAGTTAGATTTAGATAATATAATACTTTTTTCATTTTACTTTAGATAGATTATTAATTTGCCCATTTATTTAGCTTTAAAATTAGATTAGGATAGTAAGTTAAAGATACAACTAATTATAAGAAGGTTAGATATGAATAGTATCATTCCGTTTATTATATTTCACTTTGTGTCATTTCATTTGATTTCATTCCATCTTAACCAATCCATTTAACAAACGTTATCATTTAGTAGTATGATTAGGTTACACCATAATAGAATAGAAATATTATACACTTAAAGATACATCATTTTCACCATATAGAATAAGAATTTCAATCATATAGTTTGTCTCATTTAAAAACATTAGTTAGAATATGTTATATTTCACATCACCCATTTTAGAAAGGGACATAACTTATTACATTTCACATCACCCATTTCACAAAGGGACATAACTCATCTCACATCAATTTCATTTCACATAGGTAAATTACATCTTTTAAATTAGATAAATATTAGGAGTAATGTAAGCTTATTTTAGGATTAATATGACAGATACATTAACACATTAAATGTATATTTATAGAACTAGTATTAGTATGTCATTATTTAGAATAATATTTCAGTAGAATAGAGTGGTTAATAATACCAGGGTACAAACCATCAACCCGTTTTTCTTACATGTAAATATGTTGTAAATACTTGACGTGTGCAACGGGTGATGCACAGTCATTAGGCTCAACTCTGTCAAACTGAGCCAAACTTGTACAGTGTCACTCCAAGGTTTTTAAATAACTATGAGAGTGAAAGTTATGTGACAGAAGTGAGGGTAAAAGAAGTGTGACAGAAATGAGGATGAAAGATGTGTGACAGAAATGAGGATGAAAGAAGGTGACAAAAATGAGGATGAAAGATGTGTGACAAAAATGAGGATAAAAGAAGTGTGACAGAAATGAGGATGAAAGATGTGTGACAGAAATGAGGGTAAAAGATGTGTGCCAATAGTGAGAGTAAAAGAAGTGTGACATAAAGGAAGGTGAAAGATGTGTGACAGAAGTGTGAAAGTGATAGCAACTGTAAAATATACAGGAGAGAGTGAGAACAGTGAGCGGATTTTTTCTGCCTCTCAACAGAACTTTTTATTTTTGTTGCCGTCAAATGTTGGTTTCAATGTTGGAAGTGTGGTGTAATGAATGTATTTTGTGTAATTTGAGTTTAGAATCTTAGTGAAAGTATTTTGAGTCTCATAAGACAGAAACGTAGTCACATATTTGTATTATACACATGTTTGTGACCACAGTTAAATGAATTATGGCACTTGAAAAACTAACTTACATACACATGATAGTTAGATACACATGTTAGAGGGTAGATTATACTTTTAATTACATCCAAACACACAAACAACCAGAAAAACAAACATATAAATTGCATACACTTTTATTAGATCAAAGGGAGATAACTCCGGGTCAGGGGACATAATAGACAACAAAACACTAACTTAACAGTGAAATATGACTTTACACGCGGAAGCGAGATAGGTAAAGCCTGTCGCTCACAGCTTGTGTAATGGTTGTTTAATATTATATGGGGGACATGAAGCAATTCATGTGTTGACCTTCAGAAAGTCAACTTTGTATGGGTAGTGAGTTAATTTACTATTTGAGGGCAGGTCTTATAAGACAACGGTCCGGTTCAGACATACCTCTAATTAATATAATATTGCGATTGAGAATAGGGCTCACGCCAACCAGACAAGTTTGTGGCGATTGCCAGTAGCCAAGTAAAGTGATGCTACATTGTGACATTAGTCAGTAGGTCTATTAAATAGCCCAAAGCCAGGTTATCTACAGTCTTTGACAAAAATTAGACACACTAATTTTTTTTTAGAAACCTCTTGCGTCACAACCAATGAGTCGAAGTTGATGACGCAACACAGGAGGGGTGGGTGTGTGTCAAAGACTGCCTCATGATAGAACACCACCAGGACGTGGGGTCAACCTCAGATAGAGTGGAGAGAACAGGGTGCCCGGGATCGGGGCAGGATGGATGATAGAAAGAGGGGGACTGTTGACTAGTCCTCACACGGAGGCGTTGACCAGATAGTTAGCACTACTGGTCACGACAGAGTCACGCCTGCGTGGTCGCTACGATCGCCACTCAAGCCAAAGCCAGCTAATAGAAGCGTGCTAACTGATCTAGCACGCAAAGGGCCGAAGGGCGTATGAAGGTCCTTCCGCGAGGCGTGTAGCGACGCGAGTGAAGCAAGTCAGACTGGGGACTGACTCTGTAGTGTTCACATCGTGTAGAATAGATTTGTTTTCATATAGCCTAGTAGATAGAGAATAGCTATAGGGGTTAGGAAAACTATTGATAGAGAATATTGTGACTTTATGTGTGATTAGATAGCGACTGTTTTGCAATTGTAAAGAGCCAACGGCAATAAAATGTACCATTTCATTCCTCGCACACGACTGCAAGTCTCTTGTATGGTGTGGGAGAAGTAATCCGATGATGCCTGAAACATGAGTTGTTGACATCCATATGTCCGTCATGTGCCATGCTGATAAGCGTGAGCGGTCATGTTTTTCCATCTTGCTCGATTACCAGTCATGGATAAGCTCTGTGTTCCTGTCTTGACCATGCCATGAGGGCAAGCCATCCAGGTATTTACTTCTCAGTCTTCCCCTTGGTCTGTTCCCTTCGATCTTGCCAGTTGTCACCAAGTTCTCCAAGTCATTCTCACAACATGCCCAAACAATTTTGACTGTTTATGTCTAATGACTCTAATCAGTTTACGATCTTCATTTGTTTCTTGAAGGACTTGCTCATTGGTTTTTCTGTCTGTCCATGGTATTCTTTGCATTTTCCTCAGAAACCACATTTCCACAGCCATCAAATGTTTTTCAGCTTGACTGCTCATTGTCCACGCTTCACATCCATACAAAAGTACAGGTTCCATGTTGCACTTCAACACTTTTTCTCAATTGATATCTTTTTATTGGTCAGTATGTTATTCATTTTGCAAAAGGCTACCTTCGCGATGGCAATTCTTGTTCTAATCTCTTCAAGGCATCTCCCATCAGATGTTATGACTGTTCCGAGATAACTGTACTGATTAACTTGCCATTTACTCATATATCACATTGTGGTATTTCCTTCTTTCCAGTGACGACCATAATCTGTATCTTCTTAATATTCAATTCTAACCCTTGTTGCTCACTGTGTGCAACAATCGTATCTACTAAATGTCGCAGGTCCTGTTCATTGTCTGCAGTCAGGACTGTATCATCTGCATATCTAATGTTATTGATGTATCGTCATCCAATGTTGATTCC
Organism: Cepaea hortensis; assembly: GCA_963921405.1. Lineage (NCBI taxonomy): Eukaryota > Metazoa > Mollusca > Gastropoda > Stylommatophora > Helicidae > Cepaea > Cepaea hortensis. The sequence continues at coordinate 528,911,645 of OY992876.1, forward strand.
TTCCATATCCTCTATATTTCTGAAAATATTTTACTGTGGAAAAAAAGAGACATTACACATCCCTGTCTCACACCTCTTTTAATAGGCTGATATTGATCTACATCATTATCAATTCTGGTGGCAGCTTGTTTCCAATATGTTTTTTACAAGTCTAAGGTCTTTTCCATCAATTTGTAGATCTTCAAGCATCCTTATCATGTCGACTTGTCTCACTTTATCGAAAGCCTTTGTGTAGTCAATAAAGCAAAGATATAGATCTTTGTTTTACTTCTTAGAACGTTCAATTACTATTCTCAGTACATACACAACATTTACTGTACCCTTGCCTTCTACAAACCCACATTATTCTTCTCCTATTTCGGGTTGTATTTTCTTCCTAACTCTTTGCATGATAATTCTCAGCAAAATCTTCATGATGTAGCTCATTATACTAATTGTTCGATGTTGATAACATTCCAAGGCTCCTGATTTCTTCGGGATGGCAATAAATATAGAATTACATAATTCCCCCGGGATGGTTAACCCGGTCAACAAATGCCCGCAGAAGTCGGATGTGTCGGCCTAACGGCGCAACAACACAGCTTTGCTGTAAACAGGCACAACGCAATTACATCCGGAAAAAAAAAACTCTGGATGAACGCAGAAGAAGAAGAAGAATTACATAATTCAGGAGGTATATCTTCAGTATCTTATATTGCGTTCAGCAGTCTGTGACTGGGTCTATTCCATATTCTTCTAAGGCATTGATCATTTCTATTGTGATGTTATCTGTACCAGGGGTCTTGCCAGTTTTCATAAGGTTAAGAGCATTCTGAACTTCCATCTTCAAAATTGATGGTCCTTCATTATTATTACGATGATCATATTGTTCTTCTCTTGTATCATCATAAAGATCTTTCACATAATCTGACCACACTGACCACCGCTGTTATGTGGATGATATATTACTCATCCCAGAGACCAGACAACAGGCTGAATCCTTCCACTCCATCATGAACCAAGCCCACAAGAAAATGTTTTGTCTGTTGACCACGAACATGATGACACCTTATCATTCTTAGAAATACTAATTCAACATTGACATGATGGCATCCTCCCAAGAACATAATGACACCTTATCATTCTTAGAAATACTAATTCAACATTGACATGATGGCATCCTCCCAAGATCTGTCTATTGAAAGGGAACATGGAGAAGTCAATACCTGAATTTAAATAGCGTTTCATCTATTCAGTATAAGCATGGGCTGGTTCGGACTCTGTTTAATCGAGCTACAATAATTTGCTACAATGACACATATAAAAGACTGGAAACTCTTAACCATAATCTACAATCTAATGTATATTCAGCTGACTTCATCAAGCATCATTTGCAGCCATACAAACCTACTCCCACAGAATCACCGGTCCCAAGATCTGAAGTATTTTTTCATCTAACTTTTCATGGGGACACTAATGAAACAAATATATTATACAGTGACAATCCATTGACAATCAATCAATCATATATTATACAGTGAAAATCAAACTTCTTTGCTGCTGACCCAATGATCAGATATGAAACCACCTTGATACTAAAACTATCTGTCAAAGAACTATTGTCTGTGTACCACTAAATCTAACTGTTTATAAATTCCAGTGTGAGTGCCAAGAGACTTACATATATAGAATGGAAAGACAATTAACAAATCAAGTAACCAAAGATAGACCAGTATGGGTTGAAAACAGATCTAATCAGTCTTCAGGAATCCCTGTGCAGTTGACATGTTGTGAAATGCTTAGCTTGGTGATTTTGAGACATTTGTTTAATAGCCATCACAAAGTTTACAAAGAGAGTATCACGTTGTGTGCTCTTGTGTAATAAACTAGGAATTGTTATTCTTTGTAACAGAGATTAATGTAATATACCATTATGGATAAAAGCACAATTATTGCTGATTACCAAGTAAACAAATAATGTTTGTTGATTATACTACTTTTCTTTTGTTTGCTGTTATGCTAAAATTGAGTGGCTGTATGACCAATGTCGTCATGTTAGGCTTAACTATCGCCACCGGGCGCCGATGATACGCCAAAGGGAGTCCGGGTGCGCGTGCACGAACTCCGTTGCACGGTCCGAACTCCATTCCACCACGAAAAACACACTTAATCCATAAACATTTCGGAAAAAACACGTTCCATTTTACGGGACGAAAAAATGTCCCGCCATCTTGCTGAAGGGAACTCAATGTGTAGGTGTGGGGATGTGGTGGATGGGTGGGGGTATGTATGTGTGCTTGGGGTGTGTGTGCATGGTTGGATGGGGGATGTGTGGGTGAATGGGGGATGTGTGGGTGGGTGGTGGATATGTCTTATAACATGGTAATCTGCTTTGTTTATGGTTACAAAATTAATTTTACAATGTTTTTCCTATGCACTATTGATGAACGAAAGATGAGTGATTGGAAGGGTCAAATGTAAGACGGGCCTGCGTGCCCAATTTGTTACCCTTTGAAAATAAAGTCCGTTCGTTCGTTCATAGCTGTATGACTGTATGGACTATGCTTCAGTTCAAAGCGAGTGAACGCAATAAAATAAAATAAAAACCATAAACTGTAGGAAATATAAATAACGAGAAACGGAATAGACATTGCATGCTGCGTAGGTAAACAATCCATCCATCCATCATGTGCCATGCCGGTAAGCGTGGGCGGTCATGTTCTGCCATCTCACTCGATCACCAGAGTCGTGGATCAGCTCCGTGTTTCTGTCTCAACCATGCCATGTGGCCAATCCATCCAGGTACTTGCTTCTAGGTCTTCCCCTTGGTCTGTTCCCTTCGATCTTGCCAGTTGTCACCAAGTTCTCCAATTCATTTCCTCTCATAACATGCCCAAAAAATGTTGACTGTCTACGTCTAATGACTCTAATCAGTTTACGATCTTCATTTGTTTCTTGAAAGACTTGTTCGTTGGTTTTTCTATCTGTCCATGGTATTCTTTGCATTTTCCTTAGAAACCACATTTCCACAGCTATTAGCTGTTTTTCAGCTTGACTGCTTATTGTCCACGCTTCACATCCATACAAAAGTATAGAATCTATGTAGCATCTCAACACTCTTTTTTTCGTTTCAATTGATATCTTTTTGTTGGTCAGTATGTTTTTCATCTTGCAAAAGACTACCTTCGCAATGGCAATTCTTGTTCTAATCTCTTCAAGGCATCTCCCATCATGTGCCGAGATAACAGTATCGATACACTTGTTTAAGAATATGTCCATCTACTCGTATATCACATTGTGGTATTTCCTTCTTCCCAGTGACGACCTTAATCTGTGTCTTCTTAATATTCAGTTCTAACCCTAGTTGTTCACTGTGTGCAACAACCGCATCTACTAAATTTTGCAGGTCCTGTTCATTGTCTGCAATCAAGACTCTATCACCTGCATATCTAATGCTATTGATGTATCGTCCCCCAATGTTGATTCCTTCCATATCTTCTATATTTCTAAATATATTTTCACTGTACAGTGAAAAAGTTCTGGAGACATTACACATCCCTGTCTCACACCTCTTTTAATAGGCTGATATTGACCTATATCGTTATCAATTCTGATGGCAGATTGTTGTTTCCAATATATGTTTTTTACAAGTCTAAGGTCTTTTCCATCAATTTGTAGATCTTCAAGCATCCTTATCATGTCATGTCTCACTTTATCGAAAGCCTTTGTGTAGTCAATAAAGTAAAGATATAGATCTTTGTTTACTTCTATAGAACGCTCAATTACTGTTCTCAGTATATACACAGCATTTACTGTGCCCTTGCCTTCTACAAACCCACATTGTTCTCCTACTTCGGGTTGTATTTTCTCCCTAACTCTTTGCATGATAATTCTCAGCAGATTCTTTGTGATGTGGCTCATTATACTAATTGTTCTATGTTGATCGCATTCCATGGTTCCTGATTTCTTCGGGATTGCAATAAATATAGAATTACATAATTCAGGAGGTATATCTCCAGTATCGTATATTGCGTTCAGCAGCCTGGTGACTTGGTAAATTCCATATTCTTCTAAGTGTCAGAGTCTTGATTTGAAATCATAATGGCTTGTGGTTACTAACAGATGTGAAAACAGTTACTCACACAGAATGAATGTACATAACACACGGTGACATCTCTCAACTACTTTAATCGCACTTCTCACAAACAGCAATCATAACAGGCCTCGCCCAACTTAGCGATAATGCCATTTCAATATACATATATATACAATACATCAGTCTTTCTATACTCAACAAGGTTTTCTCTCATGTAGTTGACACCTTGCAGTCTTGACAGACCAAAGTATGTGAGTGGAATGTGGCCAATATTCCATCACAATGTCTGGGCAGAGCTTCAGATAATCATGTGACGCCCAAACGACATGACCTCTCTCTCGGCCTAGTCTTGTGTATTCCAGAGGAATGGGTAACCAATACGTCTGGCACAAGGTAGGCAATCTCTCATGTAGCGTCAACTCATACAATCAATACGTGCACTGCTCTCTTTCCACGTCTGTCCAGTCGTATGGTCCTCGGCTGTCTGCCCGCTAGCCGCAGTGAGCCCGCGTTGGTCCTGCTTTCTCTTCTCGTGGTCTCCGTGTACCACGCAGACCCTTTCCCTGTTACTGCATCGTAAGTGTTAATGCAGTTCACGGGCGTACCTGGCTGTTGTTGCCAGGCGCTGGTGATGAAGACCCGGGGAAGATTCTGACACTAAGGCATTGATCATTTCTACTGTGATGTTATCTGTACCCAGGGTCCTGCCAGTTTTCATATGGTTACGAGCATTCTGAACTTCTATCTTCAAAATTGCTGGTTCTTCATTATTATTCTTATGATAAACAGCAAGAAGAAAGTTATAAATAATAATGAGAAAAGCAATTTAGACTACATACTACATATGTAAACAATAACTACACAATAAACACCATAACTATCAGGTTTCTCATACATTGATAATGTAGTGTGTGACCTGGGGACACACCACAACTTCAATTGCGATACCTGTTTTATATATGCTATGTACTGCCAATCTAATAAATCATCATCATCTAGTACCATGCCGGCTGGCGTGGGCAATCATGCCCCTCAACAAATTACGATCTCCAACGTCATGGATCAGTTTGTGTGTTGACTCCTTTCCATGTCTTCACACAAGGTTGTCAAGTATCTTCTCACGCTGTCTTCCTCTATCTCGCTTTCTGTAAATCTTTCCAATTGTCGCAACATGTTCCAGTTTTTGTCTTCTCATAACATGGTCAAAAAATATGACTGTCTCCTTCTGATGTTTGTGATAAGTTGTCTTTACCACTCAGCTTCAGTCAAAATGTCCAGAGTGCCCATTTTGGCTGTCCAATTAATGTTCAGCATTCTTCTATAAAACCACACCTCCATGGCTTCCAAGGATATTTTTGCCTGATTATTATTTATCCAGGATTCACAGCTGCATGTTAAAATTGGTTCTATATAACATGCAAGAACTCTCTTTCTAACTTTCAATTACAATGACTTATTCCACAAATAGCTCTTCATTTGATATAATGTAGTTTTTGCTTATTTTAATACATACATACATACAATGTAACACATTTCAAAGGTTTTTAGTCCACATTTATTAAGCTAGTGTATTTCAGATCTCTAAGGTGAATAAAAGAAACATACATACTATCTTTCGCTGCATCTCGTCAGGTACATACTGCAGAAAACACACAACTTACGTGAAATTAACTAGATAAATCCTTCAAGTTGAAATATACACAATTTCGCACAGTAATGTCACTATCTACCACGGTAATTTTAAGCTGACTATCATGTCTTTCTGTTTGCACAATTCTGGCTTGCGTTGATAGATCATAATTGCTTCTGCAAATTTTAACAAGCGAGTATTTTGTGTTCTAAACAACACGCGAAATGCAGTGTCTCTGGACACAACGTGGCCACTGGCAACAATGTGTCTGCCGATTGAAGACGCCGGGAGCTTCCGGTGTGTCGGCTCCTCGCGGCTAGCATCTCCTGTGTGTTGTATCTTGTTGACCCATTGAGGTATGTGTTCTGACACCCGTTTGTTAAGCTGTCTCTCCGTTCGACCAATGTAAACGGCCTGGCATCTACATGTGAATTGGTAAATACAATTGTTTGTGGCGTACAGAGGAACAGGCTCTTTGACTGTTGGTGTAGGAATGGGTACGGTTTTACATCTAATGACTGGAGTTGCCGCACAGAATGTTCGACCTACTGCTGTAGTAAGCCGGTCTTGTAGACGTTACATTACGTCATCCCCTCGAAAGGTTAGCTGGATGAATACCTTGAGTTTAAGGACTGTAGTTACGTCTGCTTTGGGTTTGGGCTGTTGGCAATGGCGCTTTATAAATCCTGTGGAGTACCCATTCAGGTTTAAGACATTCTTCAGAGTTTCAAATTCCTCTGTCAGTGTGTCCTGGGTGCATATCTTTCTAGCACGGTCAAACAAGGTCCGTACTAAGCCCCGTTTGTACTGGACAGGTGTGAAGCTCTGAAAATTTAGGTATTGGCCAGTCCATGTTTCTTTTTGATACACCGATCTTTGAATTGTGCCGTCTGCTCTACGTCTCATTAGAATATCTAGGAACGGTAACGCTTCGTTGTGTTCGTGTTCCATAGATAGAGAGATGTTTTTATGTGTCTTGTTCATTGTGGCCTGAAACGATGTTGCTTGTAGCTCGTCTGTGGTGATAATTAGTATATCGTCCACATAACGCCGGTAAAAGGCCAAGTTGTTGATGTCTGAGGATCTCTTTTCTTCTAAGTGTGCCATGAAGCTGTCCGCTAGAATAGGACCAAGAGGACTCCCCATGGCCACTCCGTCAATTTGGCGGTATGACTTAGTTAGAAAATTGAATTGGATGTTGGCGGTACATAGTAGTAGTAGCCTCTCCAGAATAGGTGTTGGTATGCCTAATTTTAGTTGTTTGTCTTCAATGCGTTCCCTTATTATTTTCACTGTCTCCTCTAATGGAACGTTAGTGAATAGGGAGGCTATATCCATGGATGCCATGTGTTTGTTATTTATGTCCATAGTATCCAATAATTCCACCAGTTGAAATGTATCTCTGAGTATTTTTGGATCGAAGGACTGTCGTACTGGCTTTAACATTTCGGCTAACCATCTCGCCATTCGGTGTTGCGCAGAGTTAACCATGGACAGGATAGGTCTTAGCGGGATGCCGGGCTTGTGAAGTTTGGGTAGACCGTACATCTGAGGAGTGTGCGAGCCACGTGGTGTGAGCGTTTTTGCAGTGGCCTCACAGATGAGTCCCGCATTCACAAGTGACTGGATCTCTTTCCTCATTATAGCATCCAGGTCCTCCGACTTGTTTACTTTTTGATCTATCCTGAATTTGGATTCATCTGACAATATTACATCCATTTTTCTCTGGTAATCTGACATGTCCATCAGTACTGTGCCGCTCCCTTTGTCAGGTTTCAGTATGACGAGGTTTTTTTTAGCCTTTAGCGCTTTTAAGGCACTAAGGTGTTCGTTGGTCAGCGGACACGTCTGTTTAGAGGGTGTTGTGCGATACTGGTGTTCTAAATCTACCAGTTTGGCCTTCAGCCACCCGACCGACTCAGCAGAGGTAGGTGATAACTTGGAGACTTGATCGAACAACATTTCAAACTGTGCTTGCGACTCAACACGGTTGATGTGTTTAGGCTTTATGCATAATTTTAATCCGTATGCAAGGGCCTCTGTTTCAATGTTGTTGAGTACGTATGACGATAAGTTCCTCACATACTTCTCTGGGTTGTCTAGTACTGACGTTGTTACCTTTTCAGTGCTCAGTGATTTGTTGAGGCGAGCATTCTCTGCGATTTTCACCTTGTACACTGCTTCTGTACAGAATTTAGTGAACTTCAAGTAGCCATACAAGCTCAATTCTTGGGTGACGTAGTAGGCAGAACTGTGTGTGCGCTTCAAGTTGGCCAGCTTGGACTGGGTTTCTTCTATCTGGTTTTTTGTTGTTTACCGGCGTTATGTGGACGATATACTAATTATCACCACAGACGAGCTACAAGCAACATCGTTTCAGGCCACAATGAACAAGACACATAAAAACATCTCTCTATCTATGGAACACGAACACAACGAAGCGTTACCGTTCCTAGATATTCTAATGAGACGTAGAGCAGACGGCACAATTCAAAGATCGGTGTATCAAAAAGAAACATGGACTGGCCAATACCTAAATTTTCAGAGCTTCACACCTGTCCAGTACAAACGGGGCTTAGTACGGACCTTGTTTGACCGTGCTAGAAAGATATGCACCCAGGACACACTGACAGAGGAATTTGAAACTCTGAAGAATGTCTTAAACCTGAATGGGTACTCCACAGGATTTATAAAGCGCCATTGCCAACAGCCCAAACCCAAAGCAGACGTAACTACAGTCCTTAAACTCAAGGTATTCATCCAGCTAACCTTTCGAGGGGATGACGTAATGCAACGTCTACAAGACCGGCTTACTACAGCAGTAGGTCGAACATTCTGTGCGGCAACTCCAGTCATTAGATGTAAAACCGTACCCATTCCTACACCAACAGTCAAAGAGCCTGTTCCTCTGTACGCCACAAACAATTGTATTTACCAATTCACATGTAGATGCCAGGCCGTTTACATTGGTCGAACGGAGAGACAGCTTAACAAACGGGTGTCAGAACACATACCTCAATGGGTCAACAAGATACAACACACAGGAGACGCTAGCCGCGAGGAGCCGACACACCGGAAGCTCCCGGCGTCTTCAATCGGCAGACACATTGTCGCCAGTGGCCACGTTGTGTCCAGAGACACTGCATTTCGCGTGTTGTTTAGAACACAAAATACTCGCTTGTTAAAATTTGCAGAAGCAATTATGATCTATCAACGCAAGCCAGAATTGTGTAAACAGAAAGACATGATAGTCAGCTTAAAATTATCGTGGTAGATAGTGACATTACTGTGCGAAATTGTGTATATTTCAACTTGAAGGATTTATCTAGTTAATTTCACGTAAGTTGTGTGTTTTCTGCAGTATGTACCTGACGAGATGCAGCGAAATATGCCAGGCAATAAATCGTGCAATCTATTGTTTGTGTCTTCGTTATTCAAATTCACTACGGGAAAACATTGTTTTGAATACATACTATCATCATTTGTAACATGTTCTTTCTGTATATGATTTCTTGTGATGTTTCAAATAACCAGTTTAAGTTGAATAAAATTACAAACGTAACAATTAGATGCAAGCCTTGAAAGATGCATTTAAAAAAAAAATGTTGCGTATCCCTTACAGGACGTTGCAGTAAACATTAGCATCTTTCAGCTGCTGTTGATGTACTAGGCAAGATTAAGCTCATTATTTTTTACCATTGCTTTCTGAGCGAGTTAGTTCAATATGGATGAAAGGCATATCATCTTCTGTGGGGACTTCAATGCCAGAGGCAGTCAATGGGGGAATTGCATCACCAATAGACAGGGGGAAGATCTGGAGGACACCCTAGCATCTGCTGCCCTGGTCTGTCTGGATGATGGGAAGGTCACTAGAATGGCCACTCGACCAGGCGACTGTGACAGCGTCATTGACTTGGCTCTGGTGTCACCCACCATCGCACCAAGGTGCCGGTGGGGCACACTGGGATACCACGACAGTGACCACTACCATTGTATCATCCTGATCGAGAAAGACAGGTCTAGGGGTCAAGGAAACAAGACAAATGCCTTCCCGTACGACAACACTGGTCAAGACGCCATAAGCAAGATCAGAAGGAGAAAACTAACTTCCTCCCGCAGGAGACAAGAAAGATGTTTGCAGCCACCATGGTGGAATGGCGAGGTCGAAAAGGCATGGCTGGGAAAGAGGCAGGCTGTCAAAGACTGGCAAAAAGCCAGAAAGGTCAACATGCCACAGGTTGAGTTGGCGGACCTGAAGACTGAGGTCCATAGGACGATGACTTTATTCAAATCCTGCGCCAAACAGGCCAAGGCCGAGAAATGGGACGAGTTCTGCAGGATGTTGTGCTCCGAGCGATCTCTTACGACATTCTGGCGCCTCCATAAGAGCATGAACGGCGCCTCACAACGTAGGGGTATTCCAGACTTTCAAGGCACAGACCTCACATGGAAAAAGTCAGATGCGGATAAAGGTAAGGCCCTTCTTGCACGCTACATAGAGCAGACTGACCAGAAAGACGAGCCCGCCAGACAGAGGACCACAACAACACTCAGTTGTGCGAGAGGGTCGGGACAGACGAAGAGTGCATAATCACAGCTGAGACAATACGTGCAATGCTCAAGAAATCACCTAATACCGCCCCAGGCCCAGACTGCATCCAATATGGTGACCTACTGGTGATGTCAGATGATGACATGGAAGAACTGGCCAGAGAATTCAACACCAGTATCCAGAGGGGTCAGATCAAAGAGGAATGGCTACACAGCTACTTGCTGCCGCTGCCAAAACCGAACAAAGACCATTCCAAGATAAGCGGCTACAGCATACAATAGAGTATCATTCGAGCACGTGATGCAAACCCTCCTCAGACTGAAAGTGCACTCTCACCTTGTACGACGGATGACCCCTCCATCCTCCCACCCTCCAACCCACTCATCCCCACATACACCATCTCCCCATCCACACACACACATCTCCCACCCACCACACATCCCTCCACACACATCCCCCACCCACCCACACACAAACCCAGGCACGCATGCATGCATCCACCCATCCATCACCCACCCACACATCCCCCACCTTCACACATCTCCCCACCGACACGCATACATTCTCCACCCATCCTTTAACCTACCAACACTCACCAGATCATCCAGCCCACACCACAACAGATCATCCAGCCCACACCACAACAGATCATCCAGCCCACACCACAACAGATCATCCAGCCCACACCACAACAGATCATCCAGCCCACACCACAACAGATCATCCAGCCCACACCACAACAGATCATCCAGCCCACACCACAACAGATCATCCAGCCCACACCTATTGCTGGACAACCTACAGTGCATTCTAGAAAGTCCAGTTTGTGCCATGATTACCTGTTTAGTCTTGAAGCAGCCTCTGAGATAACAATCTGGTCACAGCTTATGAAAACTCCAGCTCTAGAAGAACTCCGACTGGATGTTCTGTTACCACTTCAACTAAATGAAGAGAAACCCTGGACAGAGGCTCATGTGAGGACACTCGATCAGACTATGGTCTGTTGCCTGACAAGTTTTCAAGCCTTTCAGAACAAGAGGCCTCGAGCATAACACAGCAGTCATTTCCTAGCCTGAACCAACCAAGAATGGTCATGTCATCCTTCACCCACACACCAACAGGAGTACAGGAAACCACTGCTGACCATCTGTCCTCATGGCCTCCAAAACAGGAACATTGGCTAAATCCATCATTGTCATCAGGGAGCGTAGAGCCTGCTAATCAGCTTGAGCAACTTGTTATGGCTGACAGAGAAATGGATTTCAGCAAGATGTTTGACTCTAGGCAGCCAAATTCACCAAGATTGCTGTCACCATCAGTAATGTCAGGCGGTGCACATTATTTACAAGCATCCCAAGAACATACTGGCAAACTGACAGGGGACGACAGTATGTTACCACATGAACCAAGGCAGAGAAGGACATGAGTATTTATGGCTGTTCACTCTTTCCTGAATATGAATAATATTCCATTGATATCATCACCTTTGTCATCAGCACTTGCAGTATCACAGCAGCACCCCCATCCAGTTACCGAGTGCCTGCTTTATCTTTCTCATTTGATGAGCCTGATAGTGATCTTCCTCCACAGACATCTTCTTCTATATCACCTCAGACATCTCTGCTGTTCCAAAGTCCCCAGCCTTCTCCAGAAAATCTCATTCTTCAGCAGAATTTCCACCAACTGTCACATGGATTTGGTCAACAGACTGTTGGCATGACTGCAGATGCCTTCCCCAATACAGTTCAGCAATTTCACAGCCACGTCACAGTAACATTAGTCCATTTTATAAACCAGACTTTCGAGTTACCAGCCTGAGTAGGACAGACTCCGCGGAGCAGACAGAAGACCAGATGGACATGTCATGATAGGATATAGCATTATCAATCAGTTATCAGTTATCAATATCAGTTGGGGTATCTTCATTGCAATCCGGACGTCCATATGTGCTCAGATCGTCCCCCCCCCCCCAGCATATGCATCAGCGTTCGGTGGCTAATAGTGCCAGTTCTGTGTTGGTTGACGAGGCGTTTTGTTTTCCCGATGTACCTCTCGCGTCTGGCCGTGCTGATTCTTATACCCAAGTCTTTCATCCTGGACTTCGATGTGGATTCACTGATGTCAAAGTCCTCTGTTCTCGCCATATCTTTAAGGGTGTTAATAACATCGGCATGATCTATGGGCTGGCCATCTACAGGGGGTGCAGAGCCAGCCAGTTTATCAGTTCGTTCATTTCCCTCGACTCCCGCATGTCCCGGGACGAAGATGAAGGTGACTTTACGGACAACAGACAACAGGATAAAGCATTATGTTCTAGTAACAGATGGACATTCTAGGAACAGATGTTGTATAAAAATGTTGCCATCAAATGTTAGATGAGCCAAACAGATTTGATCTATTATAATGCCAATAACAGACGAATAAGGAAGTTGTATCAAACTGTTGCTATCACATGTTTTTTTTTTTTTTAAATGTTGCATATCCCTTACAGGACGTTGCAGTCAACACCAGCATTTTCCAGCTACTGTTGATGTACTAGGCAAATTTTACGTTCAGTGGTTTGCCATTGCTTTCTGAACGACCGGCACAAATACCCCCGTAAGTTACCAGCGCGGCGCGAACCACTGCCGATTGTCGCAGCTGCTGTTTTCCCCACGTGGATATACGAGTTTTACGAACAATGTCGTTAAACTCTTGGCCAGGACGGCCGGCGAGTTTGTATTACTCTACTCCAATCTACAAATAATTCTAATCTCTCTGCCGTGATTTCTTCTGGCCCAGACGTTTTCCCTTCTTCGAGTTTGACAGTTTCACTGACTTCTTCAGATTTGCTGTCTCTACCGAACTCTTGTGTGTTATTCCCCCTTCGTTGTAACAGGGAACACACACACACACACACACACACACACACACACACACGCACACACTGAGACCACGAGTGATCCAATCATATTGTTGTATACCGAAGGCGTGTCGTGTCACCGGAGGGTCAACTGGAAATAGGTCGCACATGTACGTCAGCACTTTCTGGCAGGTACGTCTTATCGTGGTTGCATAAGTTGGCAGGCCTCAACCGTAGACCAGTTGTTGTGTCTAACCTTGTGCTTGAGTTGTTTCTTAGATCACACGGAGCGGGCGGTATGTATTAAATAATGGCTAATCTTTAAGTGTGTTTTCGTGTGTGCAGGGATGAAGGGCTATGGTAGTTAATAAAGTTTGACATCGATAAATAAAAAGTACACGTACGCCCAGGTCTGTTATATTATATTCACATGGTCATGGTTACGATCGTTACGCGTTAGATGGTCATGTTTTATGGACATACCAGAATTCCACGCATGCCAATAATAGCACACATTTTTTTTTTAGCTCTACACACCTCTGACAGGACACCACACATGGCCAGGCGTGGAATGACAGTATTGACAGAGCTACACCAGACAGCAACGGACAGGACAACACACAGGACGACACACATGGCTAGGCTTGGAATGACAGCTCCATCAGATAGCAACAGATAGGACATCCCTGTCACACACCTCTCTTGATTGGTTCCAACTGACTCATTTCACACATCCCTGTCATACACCTCTCTTGATTGGTTCCAACTGACCTATTTCACACATCCCTGTCATGCACCTCTCTTGATTGGCTGCAATTGACCTATTTCACACATCCCTGTCATACACCTCTCTTGATTGGCTGCAACTGACCTATTTCACACATTCCTGTCATACCATTCTCTTGATTGGCGGCAACTGACCTATTTCACACATTCCTGTCATACCACTCTCTTGATTGGCTGCAACTGACCTATTTCACACATCCCTGTCATACACCTCTCTTGATTGGCTGCAACTGACCTATTTCACACATTCCTGTCATACACCTCTCTTGATTGGCTGCAACTGACCTATTTCACACATTCCTGTCATACCACTCTCTTGATTGGCGGCAACTGACCTATTTCACACATTCCTGTCATACCACTCTCTTGATTGGCTGCAACTGACCTATTTCACACATTCCTGTCATACCACTCCCTTGATTGGCTGCAACTGACCTTTTCACACATTTCTGTCATAACACTCTCTTGATTGGCTGCAACTGACCTATTTCACACATCCCTGTCATACACCTCTCTTGATTGGCTGCAACTGACCTATTTCATACATTCCTGTCATACACCTCTCTTGATTGGCTGCAACTGACCTATTTCACACATCCCTGTCATACCATACACCTCTCTTGATTGGCTGCAACTGACCTATTTCACACATTCCTGTCATACACCTCTCTCAATTGGCTGCAACTGATCTATTTCACACATCCCTGTCATACACCTCTCTTGATTGGCTGCAACTGACCTATTTCACACATTCCTGTCATACACCTCTCTTGATTGGCTGCAACTGACCTATTTCACACATTCCTGTCATACTGTCATCTTGATTGGCTGCAACTGACCTAATTCACACATCCCTGTCTTACACCTCTCTTGATTGGCTGCAACTGACTTATTTCACACATTCCTGACATACACCTCTCTTGATTGGCTGCAACTGACTTATTTAACACATTCCTGTCATACACCTCTTTTGATTGGCTGCAACTGACCTATTTAACACATCCCTGTCATACACCTCTCTTGATTGGCTGCAACTGACCTATTTCACACATTCATGTCATACACCTATCTTGATTGGCTGCAACTGACTTATTTAACACATTCCTGTCATACACCTCTTTTGATTGGCTGCAACTGAACTATTTAACACATCCCTGTCATACACCTCTCTTGATTGGCTGCAACTGACCTATTTCACACATTCCTGTCATACATCTCTCTTGATTGGCTGCAACTGACCTATTTCACACATCACTGTCATACACCTCTCTTGTAAATGAATGTTGTAAATGTAAGATTTCTCTATAAATGTTCTGTAAATATAATATTTCTGTGTAAATGTATGTTGTAATTGTAAGTGCAGTGTGTAAGTGCATGTTGTAAATGTAAAATTTATGTGTGAATGTTGTAAATGTAAGTGTTGTGTTTACAAATATATTGTAAACATTCTGTTTTGAAACAAAGAACAATAATTATAAATCTCCTAGGTGTTTCTCTCATGTCGTTGTTCACTGGATAATATCTTTAACAGAATTAAACAGCATCAGTGCACCATCGAGAGACATGGCCACTACGACTTCGAAAGGGCAGCCAGTGAATAAAGCAAACACTGTTCTTGACTGCCGGTTCCGGCAATGGGAACGTCCCGATTTGGTCAGCAAATGCACTTTTCATCTAGACACTCCACTGGATCAGTCTCCACACAGGCACATTACTAGGTTGGATTTATTTATCAGCCATCATCTTCCTTTCATTCTCATAAGCATCTTTTCATTTTAATTGGTTTGACTGTTTCAGGTGCTAACATTGGTGCAGTAGCATACTATATACAACAACAGAGATAAATGTAACATACTGTATACAACAGAGATAAATGTAGCATACTGTATACAACAGTGATAAATGTTGCATACTGTATACAACATAGATAGATGTAACATATTGTATACAACAACAGAGATAAATGTAACATATTGTATACAACAACAGAGATAAATGTAACTTACTGTATACAACAGAGATAAATGTAACATACTGTATACAACAGAGATAAATGTAACATACTGTATACAACAGAGATAAATGTAACATACTGTATACAACAGAGATAAATTTAACATACTGTATGCAACAACAGAGATGAAATTAACATAACTGTATACAACAGAGATAAATGTAACATACTGTATACAACAACAGAGATAAATGTAACATATTGTATACAACAACAGAGATAAATGTAACTTACTGTATACAACAGAGATAAATGTAACATACTGTATACAACAGAGATAAATGTAACATACTATATACAACAACAGAGATAAATGCAACATACTGTATACAACAACATTTATAAATGTAACATACTGTATACAACAACATTGATAAATGTAACATACTGTATACAACAGAGATAAATGTAACTTACTGTATACAACAACATTGATAAATGTAACATACTGTATACAACAACAGAGATAAATGTAACATATTGTATACAACAACAGAGATAAATGTAACATACTGTATACAACAGAGATAAATTTAACATACTACATACAACAGAAATAAATGTAACATACTGTATGCAACAATAGAGATAAATGTCACATACTGTATACAACAGAGATAATTGTAACATACTGTACACAACAACGATAAATGTAACCTACTTTATACAACAACAGAGATAGATGTAACATACTGTATACAACAGAAATAAATGTAACATACTGTATACAACAACAGATATAAATGTTACATACTGTATATAACTGAGATAAATGTAACATACTGTATACAACAACAGAGATAAATGTAACATATTGTATACAACAACTGAATGAACAAATGAACTTTATATTTAAAGTGTTACCAATTGGGCACGCAGGCCCATCTTACATTCAACCCTTCCAATCACTCATCTTTCGTTCATCAATAGTGTATGATACATTCACATAGGGCAAAAACATTGTTAAATGAATGTTGTAAACATAAAAAAAAAGCATATTACTATGTTATGTGATACACACCGCATCCACCCACACACCCCTACCCACTCACACCCCCACCCCAAGGCACACATGCCCCCATCCATCCCCCACCCACAAACATCCACCCACTCACATCCACCCACACACATCCCCCCACACACACAACCCAGGCACACATACATGCACCAACCCACCCATCCTCCACCCACACATCCTCCACCCATCCAATTACCCATACACACTCACTCTCCCACATCCTCCACCACCCACCCACACACATCCCCCCACACACACACACAACCCAGGCACACATACATGCACCAACCCACCCATCTTCCACCCATCCCATAACCCATACACACTCACTCTCCCTCATATCCTCCACCACCCACCCACACACCTCCAACCACCAGCCAAGCACAATCCCCAACCACACATCCCTCACCCACACATACATCTCCCCGCCAACCCACACATCCTGCACCTACCCTCCACACTTGCCACACCTACCCACGCATCCCCACTTACACACATTCCCCCATCCACACAATCTCCCCCACCCACTCACACACACATCCCCCACCCATCCCCAACCTACACACACTTACCCAACCAACACACACCCCACCTATATGCACATATCCCCACACACACATCTCCCCACCTATACACACATCACCCAACCACACATCTCCCACCCACACAAACACATCTTCCCACCCACCAGCATATCCCCATCCACCCACACATACATCTCTGACCCAACCACACACACACACATCCCCCACCATTACACACATCCTCCACACTACCTCCACACACCCACCCACACATTCCACTACCCACCAACACCCACACAACTCAACCCTCCCAAACACATACCTCCTCCCACACATCCCCACCCACACACACATCCCCCACCCACATGTCTCTGATCCACACACACATCCCCTCTCAGTCGCACATTTTTCCACTCTCCCTCACATCCCCCTTCACACACATCCCTCACCCACACATCTCCCTACCAACTCACACACCCCCACCCGCACATGCACCCCCACTCACATACATAATCCCTCACCCACACACATCCCCCACCAACACACCCATCCCTCAACCCACACACATCTTTCCACACCCCCCACACATACCCCCACCACACACACATATCCCCACACACCCACATCCTCCACCCACACATGCATCCCCCACTCACATACACACCCCACCCACATACACACATCCCCCATCCACACACCCATCCCCAACACACACACACATCTTCCCACACCCCACACACATCCCCACACACATCCCTCCACCCACACACACATCCTCACATCCAGACACATACATGATGCCTCACATAATCATTGAAACTAATATGAACAAACTCCCACACTTCACACACCCATACACTGACGACTATCATGAGCATATCACAAAACAATGTAAAATTGGGGAACAGATTGGAAAACAGACAAACTGGAAGAAATGAAACTGAAAAAAAAAAAAAAAAAAAAAACTGAGAATATGATAATCTACAATGGTTAACTAAATACTGTAGAGCTGATTACAATAACCTTAAATTGTTAACTGAACACTTTATGTATGATTACCATAAACTGAACATATGTGATGTTGCCATAATCTGAAATTGTTAACTGAACACTTTATGTATGATTACCATAAACTGAACATATGTGATGTTGCCATAATCTGAAATTGTTAACTGAACACTTTATGTATGATTACCATAAACTGAACATATGTGATGTTGCCATAATCTGAAATTGTTAACTGAACACTTTATGTATGATTACCATAAACTGAACATATTATGCGATGTTGCCATAATCTGAAATTGTTAACTGAACACCTTGATGAGATTAGATTAATGTGAATGTTCTTACTAAAATGTGAAATTATTGACTAAACTTTTATATACTCTACAACAGAGAGCCTCGGTCAAAAATTCTACCCAACATTCTCTATCACATTGGAGACACCCCATTGGTAAGAATCAACCACATTACAGTCAAAGAGGGCATCGAATGTGAAATGTGTAAGTTTATCTGTATACATACCAGTTTTTTATTGTCTATTTGTAAGTTAGAATGAACAAACAAAAATAATGAGAATATATCAAGCAAAAAACAACCTGTTTTCCCTTGGTGAAATCTCACTTCAAAAGACAGAATCATACAGCAATTTATGTTGCAATGTAGACACAAAACGGGGAACAGATAAATTTATCAAAATAAGAATACAAATTTCAAGAGGAGCTTTCATAGAACTGGGACATTTGTGGAAATCCAAAGAAAGAACTTAGATAGCAAAAAGAGAACACTCTATAGAGATAATATTTAAAGGTTAGATAGCAGCAAGAGAACACTCTATGGAAATATTTAAAGGTTAGATAGCAGCAAGAGAATACTCTATGGAGATTATAATTATAGTTTATATAGCAGCAAGAGAACAAAGACTCTATAGAGATGATATTTAAAGTTTAGATAACAGCAAGTGATCACTCTATGGAGATAATAATTGTTTAGATAGCAACAAGAGAACACTCTATCCATCCATCCATCATGTGCCATGCCGGTAAGCATGGGCGGTCATGTTCTACCATCTCACTCGATCACCAGAGTCGTGGATCAGCTCCGTGTTTCTGTCTCGACCATGCCACAAGGCCAAGCCATCCAGGTACTTGCTTCTAGGTCTTCCCCTTGGTCTGTTCCCCTCGATCTTACCTGTTGTCACCAAGTTCTCCAAATCATTTCTTCTCTCTCTATAGAAATGATATGTAAAGTTCAGAAAGCAGCAAGAGAACACTCTGTGAACAGAGGTTCTAGAAATACTGTGAATGAAAAGAAAGTTGATGAAAGAAATAAAAAAGAGGCAAATTAAATATTTCTGCGACATTAAAAGACAAACTCATAAAACCAAACTGGAGGGTAAGTTAGTTTGTTAGTTAGTCGACAGATCATCCTCATTGCACATCGAACTATTTAGTCCATAAGTGATCAGATCCCCTGCTGAGCAAATCCCTGGCTCATGACACCAGTTTTGTGTTGGCTTATTACTCTTCATTGGCTTTCTGCGTAGTGTTCTTGTTTGGCCACACCTCTTTTAATTTGCTGTTCTCGCAGCCTGACCAAGGTTGTAGATTCCCAGTCATCGCTTGGTTCTCGTAAACGACTAACTTCTCGTAGAGTATTAAGAATGTCTGCCTGGTCCTGGCTCATCTGCTTTCCATAGTAGCCCTTCCTGCAAGCCTGTCAGCCTGCTCATTTCCTTGTACACCCGCATGCCCTGGCATGAAGATGAAACTAATCTTTGCCAGCCGAGACTGCTCCAGAGTCAGCAGCCACTCTCTTCAGACCCACCCCATCTCTATCCTCCTGAGCATACTCATTGAGTCACTAAGGACATATGCTCGATTGAATGTCTGTGTCTCGAGCCATGTTATTGCTTTACTTACTGCCATAACTTCCATAGTCTGGCTACTTGTGGTCTCAGCAAAAGCACCAGACTCTTCCTTCACAATTTTCCCTCCGGCCTGAGACATAAATGCCCATGTCTTCTCACTCCTCGGACGGCTGACCCATCTATGTAATTGACAGCATCATCCTCTAAAGAATTCTCGAAGATTAGAGCCTGTACTTCCGCCTCCACAGCAGCTGGATTTTCTTGTCTGCATTTCCTGTCTAGTTGGATGCACACTGAAAAGGATGTACAGAACTCTGTTGGCACTTGTACCCACTCCTCATCAGGTTCTAAGTCCTCAAGTGAACACACCTGCTGAAGAATGTCTTCGGCTTGACCCATCCACGACTTTCCTCTTTTTAACCTGCTGCCCTTTACCTTCTTAATCTCGCTATGCAGGGGATGTTGTGTGTTTGCGTTGACTCTGAGATAGGCTCGTGCTTGGCAAATTTGTATTCTGTCCCTCATGGTTGGAAAATCAAGAAGGTAGCGCATCGCCCTGCATGCTGTATCTCTTGTACATCCAAGAATAATGCGCATAGCTTCATTCTGTATCCTTTCTATCTGCTTATGGCTGAGAGTCAGGATTGCCATTGCATACTCCAAAACAGACATGACCAGCCCCTCGTACAGAAGACATAGATGGCGCTGCTCACAGTTTGCTGCCGCCATCACCCGCATCGCTGCCAAACCCTGCTTGGCCTTTGTTGTCACCTGGTCTCCGTGCTCAGTATAAGCTAGGCTTCGATCACATTTTATCCCCAGGTAATTCATTGCCTGCGTTCTTTCCACTATATTGGAAACAAGAAGACAGAACAAAAACAATCCTGCCAAACATAAAGAAATTCACAGAAAAGTCAGAACATTATGTAAGGAGGCAAAAGAAGCATGGCTCGAGAATAATTGCATAGAAATTGAAAAACGACACAACAGTAAAAATACCAAACTAATGCACAAAAGAATTCAGGAGCTTACTAATCAAAGAACACATACATCAGCAGGCTAACTAAAGACAAAAGATGGAAAAATCATAATTTTAAAAAAAGATGATTTTACATGTATGGTCAGATTATGTGAAAAACCTTCATGATGATAACAGAGAAGAACAGTATGATATTCAAATAATAATGAAAGATCATCAATTTTGAAGATGGAGGTTCAGAATGCTCTTAACCATATGAAAACTGGAAATACCTCCGGTTCAGACAGCATCGCAACAGAAATGATTAATGCTTTAGAAGAATAGAGAATAGATAAAGTTACCAGACTCCTGAATACAATATATTATACTGGAGATATATCTCATGAATTATGTAATTCTGTATTTATTGCAATCCCAGAGAAATCAGGAGCCATGAAATGTGATCAACATCGAACAATTAGTATAATGAGTCACATCATGAAAATTTTACTCAGAATTAGCATGCAAAGAGTTAGGAAGAAAATACAACCTGAAATAGGAGAAGAACAATGTGGGTTTGTAGAACGCAAGGGTACAGTAAATGCTGTGCATATACTGAGAACAGTATTTGAATGTTCTATCTACACCTTTGCTTTATTGGCTACACAAAGGCTTTCGAAAAAGTGAGACATGTTGAAATGATAAAGATGCTTAAAGATCTACAAATTAATAGAAAAGACCTTAGACTTGTAAAAAACATATATTGGAAACAACAAGCTGCCATAAGAATTGATAATGAAGTAGGTCAATATCAGCCTATTAAGAGCAGTGTGAGGCAGGGATGTGTAATGTCTACAGATCTGTTTTCCCTGTACAGTGAAAATATTTTCAGAAATATAGAAGATATGGAAAGAATCAACATTGGGGGACGATACATCAATAACATTAGATATGCAGATGATACAGTCTTGATTGTAGACAATGAACAGGACCTACAACATTTAGTAGATGCGGTTGTTGCACACAGTGAACAACTAGGGTTAGAATTGAGTTGTAAGAAGATACAGATTATGGTCATCATTAGGAAGGAAGAAATACCACAATGCAATATACAAGTAAATGGGCATATTCTTAAGGGGATGCTAACCGTAAAATTTTTTATTCCATAATACTTAATTTCTATGTTCTTTTATGGTATAGGGTTTGATATTAAAGACTTCATTGACTACACAAAGGCTTTTGATAAAGTGAGACATGTCAACATGATAAGGATGCTTGAAGATCTACAAATTGATGGGAAAGACCTTAGACTTGTAAAAAACATATATTGGAAACAACAAGCTGCCATAAGAGTTGATAATGAAGTAAGCCAATATCAGCCTATTAAGAGAGGTGTGAGACAGGGATGTGTAATGTCTCCAGATCTGTTTTCCCTGTACAGTGAAAATATTTTCAGAAATATTGAAAATATGGAAGGAATCAACATTGGGGGACGATGCATCAATAACATTAGATATGCAGATGATACAGTCTTGATTGCAGACAATGAACAGGACCTGCAAAATTTAGTAGATGCGATTGTTACACACAGTGAACAACAAGGGTTAGAATTAAATTGTAAAAAGACACAGATTATGGTCGTCACTAGGAAGAACGAAATACCACAGTGTAATATACAAGTAAATGGGAATATTCTTCAACAAGTGAATAGGTACAATTACCTCGGAACAGTAATAACATCTGATGGGAGATGCCTTGAAGAGATTAGAACAAGAATCGCCATGGCAAAAGTAGCCTTTAGCAAGATGAAAAACATACTGACCAATAAAAAGATGTCAATTGAAACGAGAAAAAGAGTGTTGAGATGCTACATAGAACCTGTACTTTTATATGGATGTGAAGCTTGTACAATGAGCAGCCAGGCTGAAAAACATCTGATGGCTGTAGAAATGTGGTTTCTGAGGAAAATGCAAAGAATACCATGGACAGCCAGAAAGACCAATGAACAAGTCCTTCAAGAAACAAATGAAGATCGTAAACTGATCAGAAACATTAGACGTAGACAGTCACAATTTTTTGGGCATGTTATGAGAAGAAATGATTTGGAGAACTTGGTGACAACTGGTAAGATCGAGGGGAACAGACCAAGGGGAAGACCTAGAAACAAGTATCTGGATGGCTTGGCCTTGTGGCATGGTCGAGACAGAAACACGGAACTGATCCACGACTCTGTTGATCGAGTGAGATGGCAGAACATGATCGCCCACGCTTACCGGCATGGCACATGATGGATGGATGGATTAAAGACTGCTGATCGATAAAATATTGTCAAATTGACTTTGCACTTAACGGTTGCTATGGAAACCAAGATAAACAGTGGCCATATTGAATTTCTTAATATACCCATAAAACATTTATTTTTTAATGTACAGGCTAAATTCTTTGTTTTATGTGTAAGTAAATAGACCCTTTACAAGTTTAGTAGAAAATTTTAATGATATCTCTTTGCAGTTTTTTTTTTTCAAAATGTGAAAATGGTAATGACATTTTTCATGACATTTTTTTTTTTTTTAGTGTAGCACAAAAACTAAAATGTAATTTTCAAGATTAATCTACTCACAATGTAAGTGATATAATGAAGAATATCTCTGCAAAGTTTTATTGAAATCTAACGAATAGTTTTTAAAACAATTGTACTTATGTATAAAAAACTGGCGAAATGAGAAAACGGGGAAAAACTAATTATTTTTTTGTTTTTTATTACTAATGCACTCTTTTACAGAGAAAAAAGGTGTAAAACTGTACCTTGAGTGTTAAAATTGTCCTGCTGAATATGCAGGACCTCCCTCCAGAGCATGCAGCTCACCTTGTCTCTTCAGTTTGGCCGCTCGTACAGTTAGTTAGTTAGTTAGTCTTTCCTCTTGAGCCTAAGGCGGCGCATAGGGCAGAAGTCCTGTCTCTCCATGCTTGGCGGTTCACTGCTACCTGTTGTAGATCTTGGATATTTACTTGGCCATTGAATGAGCCTTCTCTAATTATGGTTCTACGCAGGGTCTCTCTTGGTCTTCCCCGTTTTCTTTTCCCTACTGGTGACCATATGAGGGCTTGATAGGGGAGTCTTGACTTGTCCATTCTGAGTACATGGCCGATGTAGTTCCAACGGCGTCTTCTTATGAAATTGGTTACTGTATCTTGCTTAATCTCTTGTCTTATTTGCGAATTGGTTCTGAAGTCTGTCCAGTGGATGTTTAGAAGTCTTCTAAGACATTTGTTCTCAAAATTGTCTAATTTTTTTATCTAAAGCTACCGTTGATTTCCAACTTTCACATCCATACGTTAACACTGGAATCACACAAGAGTTGAAGATTTTAAGTTTTGTGTGTTTGCTGAGTGTCTTTGACTTCCAGATGTTTGACAGTTTATTGAAGGCACTAGATGCCAGTGCGATTCTAGATGATATTTCTGGTGTTGAGTCCCCTGTAGATGTCATTTTGCTTCCTAGGTATGTAAAGCTGTTGACTTTTTCAAGAACGTAGCTGTTCAATTTGGTGTCATCTGAACTGTTGGTAAGATCAATAGTCTTTGTTTTTGTGGTGTTAATTTGGAGACCAATTTGCCCTGAAACATTTTGGAGGTGGTTTATTTTCTCTTGGGCATCCGGGTGTGTTGAACTCAAAAGCACTATGTCGTCGGCAAAGTCCAGGTCTTCTAGAATTTTGTCAACCCAATGGATACCCATATTTGTGTTGTTTGTGCATTTGCGCATGACCCAGTCGATAGCTATTCCAAAAAGCATCGGTGATAAGACACAACCCTGTTTCACTCCTGTTTCGACTGAGAACCAGTCAGAGTTGCCTGTTTCTGTTCTTACGCAGCAACGTGTTTCTTTGTAGAAAGATTTTATGACGTTGGTATATTTGGTAGGAAAACCATAGATGTTAAGTAGATTCCAAAGTGAAGGACGGTGGATACTGTCGAAGGCTTTTTGAAAGTCGATAAAGTTGGTGATTAATTTCGACTGGAATTCTACGGAGTCTTCAATGATTATTCTGAGGGTGAAAATGTGGTCTATGCATGACCGTTTTAGTCTGAAGCCTGCTTGTTCTTCTCTGAGCCTTTCATCTATCGCCTTTTTCAATCTCTCAAGTAACATGCTACAAAAAAGTTTTCCTGGTACTGACAATAGAGTGATACCACGCCAATTATTGCAATCAGACATATCGCCCTTTTTAGGCAGTTTGAAAATTACACCATCTATCCACTGTTGTGGTGGGGATTCGCTTTGCCAGATTTCATTGATCAGCTGTAACAAACGTTGTAAGGTGTTCTCATCTGCTGCTTTGAGCATTTCTCCTGAGATTTCATCTTCACCAACAGCTTTGTTGTTCTTCAATTTTTTGATGGCTGCTTATATCTCTTCCATGGTGAATGACCCGCAGGAGGCATCTAGTGGGGGCATAGTAATTTCTCCATCCAGGTTCGGAAGTGTCAGGCTGCGGTCTATTTAATATTTCTTTGAAATGTTCTGCCCATCGTTGCTTTTGAAGGTCATCGGATAACAATTGATTGTCTTGTTTGTCTTTGATGGGTATATTTGGTGTAGGTGAGTGATTGCATAGTTGCTTCATGATATGGAATACGGCTCTATTGTTTCCAGTTCTGGAAGCTGCTTTGGCGTCGGACGCCAGGCTGTGAATAAAGTTCTTTTTGTCTTTTCGTGCGCTTGATTTCACCTCTTTATCCAACATAGAGTATTTTTGCTTATGGGTATCATATGTAGATGTGTCTTTTGCAGAAAAAAGTGTTAGTTTTGCTTGTTTTCTTTCTTGTATCTTCGTCCATAGCTATATTTCGGACGCTCGTACAGTGTTGCGTCTTTTAGTTTGTTTGTCCTTCTTGTACTTCAGACTATTTCTTACTTGCTTCTGCATCCTAAATGTTCCTAGTCTCTGCATATGCAGGCCTGTAGAAGGTCCATAAAACTGGGCAGTGTCTTGGGCAGCAGCAGCTCCAAAGTTGAACTCTCTTGCTGCAGTTACAACTGCAAACTGAACGCGCTTGCGAGAGGCAAAGTTGTCTTTAGTGCATCGAGCCCATACCAAGCTGTGTAAACACTCATTTGAATTCTGAGTTTGTCCTGACACACATCTACTAAGTATTTTAGTTTGCGCAGTGCTGTTCCAAGGCGTTTACTGACATGGTTGATACACTCCTCTTTGTCTATCTGAATGTCATCCCCATATGGTTTGATCTTGGTAAGTTCCGCAAATGTTTTGGTGTCACCATCAGAAAGTATTGACGTGTAGCGAAGTTTATGAAGGGCCACAGACCGTCGCCACAGCACCCTTGCAGCCTCCACCTCCATCATTCCAGCAGATCCTGTGAAATTGTTGTCACAGTTTAGAAGATGTTCTGCCTTCCATGCTGCAAATTCATCTAGTTTGTCCCTGGAAAGTGTCTTACCAGTGGTTTCACACACCTGGCAATATGTGGACATAACATGGGCATCTATGCAAAGTCCTGTAAGAACATCCACTGCACAGCCAACTCCAATGTGGGATGTGTGGCCTCTAGTCAGCCAAGTGCCATCAAAGCTGACAAATCAAATCAAATCAAATCAAATCAACTTTATTAGGGTCACAAATTGGGCGCGCAGGCCCGTCTTACATTCGGCCCTTCCAATCACTCGTCTTTCGTTCATCAAGAGCATTATACATTTACATAGGAAGAAAAATAAACATTGTGAAATGAATGTTGTAAACATAAACAAGGCTAAACATGGAGAAAAATGTGTACATAAAAAGTATGTGACGTAAAAGTAGTGATGCCAGCGCGTCCCACACACACACACACCACACACACTCTCTCTCTCACTCTCACTCATTCACTCACACACACACACCACACACCACACACACACTCTCTCTCTCTCTCTCATTCACTCTCACTCTCACTCATTCACTGACACACACACACTCTCACTCATTCACTCTCCCGCTCACTCATTCACTCTCCCGTTCACTCATACACTCTCCCGCTCACTCATTCACTCTCCCGCTCACTCATTCACTCTCCCGCTCACTCATTCACTCTCCCGCTCACTCATTCACTCTCACGCTCACTCATTCTGTCTCTCCCGCTCACTCATTCACTCTCCCGCTCACTCATTCACTCTCCCGCTCACTCATTCACTCTCCCGTTCAATCATTCACGCTCCCGCTCACTCATTCACTCTCACTCATTCACTCTCACACTCACTCATTCACTGTCCCGCTCACTCATTCACTCGGCCGCTCACTCATTCACTCTCACGCTCACTCATTCACTCCCACGCTCAATCATTCACTCTCCCGCTCACTGATTCACTCTCACGCTCACTGATTCACTCTCACGCTCACTCATTCCTTCTCACGCTCACTCATTCACTTTCACTCTCACGCTCACTCAATCACTCTCACGCTCACTCATTCACTCTCACGCTCACTCATTCACTCTCACGCTCACTCATTCACTCTCCCGCTCAATCATTCACTCTCCCGCTCACTCATTCACTCTCACTAATTCACTCTCCCGCTCACTCATTCACTCTTCCGCTCACTCATTCACTCTCCCGCTCACTCATTCACTCTCACGCTCACTAATTCACTCTCACGCTCACTCATTCACTCTCCCGCTCACTGATTCACTCTCCCTCATTCACTCACACTCATTCACTCCCACACACAGACACTCTCACTCATTCGCTCTCACGCTCACTCATTCACTCTCCCGCTCACTCATTCACCCTCACGCTCACTCATTCACTCTCACGCTCACTCATTCACTCTCCCGCTCACTCATTCACTCTCACTCATTCACTCTCCCGCTCACTCATTCACTCCCACGCTCAATCATTCACTCTCCCGCTCACTCATTCACTCTCACGCTCACTCATTCACTTTCACGCTCACTCATTCACTTTCACGCTCACTCATTCACTCTCACACTCACTCATTCACTCTCACGCTCACTCATTCTGTCTCTCATTTACACCCACTCACTCTCTCACTCAAACTACAGTAATGAACATAAGTTTAGATTATACATGATAAAATAAAATGGTATTTAACTGATAATATGACAGATGAGAATACACAAACATATGGATTCGCGTGTTACATAACATGCGTGTTACATGACATGCATCTGCTGAGCTCTCTCTCTCTCTCTCTCTCTCTCTCTCTCTCTCTCTCTCTCTCTCACTCTCTCTGTATTCTTTCATATACACACACTCACACGCATGCGTACGCTCACACACACACACACACACTCTCTCTCTTTCTCTCTCATTCACTCTCACTCTCACTAATTCACTCTCCCGCTCACTCATTCACTCTCACGCTCACTCATTCGCTCTCACGCTCACTCATTCACTCTCCCGCTCACTCATTCACTCTCCCGCTCACTCATTCACTCTCACGCTCACTCATTCACTCTCACGCTCACTAATTCACTCTCCCGCTCACTCTTTCATTCTCCCGCTCACTCATTTACTCTCCCGCTCACTCATTCACTCTCCCGCTCACTCATTCACTCTCACGCTCACTCATTCTGTCTCTCCCGCTCACTCATTCACTCTCCCGCTCACTCATTCACTCTCCCGCTCACTCATTCACTCTCCCGTTCAATCATTCACTCTCGCTCATTCACTCTCACGCTCACTCATTCACTCTCACGCTAACTCATTCACTGTCCCGTTCAATCATTCACTCTGCCGCTCACTCATTCACTCTCACACATTTACTCTCACGCTCACTCATTCACTCTCACGCTCACTCATTCACTCTCCCGCTCACTGATTCACTCTCACGCTCACTCATTCACTCTCACGCTCACTCATTCCTTCTCACGCTCACTCATTCACTCTCACTCATTCACTCTCACTCATTCACTCTCACACTCACTCATTCACTCTCACGCTCACTCATTCACTCTCCCGCTCACTCATTCACTCTCCCGCTCACTCATTCACTCTCCCGTTCAATCATTCACTCTCGCTCATTCACTCTCACGCTCACTCATTCACTCTCACGCTAACTCATTCACTGTCCCGTTCAATCATTCACTCTGCCGCTCACTCATTCACTCTCACACATTTACTCTCACGCTCACTCATTCACTCTCACGCTCACTCATTCACTCTCCCGCTCACTGATTCACTCTCACGCTCACTCATTCACTCTCACGCTCACTCATTCCTTCTCACGCTCACTCATTCACTCTCACTCATTCACTCTCACTCATTCACTCTCACACTCACTCATTCACTCTCCCGCTCACTCATTCACTCTCCCGCTCACTCATTCACTCTCCCGCTCACTCATTCACTCTCCCGCTCACTCATTCACTCTCCTGCTCACTCATTCACTCTCACGCTCACTCATTCACTCTCACGCTCACTCATTCACTCACACACACAGACACTCTCACTCATTCACTCTCCCGCTCACTCATTCGCTCTCACGCTCACTCATTCACTCTCCCGCTCACTCATTCACCCTCACGCTCACTCTTTCACTCTCACTCATTCACTCCCCCGCTCACTCATTCACTCTCACTCATTCACTCTCCCGCTCACTCATTCACTCTCACGCTCAATCATTCACTCTCCCGCTCACTCATTCACTATCACGCTCACTCATTTACTCTCATGCTCACTCATTCACTCTCACGCTCACTCATTCACTCTCACGTTCACTCATTCTGTCTCACACTCACTCACTCTCTCACTCAAACTACAGAAATGAACATAAGTTTAGATTATACATGATAAAATCAAATGGTATTTAACTTATAATATGACAGATGAGAATACACAAACATATGGATTCGCGTGTTACATAACATGCGTGTTACATGACATGCATCTGCTCAGCTCTCTCTCTCTCTCTCTCTCTCTCTCTCTCTCTCTCTCTCTGTATTCTTTCATATACACACACTCACACGCATGCGCGCGCTCACACACACACACACACACACACACACACTAACACATCAACTCTCCCACTGTCTCACTCTCTAACACACAATCCTACACACACACACTCACTCTATCAATCGCACTCTCTCACACATACACGTACACATGAACGCATGCACGCACGCACACACTCCCTCACTCACTCTCACACATACACGTACGAATGCATGCACTGACACATTCCCCCACCATTTCTCGCTCAATCACTCTCTCCACACACACGCATGCACACGCGCATTCACTCTCTCCCTCTCTCTGACACCCACTCTCTCTCTCTCGCTCCCACACGCACACACATATATAGTGAACAATTATAATGAACAATTATACCAGTAATTATACCTGACACTAATATCTAGCACATCATTGTCATGTAGAGTTATGCCTGACTGTTGTGCATGAGCCTGTCGAACATACTTTACGGTTTGAGAAAAAACAGTGTCCTCCAGACCTTATATCTTTGAATATAGTTTATTCGCTTTGATGTGAAATGTTTTGTGATGAAGACCTTGCAGGTTCATGTTTTCACAAAAATTGTTGAATGTCGTTGCATCCATCCCACAAACTAATGCTGAATATACTGACTGGCTGTTGACAGCAAAAGATCTATCCCCATCATTACTTCTTGCAGATAGGTATCTTCCACACACTACTTCTTCACAACAAGAGCAGTAAACCTCTGCATACACAGCTAATCCCTTGGCTTTCTTGCTGTCAGTTTTCAAAATAAGACTAGCATTTTTACAAACTGGACAACATAACAATTTGATTATTGCCTCAATTTCTGAACAATCAACTATTTCTCTGAACCCAGATTTACCGTTGGTGTTGGAGTGTTGACAATATGATTATTCAAAGAGAACCATGTCACTGTTGCCTTTGTTGAGTTGACCATTGCCTCAGCTTCAGCACACGAAGTGCTTATGTGACTGAGTTTGGTTTGTAGTTCCACAGCAACCTGATCTCTATCCTTACCCTGACGATACACTAAAACATCATCTGCATACGACACTGTCCTCCCCGGTCCTATGATTTGCTCTCTGGTGATTCTCACAGTGTAGGTGTTGAACAGCACCAGAGATAATGGTGATCCCTGTGGTAGGCCAGGATATATTGTTGGTTCCAAAATCCAACTGCCACATGTTAAAACTACTTTCCATTGGAAGAGGGCTGCAGTGATCCAACTAAGAAGTAAAGGACTTATCTTGAGTTCAAGAAGCTGAAGCATTAAAAAATTCAATGATATTCTGTTGTATGCGTCCTCAAGATCAATCGCTGCAGCAAATGTTTCAATGCCTGAGTAGAAACCTTCATAGACATCATGGGCAAAAACTGCTGTATAGGTCCAAGTTTCTATTTTTTTATGGTACCCTCCCAGGGTAGGTGAGAAAACACCATGCTGGATTGATATTTTTCTGGCACTTAACTTCTCCAGCAGCTTTCCTATTGTATTCTGCATGGTTGTTACTCGATTTCTCTAAATTTTTGTGTGGTCTTTGCCAGGCTTCGGCAAGGGAATCAGATAGCTGTGTAAACCACTCCTCCTTGACTGGAGGATAAGGTTGAAGGCAAGTGAGCAAGAGGTAGACAATGATACAAGTGGGAAGATAGCATCCAGAGATGGACAAACAGCAGTCTGACAGACTGCATAATCAGGACGAGAGACAGTGTTGGAGATCCATTGCAATCAATCTTCATTATGGAGATGGCACATGATTGATTGAAGATAAAACTCTATGGAGGTGATATTTAGAGTTTAGATAGCAATTAGAAAACACTTTGTGGAGATAATACTTGCAGCTTAGACTGCTGTATAGATATAGAATGTTATAGATAATGATCTCTGAACATGTGTAACTTGTCTTTCTGTTACCTTTGTGTTTTGCCACATCAGTGGCCAAATGTGAGTTCTACAATGCTGCTGGCTCAGTCAAGGACAGGATCGGCTACAGAATGGTGGAAGATGCTGAGATTGCTGGACAGATCAAACCTGGGGATGTGCTGATTGAGCCCACATCAGGAAATACCGGTATGGTTACAGGCAACACTTAAACTGTCTATGTCAAACACAAGTTTCTCACTTGCGACCTGTTGATTGCAGGCACACATTTTTGTAATTCTGCCACATCAGCATGAGTTCAGCACTGGGAATAGTTTTTCTCTGTGCTTTATCTAGTTCACAAATCACACACATCAGCATGAGTTCAGCGCTGGGAATAGTTTTTCTCTGTGCTTTATCTAGTTCACAAATCACACACATCAGCATGAGTTCAGCGCTGGGAATAGTTTTTCTCTGTGCTTTATCTAGTTCACAAATCACACACATCAGCATGAGTTCAGCGCTGGGAATAGTTTTTCTCTGTGCTTTATCTAGTTCACAAATCACACACATCAGCATGAGTTCAGCGCTGGGAATAGTTTTTCTCTGTGCTTTATCTAGTTCACAAATCACACACATCAGCATGAGTTCAGCGCTGGGAATAGTTTTTCTCTGTGCTTTATCTAGTTCACAAATCACACACATCAGCATGAGTTCAGCACTGGGAATAGTTTTTCTCTGTGCTTTATCTAGTTCACAAATCACACACATCAGCATGAGTTCAGCGCTGGGAATGGTTTTTCTCTGTGCTTTATCTAGTTCACAAATCACACACATCAGCATGAGTTCAGCGCTGGGAATAGTTTTTCTCTGTGCTTTATCTAGTTCACAAATCACATCTTACCATGTGTCATGTCTTTGACCTAGTATAGTTTATAATCACATCTTGCCATGTGTCCTGTGTTGAGTTGAGTTGAGTTGAGTCAAGAACCCACATCACTGCACTCAGGACATTCCCATACGTGCTCAGTCCCCTCGTTCAATAGCCAGCAAAGAGTCATACTACTAATCGTTCCCATCGCTATCTGATTAAATGTTCTCCTGGTCTTCCCTCTCAGTTTTGAGATTCTTCCAGAACCCCTGCCGATCCCCCTCAATCTAATTCTTTCCACATATGGGTTCTCAATCTGTTCCTCCACCTTCTCCACCTGGTCCCACATGCATACAACCACCTCCCCCTTGTCCATAGGCAAGATACCACCAAGAGGTGCATTCCCTGTTAGCCTTTCAGCCTGTTCATTCTCCCGTACAACTGCATGGCCAGGGCAAAAAAAAAACCATACAAATCTCACAATCTGTGACCTCTGAAGCAATGAGAGCCATTCCACACGAAACATTCCTTTCTCCATCTTGCTAAGCATATTCTTTGAATCCATAATGAACACGTGTGTTGCAGTAGTCTCCTCTAGCCACCGGAATGCCGCTGTTACTGCCTCCACCTCCATTCTCATGCTGGAGGTCATAGTCTCATATGCCAGGCTGTCCGTTTTCAAGACTCGCCCATTAGCCTTTGCAATAAAGCCCCAGCCACTACGTCTGTTTCTCACCACTGACCCATCGGTGTAGATGCTTGCTTGCTTGCTTGTGTTCATTGGCTTGAGCTCCAACGCAAAGTCCTGTATGTCGGATGAAGGCATCCTGTTGTCCAACATCAGTGTGATGTCATACAGGACCTGAGGTTTGCGTGAATATCCGTTGTCCCATGTCTGGCTTATTGGTGTGCAGACTGGTGGTTCCTCGCCGTACAGGCAGACACTCTCCGACTTCGGAGGAATCAACGATCCTATTGACTTTAGCCAGGACCCCGAAGGGACCTGTTGCCCAGGACGCTCGGCGAGGACGCGTCAATAGGTCTTGGCCAGTATATAACCCGGCCCTGGTGCCTTTGAAACACCTCTGCGTCCCATCGGTGTAGATGACTGTGTCACCTTAGTTAGTTAGTTAGTTAGTCGCGGTTCCAACTTCACGGCAACGGGTTGTCCCCATATTGCTCCGTTCCTGTGCCAGTGAATATCACACAAAATGCTCCTCACTGCCAAAAGTGAATAATGGAATAGACAGGAGTATCGGCAAGCCAACAGCCCGCACAGGTACACTGTGCATAATGCCGCCGCCAGAATGCCAACACAAAAGTCCTCCATGTGTCACCTTGATGTGTGTTACTCTGGATCAGCTGTTGCACTTCAAACTCAATGCTGCCCGCTGCCCATTCTCTGCACTCATGACCCACTGTTATTATTACATTGTGCCAGTCTGTCATGTGATCCGGAATCTCAACCCACTCTCTTTCACGATTGATGGTCTCTAGGTCACACACCTGACTTATAGAAAGTTCTGCCTGTGCCATCCAGGACCTGCCTCGTCTTAGTCTATGACGCTTTACCATATCCATTGCTGCATGCAGCGGGTGATTCCTGTCTGCGGCAACTCTCAGGTACCATTTAGCCTGAAGGACCCTATACCTTTCTGTCATTGTAGGTAGGGCCAGGATATGCCTCATGCAGATAATTGGTGTGTCCTTTGTGCACCCCAGTATTATCCGCAGTGCAGCATTCTGCATGCGCTCCAACCTTTCAAGCTGGCTTTTTGATACTGTCAGCAGCCCTAAACCATACTCAATGACAGAAATTATTAACTTCTGAAAGAGCCTGTACATCATCCTCTGATCTACCCCGGTTGCTGCCATAGCCCTCAATGCATTAAGTCGCCTACCAGCCTTCACCACCAAATCCTCCACATGATCCTTAAAAGACAAACACCTGTCAAAGTTTATACCCAAGTACTTCAATTTACTCTCTCGACTAAGAGGACATCCATTCAACATAATCCATCCATTCATCATGTGCCATGCCGGTAAGCGTGGGCGGTCATGTTCTGCCATCTCACTCGATCAACAAAGTCGTGGATCAGTTCCGTGTTTCTGTCTCGACCATGCCACAAGGCCAAGCCATCCAGATACTTGTTTCTAGGTCTTCCCCTTGGTCTGTTCCCCTCGATCTTACCAGTTGTCACCAAGTTCTCCAAATCATTTCTTCTCATAACATGCCCAAAAAATTGTGACTGTCTACGTCTAATGTTTCTGATCAGTTTACGATCTTCATTTGTTTCTTGAAGGACTTGTTCATTGGTCTTTCTGGCTGTCCATGGTATTCTTTGCATTTTCCTCAGAAACCACATTTCTACAGCCATCAGATGTTTTTCAGCCTGGCTGCTCATTGTCCAAGCTTCACATCCATATAAAAGTACAGGTTCTATGTAGCATCTCAA
This sequence comes from Cepaea hortensis, assembly GCA_963921405.1. Lineage (NCBI taxonomy): Eukaryota > Metazoa > Mollusca > Gastropoda > Stylommatophora > Helicidae > Cepaea > Cepaea hortensis. The sequence continues at coordinate 528,947,081 of OY992876.1, forward strand.
CACTCTTTTTCTCGTTTCAATTGACATCTTTTTATTGGTCAGTATGTTTTTCATCTTGCTAAAGGCTACTTTTGCCATGGCGATTCTTGTTCTAATCTCTTCAAGGCATCTCCCATCAGATGTTATTACTGTTCCGAGGTAATTGTACCTATTCACTTGTTGAAGAATATTCCCATTTACTTGTATATTACACTGTGGTATTTCGTTCTTCTTAGTGACGACCATAATCTGTGTCTTTTTACCATTTAATTCTAACCCTAATTGTTCACTGTGTGTATCAACCTCATCCACTAAATGTTGCAGATCCTGTTCATTGTCTGCAATCAAGACTGTATCATCTGCATATCTAATGTTATTGATGCATCGTCCCCCAATGTTGATTCCTTCCATATTTTCAATATTTCTGAAAATATTTTCACTGTACAGGGAAAACAGATCTGGAGACATTACACATCCCTGTCTCACACCTCTCTTAATAGGCTGATATTGGCTTACTTCATTATCAACTCTTATGGCAGCTTGTTGTTTCCAATATATGTTTTTTACAAGTCTAAGGTCTTTCCCATCAATTTGTAGATCTTCAAGCATCCTTATCATGTTGACATGTCTCACTTTATCAAAAGCCTTTGTGTAGTCAATAAAGCAAAGGTGTAGATCTTTGTTTACTTCTATAGAACGTTCGATTACGGTTCTCAGTATATACACAGCATTTACTGTACCCTTGCCTACTACAAACCCACATTGTTCTTCTCCTATTTCAGGTTGTATTTTCTTCCTAACTCTTTGCATGATAATTCTTAGCAAAATCTTCGTGATGTGACTCATTATACTAATTGTTCGATGTTGATCACATTCCAAGGCTCCTGATTTCTTTGGGATTGCAATAAATACAGAATTACATAACTCATGTGGTATATTTCCAGTATCATATATTGTATTAAGCAGACTGGTAACTTTATCTATTCCATATTCTTCTAAAGCATTAATCATTTCTGTTGTGACGCTGTCTGGACCGGGGGTTTTGCCAGATTTCATATGATTAAGAGCATTCTGAACCTCCGTCTTCAAAATTGCTGGCCCTTCATTGTTATTTTGAACAATATATTGTTCGTCTCTGCTATCGTCATAAAGGTTTTTCACGTAATCTGACCATACATGTAAAATCTGATCTTTTTCTATTATGACTCTTCCATCTTTTGTCTTTAGGCAGCCTGCTGATGTACGTGTTCTTTGATTAGTAATCTCCTGAATTCTTTTGTGCATTAGTTTCGCATTTTTACTGTTGTGTCAATATAATACCTGGGACATCTGCCTTGACGATCTGGTTATCCAGTGAGTACCACACAACCGATGCCTTGTCTGGGTTTAAAATGGCCCCTGCGTCCCTGCACCACTCCGTCACCTTGTCTACCGCCACCTGTACGTCTTTAGCCAAACTGGCCCTGTCTCTGCCCTGTCTGTACACCAGCACATCATCTGCAAATGTCAAGATTCCATCCACACCTGGTGTCTCAATAGCTGCGATTTTGCTGGTGTAGACATTAAAGAACAACGAGGACAAGGCAGATCCCTGCAGCAACCCAGGTATAATAGTACAGGGGTCAGAAGTTGTCCTGTGTTTGACCTAGTATAGTTTATAATCACATCTTGCCATGTGTCCTGTGTTTGACCTAGTGTAGTATAGTTTACGATCACATCTCGCCATGTGTCCTGTGTTTGATCTATATTGTTTACAATCACATCTTGCCATGTGTCCTGTGTTTGACCTAGTATAGTTTATGATCACATCTTGCCATGTACCCCGTGTTTGACCTACTATAGTTTATGATCACATCTTGCCATGTGTCCTGTGTTTGATCTATATTGTTTACAATCACATCTTGCCATGTGTCCTGTGTTTGACCTAGTATTGTTTATGATCACATCTTGCCATGTACCCCGTGTTTGACCTACTATAGTTTATGATCACATCTTGCCATGTGTCCTGTGTTTGATCTATATTGTTTACAATCACATCTTGCCATGTGTCCTGTGTTTGACCTAGTATAGTTTACGATCACATCTCGCCATGTGTTCTGTGTTTGATCTATATTGTTTACAATCACATCTTGCCATGTACCCCGTGTTTGACCTAGTATAGTTTATGATCACATCTTGCCATGTGTCCTGTGTTTGACCTAGTATAGTTTATGATCACATCTTGCCATGTGTCCCGTGTTTAACCTACTATAGTTTATGATCACATCTTGCCATGTGTCCTGTGTGTGATCTATATTGTTTACAATCACATCTTGCCATGTGTCCTGTGTTTGACCTACTATAGTTTATGATCACATCTTGACATGTGTCCTGTGTTTGACCTACTATAGTTTATACACACATCTTGCCATGTGTCCTGTGTTTGTCCTAGTATAGTTTATGATCACATCTTGCCATGTGTCCTGTGTTTGACCTACTATAGTTTATGATCACATCTTGCCATGTGTCCTGTGTTTGACCTACTATAGTTTATGATCACATCTTGCTATGTGTCCTGTGTTTGACCTACTATAGTTTATGATCACATCTTGCCATGTGTCCTGTGTTGTATATAGTATAGTATAGTTTATGATCACATCTTGCCATGTGTCCTGTGTTTTACTTAGTATAGTTTATAATCACATATTGCCATGTGTCCTGTGTTTGACTTAGTATAGTTTACAATCACATCTTGCCATGTGTCCTGTGTTTTACCTAGTATAGTGTAGTTTATGATCACATCTTGCCATGTGACCTGTGTTTGATCTAATATAGTTTACAATCACATCTTGCCATGTGTCCTGTGGTTTACCTAGTATAGTATAATTTATGATCACATCTTGCCATGTGTCCTGTGTTTTACTTAGTATAATTTATGATCATATCTTGCCATGTGTCCTGTGTTTGACCTAGTATAGTTTATGATCATATCTTGCCATGTGTCCTGTGTTTGACCTAGTATAGTTTATGATCATATCTTGCCATGTGTCCTGTGTTTGATGTACTATAGTTTATGATCACATCTTGCCATGTGTCCTGTGTTTGACCTAGTATAGTTTATGATCACATCTTGCCATGTGTCCTGTGTTTGACCTACTATAGTTTATGATCACATCTTGCCATGTGTCCTGTGTTTGACCTACTATAGTTTATGATCACATCTTGCCATGTGTCCTGTGTTTGACCTACTATAGTTTATGATCATATCTTGCCATGTGTCCTGTGTTTGATGTACTATAGTTTATGATCATATCTTGCCATGTGTCCTGTGTTTTAACTAGTATAGTATAGTTTATGCAAATTAAGGAAACTCTTTATAAAACTGCCGTAAGGGTTTACGGCACTGTGGATCATAAGAGGCAGGACTGGTTTGCGGCCAACAGCGAGACTCTGCAGCCCTTGATTGATAAGAAGAAGAAAGCTCTCTTAAGAAACAAGGAAAGACCAACGCGTAACACTCTGAGTGAGCTAAGGCAAGCTAGGAAGGATGTGCAAAAGGCTGCCAGGCAGTGTGCAAATGATTATTGGATCAAGTTATGTGAGTCCATTCAAATCGCAAGTGATAAGGGAGACATAAGAAGCATGTATGAAGGAATAAAGAAAGCCTGTGGTCCAGTGATCAAAAGAAGTGCACCATTGAAAACCTTGACTGGAGAAATCATCACTGATAAGAAACAGCAGATGGACAGATGGGTAGAGCACTATTTGGAGCTTTACTCAAGTGAGACCAAACTAGCGGATGATGCCCTCAACGCCATAGAGGCTCTACCAACTCTTGACCACCTGGACACACTTCCCACCATAACAGAAGTTAAGTGTGCTATAAATGAACTTGCATCTGGCAAGGCTCCAGGTAAGGATGGGATTCCAATAGAGGTTATCAGGAGTGGGCAAGACACACTCACTATACAGATCCACCAGCTAATAGAGCTATGCTGGCGTGAAGGACAAGTCCCACAGGATTTCAAAGATTCAAGCATCATAACACTGTACAAGAACAAGGGCGATCGGAGCGACTGCAACAACTATAGGGGTATCTCACTTCTGTGTATTGTTGGAAAAGTATTTGCCAGAATTGTTCTGCGCAGACTTCAAGTCCTAGGAGATCAAGTCTACCCCGAATCACAGTGTGGCTTTCGACAGAACCGGTCTACCACTGATATGATATTCTCATTGCGACAAATGCAAGAAAAATGTCGTGAACAGAATCAACCACTGTTTATTGCCTTCATCGACCTCACAAAGGCATTTGATTTGGTCAGTCGTGAAGGTCTGTTCAAGGCACTAAAGAAGATTGGCTGCCCACCAACTCTTCTGTCCATTGTGGAATCGTTCCACACAGGCATGAAGGGTATAATCAAGTTTGATGGTGCAACTTCTGAAGAATTTGAAATCAAGAGTGGAGTTAAGCAAGGTTGTGTACTAGCTCCCACCCTCTTTGGAATATACTTTTCACTTCTACTGAAATATGCATTTCGTGATCAGGATGGTGGTATATACATTCACTCACGCTCAGATGGCGGCCTCTACAATGCTCAGAGATTGAAGGCTAAGACCAAAATTAGGAGGGTACTGATCAGAGAGTTGCTTTTTGCAGATGATGCTGCAGTTACGACCCACTCTGAGGAAGAATTGCAATGTCTACTATCTGCATTCTCCAATGCTTGTTCTGAATTTGGTTTAACAATTAGCAAAAAGAAGACACAGATTATGTCACAAGGTGCACATGGGGTACCATCAATCTTTATTGACGACACAGAACTAGAGATAGTAGACCATTTTACATATCTAGGATCAGTGGTAAATAGCAAATTATCCCTAGATCAGGAAATCAACATCAGGATTGGTAAAGCAGCAACAACAATACAGGTTAAGAAAAAGAGTCTGGGAGAACAGGAAGCTTACTGCCAAAACAAAAGTCCTTGTCTATCAAGCCTGTGTCCTTAGTACTCTTCTCTATGGCAGTGAAACCTGGACAACTTACTCACGCCAAGAGAAACGTTTAAACAGCTTTCATATGCGGTGTCTGCGAAGAATTCTTGGTATTAAGTGGCAAGACAAAATCACAAATACTGAAGTATTGAAAAGATCAGGTTGTGTGACAGTTTATTCCATGCTCAGTCTTCGTAGACTTAGATGGATAGGACATCTTAGGAGGATGGATGATGGTAGAATACCAAAGGATATCTTTTTTGGTGAATTACAGATGGGTAAGAGATCTCAGGGTCGGCCTCTACTACGATACAAAGATGTGTGTAAGCGGGACATGATTGATACCGGCATTGATAATGCACATTGGGAGCAAGTCGCCGCTGAACGTGTTGCATGGAGGGCAAATATCAGAAATGGAATAAAGTCAAAGGAGAATATTATTGCAGAAAAGTCACACACCAAGCGTTTGAGACGTAAGATGGTGCATGATGGTGGAAATGACCACGTGTTCACATGCACCCACTGTGAACGGACATTTACAGCGCAAATTGGCCTTATCAGTCACACTCGCTACCGCCATAGTTAAAAGTTATTATGCCTTTTTAAAGCACAAACTATCGTCTGTCAAGACGGCAAGGTGCCAATGCAAAATAGTTTGTACTCACATCTTGCCATGTGTCCTGTGTTTGACCTAGTATAGTTTGTACTCACATCTTGCCATGTGTCCTGTGTTTGACCTAGTATAGTTTGTACTCACATCTTGCCATGTGTCCTGTGTTTGACCTAGTATAGTTTGTACTCACATCTTGCCATGTGTCCTCTGTTTGACCTAGTATAGTTTGTACTCACATCTTGCCATGTGTCCTGTGTTTTACCTAGTATAGTATAGTTTATGATCACATCTTGCCATGTGTCCTGTGTTTGACCTAGTATAGTATAGTTTATGATCACATCTTGCCATGTGTCCTCTGTTTGACCTAGTATAGTTTATGATCACATCTTGCCATGTGTCCTGTGTTTGACCTAGTATAGTTTATACTCACATCTTGCCATGTGTCCTGTGTTTGACCTAGTATAGTTTGTACTCACATCTTGCCATGTGTCCTGTGTTTGACCTAGTATAGTTTGTACTCACATCTTGCCATGTGTCCTGTGTTTGACCTAGTATAGTTTGTACTCACATCTTGCCATGTGTCCTGTGTTTGACCTAGTATAGTTTGTACTCACATCTTGCCATGTGTCCTCTGTTTGACCTAGTATAGTTTGTACTCACATCTTGCCATGTGTCCTGTGTTTTACCTAGTATAGTATAGTTTATGATCACATCTTGCCATGTGTCCTGTGTTTGACCTAGTATAGTATAGTTTATGATCACATCTTGCCATGTGTCCTCTGTTTGACCTAGTATAGTTTATGATCACATCTTGCCATGTGTCCTGTGTTTTACCTAGTATAGTTTGTACTCACATCTTGCCATGTGTCCTCTGTTTGACCTAGTATAGTTTATGATCACATCTTGCCATGTGTCCTGTGTTTTACCTAGTATAGTATAGTTTATGCTCACATCTTGCCATGTGTCCTGTGTTTGACCTAGTATAGTTTGTACTCACATCTTGCCATGTGTCCTGTGTTTGATCTAGTATAGTTTGTACTCACATCTTGTCATGTGTCCTGTGTTTTACCTAGTATAGTATAGTTTATGATCACATCTTGCCATGTGTCCTGTGTTTGACCTAGTATAGTTTGTACTCACATCTTGCCATGTGTCCTCTGTTTGACCTAGTATAGTTTATGATCACATCTTGCCATGTGTCCTGTGTTTTACCTAGTATAGTATAGTTTATGCTCACATCTTGCCATGTGTCCTGTGTTTGACCTAGTATAGTTTGTACTCACATCTTGCCATGTGTCCTGTGTTTGATCTAGTATAGTTTGTACTCACATCTTGTCATGTGTCCTGTGTTTTACCTAGTATAGTATAGTTTATGCTCACATCTTGCCATGTGTCCTGTGTTTGACCTAGTATAGTTTGTACTCACATCTTGTCATGTGTCCTCTGTTTGACCTAGTATAGTTTATGATCACATCTTGTCATGTGTCCTGTGTTTTACCTAGTATAGTATAGTTTATGATCACATCTTGCCATGTGTCCTGTGTTTGACCTAGTATAGTTTGTACTCACATCTTGCCATGTGTCCTCTGTTTGACCTAGTATAGTTTATGATCACATCTTGCCATGTGTCCTGTGTTTGATGTACTATAGTTTATGATCACATCTTGCCATGTGTCCTGTGTTTGATCTACTATAGTTTATGATCACATCTTGCCATGTGTCCTGTGTTTGACCTAGTATAGTTTGTACTCACATCTTGCCATGTGTCCTCTGTTTGACCTAGTATAGTTTATGATCACATCTTGCCATGTGTCCTGTGTTTGACCTAGTATAGTTTGTACTCACATCTTGCCATGTGTCCTCTGTTTGACCTAGTATAGTTTATGATCACATCTTGCCATGTGTCCTGTGTTTTACCTAGTATACTATAGTTTATGATCACATCTTGCCATGTGTCCTGTGTTTGACCTAGTATAGTTTGTACTCACATCTTGCCATGTGTCCTCTGTTTGACCTAGTATAGTTTATGATCACATCTTGCCATGTGTCCTGTGTTTGACCTAGTATAGTTTGTACTCACATCTTGCCATGTGTCCTCTGTTTGACCTAGTATAGTTTATGATCACATCTTGCCATGTGTCCTGTGTTTTACCTAGTATACTATAGTTTATGATCACATCTTGCCATGTGTCCTGTGTTTGACCTAGTATAGTTTGTACTCACATCTTGCCATGTGTCCTCTGTTTGACCTAGTATAGTTTATGATCACATCTTGCCATGTGTCCTGTGTTTGACCTAGTATAGTTTGTACTCACATCTTGCCATGTGTCCTCTGTTTGACCTAGTATAGTTTGTACTCACATCTTGCCATGTGTCCTGTGTTTTACCTAGTATAGTATAGTTTATACGCACATCTTGCCATGTGTCCTGTGTTTTACCTAGTATAGTATAGTTTATACGCACATCTTGCCATGTGTCCTGTGTTTGACCTAGTATAGTTTGTACTCACATCTTGTCATGTGTCCTGTGTTTTACCTAGTATAGTATAGTTTATGATCACATCTTGCCATGTGTCCTGTGTTTGACCTAGTATAGTTTGTACTCACATCTTGTCATGTGTCCTCTGTTTGACCTAGTATAGTATAGTTTATGATCACATCTTGCCATGTGTCCTGTGTTTGACCTAGTATAGTTTGTACTCACATCTTGTCATGTGTCCTCTGTTTGACCTAGTATAGTATAGTTTATGATCACATCTTGCCATGTGTCCTGTGTTTGACCTAGTATAGTTTGTACTCACATCTTGCCATGTGTCCTCTGTTTGACCTAGTATAGTTTATGATCACATCTTGCCATGTGTCCTGTGTTTGATGTACTATAGTTTATGAGTACAGCACATCTTGCTAATTGTTTAACCTAGTGTAGTTTATGAGTACAGCATGTCTTGCTAATTGTGCCATGTTTGACCTAGTGTAGTTTATGAATACAGCACATCTTGCTAATTGTTCCATGTTTGACCTAGTGTAGTTTATGAGTACAGCACGTCTTGCTAATTGTTCCATGTTTGACCTAGTGTAGTTTATGAGAACAGCATGTCTAGCTAATTGTTCCATGTTTGACCTAGTCTAGGTTATGAGTACAGCACATCATGCTAACTGTTCCATGTTTGACCTAGTGTAGTTTATAAACATATCTTACAATGTTGATAACATAATATGTTGTTATTGGATTGATATTCTTTGATGATTTAAGAAGACATCACTAAGGGTGTTATTGGAATGATATCCTTTGATGATTTAATAAGACATCACTAAGGATGTTATTAGATTGATATCCTTTGATGATTTAATAAGACATCACCAAGGGAGTCTCCGTGGTGAAGTGGTCAAGCCGTCTGCTCGTGCTCCGAAGGTTGTGGGTTTGATTTCATTCATGAGTGCATTTTTCTTGGAGACTCATGGGGGTTGTTGCCGGAGCTACGGAGTTCGTGCTTTGTCTGATGCTTTCTGTAGGCCGCCCTGGGGAAAGAGACCGAGCCATATGGGATTGACATATGCCTGGGTCATTGACATTGAGATGAGTGACCTGTGTAGCGGGACTACGAGAAAAACAATCAACCTTGAGAAATAATGGGGCGGGTGTGAGTGGATACCCCTAGGGTGGATGAAGCGAAAGACAGTTGAGTGTTGTGTGAAGTCAGGAGACTTGAAAGTCAGTGAGAGAAGAGACCGACTGCGGGTCAGGTCGTTTAAGGCAGTGGATGTTTTGACTCCGAACGGGTCGGGAGTTGAAGGATAGAAGCGGAGGTAGGATGGATAGAGCTCCGTCCTGGATTGTGTTGTTCTCCGAGTTTGAATGCAGGCCTAAAACCCAGAGTGGGGTGGATAGTGAGTGTAGGCCTATACCCATTGTGTGGGTTGTCGTGTGTGAGGTCCAGCTAGGGCTAGTAGCTGGATACCTGTCGTGTACATTTGAGAGTAAGGAGGCCTTGAGAAGGCAGTGAGGTGTGCGGATTAAGTGTGAGGAGGATATACTTATTCGGTGGATTTACATTGTGTTTTCTGGATGTATAAACATGTTCCGTTTGTCTGTGTTCAGTCTGTATTAAAGGATTATGTGCGCCAACTCAATATTGTTTAATGACTGATGGATGTGTATTACTGGGGTGAGTTGCATTGTGAGACAGTTAGATAGCTCAATTGACACACCAGGAGTATCGTTACCTAGACAACGACCAATATCACGCACTTAACATCAAAGAACTTTGTGATAGGGATAAAACCTGAGGCAGTGAAGTCGATTCTCTCGACATTTTAAAGACATCATCAGTGACATCAGATGCAGGCCAAACAGTTGACCTTATGTTGACCTTGGAATCTGCTTCTGGTTACAGAATGAGGGAGATGGGAGTGAAGCGAGGAGCCACCAGACACAAACATTCCTTCATGGGCACTAGACATGTAATTAACAGAGGATTGGTGTAGGGATGTTCAGGAGAAGATTGGAGCATCCATGGATCTGTCTGGAGTTTGATGATGATGATGGTCACTAATAATTTAATAGAGGCATATAGCAGGTGGTGATTGCTTGTTTCTGAGGATCATCCCAGAAAGTTATTTTGATGATGATGTTAATGAAGATGTTGTATTTCTGCACTGTTTGCCTGCAGGTATTGGTCTGGCTCTGGCAGCAGCTGTCAAAGGTTACAAGTGTATCATTGTCATGCCTGAGAAGATGAGCATGGAGAAGGTACAGCTTCACTAAACTTGTTATGTTCATGGCATGTAGGGAATGTAGAACTTCACTAAACTTGTTATGTTCATGGCCTGCATGGAATGTAGAACTTCACTAAATTTGTTATGTTCATGGCCTGCATGGAATGTAGGGAATGTAGAACTTCACTAAATTTGTTATGTTCATGGCCAACAGGGGATGTAGAGATTGTAGAACTTCACTAAATTTGTTAAATTGTTTCTTGCCTTCTATTCACAGGTTGATGTGCTTCGAGCACTTGGAGCTGATATAGTACGTACACCAACCAGCGCAGCATTTGACTCTCCAGAATCGCACATAGGAGTTGCTCGCCGGCTCATGGAAGAGATACCAAACTCTCACATTCTAGACCAGGTTTTTCTTTCTCATGTGTTATATTGATGCCAATGAATTATCTATGATGTGGATGTATCATCTGTGATGTGGGTGTATCATCTGTGATGTGGATGTATCATCTGTGATGTGGATGTATCATCTGTGATGTGGGTGTATCATCTGTGATGTGGATGTATCATCTGTGATGTGGGTGTATCATCTGTGATGTGGATGTATCATCTGTGATGTGGATGTATCATCTGTGATGTGGGTGTATCATCTGTGATGTGGATGTATCATCTGTGATGTGGATGTATCATCTGTGATGTGGGTGTATCATCTGTGATGTGGATGTATCATCTGTGATGTGGATGTATCATCTGTGATGTGGGTGTATCATCTGTGATGTGGATGTATCATCTGTGATGTGGATGTATCATCTGTGATGTGGGTGTATCATCTGTGATGTGGATGTATCATCTGTGATGTGGATGTATCATCTGTGATGTGGGTGTATCATCTGTGATGTGGGTGTATCATCTGTGATGTGGGTGTATCATCTGTGATGTGGATGTATCATCTGTGATGTGGATGTATCATCTGTGATTTGGGTGTATCATCTGTGATGTGGATGTATCATCTGTGATGTGGGTGTATCATCTGTGATGTGGGTGTATCATCTGTGATGTGGGTGTATCATCTGTGATGTGGGTGTATCATCTGTGATGTGGGTGTATCATCTGTGATGTGGGTGTATCATCTGTGATGTGGATGTATCATCTGTGATGTGGATGTATCATCTGTGATGTGGGTGTATCATCTGTGATGTGGGTGTATCATCTGTGATGTGGATGTATCATCTGTGATGTGGGTGTATCATCTGTGATGTGGGTGTATCATCTGTGATGTGGGTGTATCATCTGTGATGTGGGTGTATCACCTGTGATGTGGATGTATCATCTGTGATGTGGGTGTATCATCTGTGATGTGGGTGTATCATCTGTGATGTGGGTGTATCATCTGTGATGTGGGTGTATCATCTGTGATGTGGGTGTATCATCTGTGATGTGGATGTATCATCTGTGATGTGGATGTATCATCTGTGATGTGGGTGTATCATCTGTGATGTGGATGTATCATCTGTGATGTGGGTGTATCATCTGTGATGTGGGTGTATCATCTGTGATGTGGATGTATCATCTGTGATGTGGATGTATCATCTGTGATGTGGGTGTATCATCTGTGATGTGGATGTATCATCTGTGATGTGGGTGTATCATCTGTGATGTGGATGTATCATCTGTGATGTGGGTGTATCATCTGTGATGTGGGTGTATCATCTGTGATGTGGGTGTATCATCTGTGATGTGGGTGTATCATCTGTGATGTGGATGTATCATCTGTGATGTGGATGTATCATCTGTGATGTGGGTGTATCATCTGTGATGTGCATGGATGTCAGGCATGAGCTCCATAATCGATGGATGGATACAAGTATATACAGAAGTGATACATTGAGATACAGGGCATTATTGCACAAAAGAACATCACAAATGGAGGATCTACAGTGTATACACACATGTGGACCATCTTTCTGATGAGTCATCATCAAGTGCCCTGCCATCTGGTGTGGGCGTTCATAGCCCTCCACAGATCTTGGTCTTTAGTGTTCTGAATAAACTCTGCTGATGATATTCCTCCATGTTACCATCTCAATCCATCCAGCATCATTTCTCTTGGTCTGCTTCTGCCTCTCTTCTCCTTGATCTTTCCAGTTGTCACGATGTTCTCCAATGCCTCTATTCTCATCACATGACCAAAGAAAGCTGTTTGTCTCTTTATTATTGTTGAATATAATGTTCCAGTTTCATTAGCCTGTCTCAGGCAATCATTGTTATTTACTCTGGCAGTCCAAGGAATTCGGCAAATGGGAATTCCTCAAAGTGATGGTTAATTCTGCTGGGAAATGTCTGGCAACTGGAGACTTCAACTCTGGATAAGAAAAAGTGAAGAAATCTTACAGCACATCTAGAATTGTACTTAACTATGCATCATTCCACACCAGCCTCACTGTGTTGACTGATGGCATGCTACAAGATGAGCCACTAAACTGGCCAACTCAGCTGGTGACATAGATTTGGCTGTAGTCTCCAGCACAGAAGCCCCTTCAACATGCTGGAGTGTTCTGGGAACACAGTGTGATCACTTGCCATGTGTCGTACTCATCTCAAAGGGGACAATTATTGGGCAACTTAAGCCTAGACACACTTTCACAAATCATGCTTTAAATATAGACCTGGCTGAATCTTTTTGGAATGAACACATTTAAATGACATGGAGAGAAAATGAGCAGGTGACTAAGGAGCAGCAGAGAGTGGGCAAGAGCTGACCACAAAACGATGATGAGGTTAAAGAAATGCATGAAGAAAATTCTAGCATTTACATTGTTTCAGTACACTGTAAATAAATGAAGTTACATTGTACCTCTCTGTTGGTTTGTGTTTCAGTACACTATAAATATATTTGTACCTCTCTGCTTGTTTCTGTTTCAGTACACAGTAAATACATGAATCTGTATATTTACCTCTATGCTTTGTGTTTCAGTACACAGTAAATACATGAATCTGTATATGTACCTCTCTGCTGGTTTGTGTTTCAGTACACAGTAAATACATGAATCTGTATGTGTACCTAACTACTTTGTGTTTCAGTACACAGTAAAGACATGAATCTGTATATGTACCTATCTGCTTTGTGTTTCAGTACACAGTAAAGACATGAATCTGTATATGTACCTATCTGCTTTGTGTTTCAGTACACTGTAAATACATGAATCTGTATATGTACCTATCTGCTTTGTGTTTCAGTACACAGTAAAGACATGAATCTGTATATGTACCTATCTGCTTTGTGTTTCAGTACACTGTAAATACATGAATCTGTATATGTACCTATCTGCTGGTTTGTGTTTCAGTACACAGTAAATACATGAATCTGTATATGTACCTCTCTGCTGGTTTGTGTTTCAGTACACAGTAAATACATGAATCTGTATGTGTACCTATCTGCTTTGTGTTTCAGTACACAGTAAAGACATGAATCTGTATATGTACCTATCTGCTTTGTGTTTCAGTACACTGTAAATACATGAATCTGTATATGTACCTATCTGCTTGTTTCTGTTTCAGTACACTGTAAATACATGAATCTGTATATGTACCTATCTGCTTTTTTGTTCCTTCAGGACACTGTAAATACATAAATTTGTATGTGAACCTATCTGCTGGTTTGTATTTCAGTACACTGTAAATACATGAATCTGTATATGTACCTATCTGCTTTGTGTTTCATTACACTGTAAATACATGAATCTTTGTATGTAACTATCTGATTATTTGTGTTTCAGTATCGTAATCCCAGCAATCCAATTGCACATTTTGATGGAACAGCTGAAGAAATTCTGGAAGCATGTGACGGTATTACTACTTATTGTTGTTCTCTGTGTTGCCTCAGCTTGTTGTCAGAATAAAGTCACTTTGACATCTGTTAGTTATATACATGTACATGTTACTTTCCTGTCAATTATATATCTGTATGTGTTACTTTCCTGTCAGTTATAAATCTGTATATGTTACTTTCCTGTCAGTTATAATCTGTATATTACTTAACTGTCAGTTATATATCTGTATGTTATTTTCCTGTCAGTTAGATATCCTTATGTTATTTTCCCATCAGTTAAATATCTGTTTGTGTTACTTTCCTGTCATTTATATGTTATTTTCCTGTAAATTAGATATCATCTGCTTGTGTTACTTTCCTGTCAGTTATATAATCTGTTTGTGTAACTTTCCTGTCAGTTATATATTTGTTTGTGTAACTTTCCTGTCAGTTATATATCTGTTTGTGTTACTTTCCTGTTATATACTGTCAGTTATATAAACAGATGTACATTGTCTTGTACACATATTCAAAACAGAGATGTATACTGCCATATTAAGCTCTTGAAAAAGATGTTAGTATATCAATACAAGTGATCAATATCCCAGTACTACAAGATATCAATACTCCATTACTATAAGATATTACTATATCATTACTATAAGATATCAATTTATCAGTACAACAAGATATCAGTATATCAGTACTACAAGATATTAGAATATCAGTACAACAAGATTTCAGTATATCAGTACTACAAGATATTAGTGTATAAGTACAACAAAATATCAGTATATCAGTACAATCCATTGGCACATTGCCGTCTTGACAGACGATAGTTTGTGCTTTAAAAAGGCATAATAACTTTTAACTATGGCGGTAGCGAGTGTGACTGATAAGGCCAATTTGCGCTGTAAATGTCCGTTCACAGTGGGTGCATGTGAACACGTGGTCATTTCCACCATCATGCACCATCTTACGTCTCAAACGCTTGGTGTGTGTCTTTTCTGCAATAATTTTCTCCTTTGACTTTATTCCATTTCTGATATTTGCCCTCCATGCAACACGTTCAGCGGCGACTTGCTCCCAATGTGCATTATCAATGCCTGTATCAATCATGTCCCGCTTACACACATCTTTGTATCGTAGTAGAGGCCGACCCTGAGATCTCTTACCCATCTGTAATTCACCAAAAAAGATATCCTTTGGTATTCTACCATCATCCATCCTCCTAAGATGTCCTATCCATCTAAGTCTAAGAAGACTGAGCATGGAATAAACTGTCACACAACCTGATCTTTCCAATACTTCAGTATTTGTGATTTTGTCTTGCCACTTAATACCAAGAATTCTTCGCAGACACCGCATATGAAAGCTGTTTAAATTGTTCTCTTGGTGTGAGTAAGTTGTCCAGGTTTCACTGCCATAGAGAAGAGTACTAAGGACACAGGCTTGATAGACAAGGACTTTTGTTTTGGCAGTAAGCTTCCTGTTCTCCCAGACTCTTTTTCTTAACCTGTTCATTGTTGTTGCTGCCTTACCAATCCGGATGTTGATTTCCTGATCTAGGGATAATTTGCTATTTACCACTGATCCTAGATATGTAAAATGGTCTACTATCTCTAGTTCGGCGTCGTCAATAAAGATTGATGGTACCTCATGTGCACCTTGTGACATAATCTGTGTCTTCTTTTTGCTAATTGTTAAACCAAATTCAGAACAAGCATTGGAGAATGCAGATAGTAGACATTGCAATTCTTCCTCAGAGTGGGTTGTAACTGCAGCATCATCTGCAAAAAGCAACTCTCTGATCAGTACCCTCCTAATTTTGGTCTTAGCCTTCAATCTCTGAGCATTGTAGAGGCCGCCATCTGAGCGTGAGTGAATGTATATACCACCATCCTGATCACGAAATGCATATTTCAGTAGAAGTGAAAAGTATATTCCAAAGAGGGTGGGAGCTAGTACACAACCTTGCTTAACTCCACTCTTGATTTCAAATTCTTCAGAAGTTGCACCATCAAACTTGATTATACCCTTCATGCCTGTGTATCAGTACAATAAGATATCATTATATCAGTACAACAAGATATCAGTATATAAGTACAATAAGATATTATATCAGTACAACAAGATATCAGTATATCAGTACTACAAGATATCAGTACTACAAGATATCAGTACAACAAGATATCAATACTACAAGATATTAATTTATCAGTACAACAAGATATTAGTATATCAGTACTACAAAATATCAGTTAGTTAGTCGACAGATCATCCTCATTGCACATTGAACCATTCAGTCCATAAGTGCTCGGATCCCCTCCTCAGCAAATCTTGCAGCATGTAGTGGCTAACGACACCAGTTCTGTGTTGGTTTATCAATCTTCTTTGGCTTCCTACGTAGTGTTCTTGTTTGGCCACCCCTCTTTTAATTTGCTGTTCTCGCAGTCTGGCCATGGTTGTAGATTCACAGTCATCACTTGGTTCTCGCAAAAGTCTTACTTCTCGTAGAGCATTCAGAATGTCGGCCTGGTCCATGGCGCGTCCGCCCTCCACAGTAGCCTCACCTGCGAGCCCATGGGTCGTGCCGATGTTATTAACGTCCTCAAAGATATGGCGAGAACAGAGGACTTTGACGTCAGTGAATCCACATCGCTGTCCAGGATGAAAGACTTGGGAGTAAGAATCGGCACGGCCAGACGCGAGAGGTACATCGGGAAAACAAGGCGCCTCATCAACCAACACAGAACTGGCACTATTAGCCACCGGACGCTGATGCATATGCTGGGGGGGGGGGGGGGAGGGGGAGGATCTGAGCACCTATGGACATGTCCGGAGTGCAATGAAGATACCCCAACTGATAACTGATAACTGTGGTATGCTGTTGACTGGTAACCTATTTGCATGGCCAAACCATTTGACTTGCTGCTTTCTAATAAAATCTAGTGCTGCTTTAATCCCCACTTTAGTCCTGATTTCTTCATTTCTGATCTTATCTCTTCTTGATATGTTGAGTATTCTTCTCAGGAATCTCATTTCTGTTGTTGTGATTTTTCTTTTCTCTTTTTCTGTCATTGTCCAGGTTTGGCATTGGTAGCATAGAGTTGGTAGGAAGATTGTTTTGTAAAGTGCTTTCTTAGTAGTTATTGATAAATGTTTGTTCTTTAGTACTTCTTAGTTTTTCTATGAGCAGTACAACAAGATCTCAATATCCCAGTACAACAAGATCTCAATATCCCAGTACAACAAGATCTCAATATCCCAGTACAACAAGAGATCAATATCCCAGTACAACAAGAGATCAATATCCCAGTACAAGAAGAGATCTGTATCCCAGTCCCAGTACAACAAGAGATCAATATCCCAGTACAAGAAGAGATCTGTATCCCAGTCCCAGTACAACAAGAGATCAATATCCCAGTACAACAAGAGATCAATATCCCAGTACAACATGAGATCAATATCCCAGTACAAGAAGAGATCTGTATCCCAGTCCCAATACAATAAGAGATCAATATCCCAGTACAAGAAGAGATCTGTATCCCAGTCCCAGTACTACAAGAGATCAATATCCCAGTACAACAAGATCTCAATATCCCTGTACAACAAGATCTCAATATCCCAGTACAACAAGATCTCAATATCCCAGTACAACAAGATCTCAATATCCCAGTACAACAAGATCTCAATATCCCAGTGCAACAAGATCTCAATATTCCAGTACAACAAGATTGCAATATCCCAGTGCAACAAGAGATCTGTATCCCAGTCCCAGTACAACAAGAGATCAATATCCCAGTACAAGAAGAGATCTGTATCCCAGTCCCAGTACAACAAGAGATCAGTATCCCAGTACAAGAAGAGATCTGTATCCCAGTCCCAGTACAACAAGAGATCAATATCCCAGTACAACAAGAGATCAAAATCCCAGTACAACAAGATCTCATTATCCCAGTACAACAAGAGATCAGTATCCCAGTACAACAAGAGATCAATATCCCAGTACAACAAGAGATCTGTATCCCAGTCCCAGTACAACAAGAGATCAATATCCCAGTACAACAAGATATCAATATCCCAGTACAACAAGAGATCTGTATCCCAGTCCCAGTACAACAAGATCTCAATATCCCAGTACAACAAGAGATCAATATCCCAGTACAACAAGAGATCAATATCCCAGTACAACAAGAGATCTGTATCCCAGTCCCAGTACAACAAGAGATCAATATCCCAGTACAACAAGAGATCAATATCCCATTACAAGAAGAGATCTGTATCCCAGTCCCAGTACAACAAGTGATCAATATCCCAGTACAAGAAGATATCTGTATCCCAGTCCCAGTACTACAAGAGATCAATATCCCAGTACAACAAGATCTCAATATCCCAGTACAACAAGATCTCAATATCCCAGTACAACAAGAGATCAATATCCCAGTACAACAAGAGATCTGTATCCCAGTCCCTGTACAACAAGATCTCAATATCCCAGTACAACAAGATCTCAATATCCCAGTACAACAAGGGATCAATATCCCAGTACAACAAGATCTCAATATCCCAGTACAACAAGATCTCAATATCCCAGTACAAGAAGAGATCTGTATCCCAGTCCCAGTACAACAAGAGATCAATATCCCAGTACAAGAAGAGATCTGTATCCCAGTCCCAGTACTACAAGAGATCAATATCCCAGTACAACAAGATCTCAATATCCCAGTACAACAAGATCTCAATATCCCAGTACAACAAGATCTCAATATCCCAGTACAACAAGATCTCAATATCCCAGTACAACAAGATCTCAATATCCCAGTACAACAAGATCTCAATATCCCAGTGCAACAAGAGATCTGTATCCCAGTCCCAGTACAACAAGAGATCAATATCCCAGTACAAGAAGAGATCTGTATCCCAGTCCCAGTACAACAAGAGATCAGTATCCCAGTACAAGAAGAGATCTGTATCCCAGTCCCAGTACAACAAGAGATCAATATCCCAGTACAACAAGAGATCAAAATCCCAGTACAACAAGATCTCAATATCCCAGTACAACAAGAGATCAGTATCCCAGTACAACAAGAGATCAATATCCCAGTACAACAAGAGATCTGTATCCCAGTCCCAGTACAACAAGAGATCAATATCCCAGTACAACAAGAGATCAATATCCCAGTACAACAAGAGATCTGTATCCCAGTCCCAGTACAACAAGATCTCAATATCCCAGTACAACAAGAGATCAATATCCCAGTACAACAAGAGATCAATATCCCAGTGCAACAAGATCTCAATATCCCAGTACAACAAGATCTCAATATCCCAGTGCAACAAGAGATCTGTATCCCAGTCCCAGTACAACAAGAGATCAATATCCCAGTACAAGAAGAGATCTGTATCCCAGTCCCAGTACAACAAGAGATCAGTATCCCAGTACAAGAAGAGATCTGTATCCCAGTCCCAGTACAACAAGAGATCAATATCCCAGTACAACAAGAGATCAAAATCCCAGTACAACAAGATCTCAATATCCCAGTACAACAAGAGATCAGTATCCCAGTACAACAAGAGATCAATATCCCAGTACAACAAGAGATCTGTATCCCAGTCCCAGTACAACAAGAGATCAATATCCCAGTACAACAAGAGATCAATATCCCAGTACAACAAGAGATCTGTATCCCAGTCCCAGTACAACAAGATCTCAATATCCCAGTACAACAAGAGATCAATATCCCAGTACAACAAGAGATCAATATCCCAGTGCAACAAGATCTCAATATCCCAGTACAACAAGATCTCAATATCCCAGTGCAACAAGAGATCTGTATCCCAGTCCCAGTACAACAAGAGATCAATATCCCAGTACAAGAAGAGATCTGTATCCCAGTCCCAGTACAACAAGAGATCAGTATCCCAGTACAAGAAGAGATCTGTATCCCAGTCCCAGTACAACAAGAGATCAATATCCCAGTACAACAAGAGATCAATATCCCAGTACAACAATAGATCTGTATCCCAGTCCCAGTACAACAAGAGATCAATATCCCAGTACAACAAGAGATCAATATCCCAGTACAACAAGAGATCAGTATCCCAGTACAACAAGAGATCAATATCCCAGTACAACAAGAGATCAGTATCCCAGTCCCAATACAACAAGAGATCAATATCCCAGTACAATAAGAGATCAATATCCCAGTACAACAAGAGATCTGTATCCCAGTCCCAATACAACAAGATCTCAATATCCCAGTACAACAAGAGATCTGTATCCCAGTCCCAGTACAACAAGAGATCAATATCCCAGTACAAGAAGAGATCTGTATCCCAGTCCCAGTACAACAAGAGATCAGTATCCCAGTACAAGAAGAGATCTGTATCCCAGTCCCAGTACAACAAGTGATCAATATCCCAGTACAACAATAGATCAAAATCCCAGTACAACAAGATCTCAATATCCCAGTACAACAAGAGATCAGTATCCCAGTACAACAAGAGATCAATATCCCAGTACAACAAGAGATCTGTATCCCAGTCCCAGTACAACAAGAGATCAATATCCCAGTACAACAAGAGATCAATATCCCAGTACAACAAGAGATCTGTATCCCAGTCCCAATACAACAAGATCTCAATATCCCAGTACAACAAGAGATCAATATCCCAGTACAACAAGAGATCAATATCCCAGTACAACAAGAGATGAATATCCCAGTACAACAAGAGATCAATATCCCAGTACAACAAGAGATCATTATTCCAGTATAAGAAGAGATCTGTATCCCAGTCCCAGTACAACAAGAGATCAATATCCCAGTACAAGAAGAGATCTGTATCCTAGTCCCAGTACAACAAGAGATCAATATCCCAATAGTACAAGAGATCAAAATGCCAGGACTACAAGATAAGGTTGTGACAAAAAGGAAGAAGGGCTGGAGAATGTTGTGAATGAACAAACGAACGAATGAAAATCTTTAATTTCCAAAGGGTTAAGAATTGGGCACGCAGGCCCATCTGACATTCTGCCCTTCTTCTCTATTTCTTCTCATACATTCTTTCATTCAACATCACTTATGAAGCAATCTTGTAACAACCAGGAAGATCAATTACTGAGGTATGTTGTGACAACCAGAAATACGAAGAGCTAGAGTAGGTTGTGACAATCAGGAGGATCAGTGACTGGAGTAGGTTGTGACAACCAGGAATAAGAAGAGCTGGAGAGGGTTGTGACAATCAGGGAGATCAATCAAAATCAAATCAAATCAAATCAACTTTATTTTAAAAGGGTCACAAATTGGGCACACAGGCCCGTCTTACATTCGGCCCTTTAATCACTCATCTTTCGTTCATCAAGAGCATTATACATTTACATAGGAAGGAAAAAAAAAACGTGAAATGAATGTTGTAAACATAAACAAGGCAAATAACAATGTTATGAGGCCCATCTCCCACATACCCACACATCACCCCACCGACACTCACACCCCTACCTACCTCCACACACACACACACCCAGGGACACATACATACCCCACCAACCGACCCATCCCCCTCCTGTACATCCCCCACTCACAAACACTGCCCTCATCTGTTCCCCCAACCCAAACACACTCGCCACCCACACAAACATCCCCCACCAACCCACACATCCTGCGCCCACCCACATACACATCCTAACCCACACACCCATCCCCCACCCACACATCCTCTCCCCACCCACACCTCCAACCACCCATCCCCCAGCCACACCTCCATTGACCACATATTCCCCACCATGCACACCCACTCCCCACCAACTCAAACATCGCACATCCGCTCACACATCCCCAAACAATACACACACATTCCCACCAACTGACATCTCCCTCAATGACTGGGGTAGGTTGTGACAACCAGGAATAAGAACTGAAAATGGTTGTGACAGGAAGAAGATGAAGGGCTGGAGAATGTTGTGTCAACCAGGAATATGAAAGGCTAGTGATGGTTGTGACAACCAGGAATATCAAGATTGTTAAAGATAGATGTCAACAGATGAAGAAAGAGCTAGATAGGTTGCTAAAGTGGACGATCAGCAGTCCAACATATCAAGAATCCATCCATCCATCATGTGTCATGCCGGTAAGCCTGGGCGGTCATGTTCTGCCATCTCACTCGATCACCAGAGTCGTGGATCAGCTCCATGTTTCTGTCTTGACCATGCCACAAGGCCAAGCCATCCAAGTACTTGCTTCTAGGTCTTCCCCTTGGTCTGTTCCCCTCGATCTTACCAGTTGTCACCAAGTTCTCCAAATCATTTCTTCTCATAACATGCCCAAAAAATTGTGACTGTCTATGTCTAATGTCTCTAATCAGTTTACGATCTTCATTTGTTTCTTGAAGGACTTGTTCATTGGTCTTTCTGGCTGTCCATGGTATTCTTTGCATTTTCCTCAGAAACCACATTTCTACAGCCATCAAATGTTTTTCAGCCTGACTGCTCATTGTCCAAGCTTCACATCCATATAAAAGTACAGGTTCTATGTAGCATCTCAATACTCTTTTTCTCGTTTCAATTGACATCTTTTTTATTGGTCAGTATGTTTTTCACCTTGCTATATCAAGAATATAGAGGCCATATTTGTGGAGGATATGATCATTGATTCCACTCTGTATAGCACATGCTGATGACATTTCTGTTTGTTGTCTACAGGCAGAGTCGACATGGTTGTAATTGCCGCTGGGACCGGGGGTACCATCACTGGCATATCTCGCAAAATCAAAATAAAATGTCCTGATTGTAAGGTTAGTGTCAGACCAACAGAAAATGTTGTGATTGTAAGGTTAGTGTCAGACCAACAGAAGATGTTGTGATTGTAAGGTTAGTGTCAGACCAACAGAAAATGTTGTGATTGTAAGGTTAGTGTCAGACCAACAGAAAATGTTGTGATTGTAAGGTTAGTGTCAGACCAACAGAAAATGTTGTGATTGTAAGGTTAGTGTCAGGCCAACAGAAAATGTTGTGATTGTAAGGTTAGTGTCAGACCAAAAGAAAATGTTGTGATTGTAAGGTTAGTGTCAGGCCAACAGAAAATGTTGTGATTGTAAGGTTAGTGTCAGAACAACAGAAAATGTTGTGATTGTAAGGTTAGTGTCAGACCAACAGAAAATGTTGTGATTGTAAGGTTAGTGTCAGACCAACAGAAAGTGTTGTGATTGTAAGGTTAGTGTCAGACCCCAATCCGGTGTGGGATTTGCCATTAAGTCGGCCCTGGTCGGCAAATTAGCTGGATTTCCAAAGGCTATAAATGACAGGCTCATGACCATGAAGTTGCCTCTGCTGAATGGAAGGAAGCACGCAACCATTGTGAGTGTCTACGCACCAACTATGACCAACGAAGATGATGTAAAGAACAAGTTCTATGAGGACCTGCACAATGTATTAACATCTGTTCCCAAAGGAGACAAACTTATACTCCTTGGGGATTTCAATGCCAGAGTAGGCACGGACACCACCTCTTGGAGTGGCATTATTGGAAAGCATGGAGTCAGAAATTGTAACAGCAATGGACTCCGCCTCCTTCAGACATGTGCCGAACATGATCTCCTGATTACGAACACAATTTTCCGTCTCCCCATGAGAAATAGGACATCGTGGATGCACCCTCGCTCGAAACACTGGCACCTCATTGACTATGTCATCGTCAGGAGGAGTGACAGACAAGACGTTCGAGTGACAAAATCCATGTGTGGTGCCGAATGTTGGACAGACCATCGTCTCATTGTCTCGAAAATGAACATCCACATCAGGCCACCACGGCGTCCTCAAGGGGCGAAAATGCAAACAAAGCTAAATGTCACCCGCCTAAACAGCAAGAAAATGCAGCAGTCGTTTGAAAATATGCTGGAAGACCGCCTCAAGCCCAATGCTGAAGCTAAACAGGATACAGAAACAGAATGGAGAGCCCTAAAGGACACAATTTACAACACTGCTATGGAAATCCTGGGTCCAGCCCCCCGAAAGCATAAAGACTGGTTTGATGAAAATTCCGAAGACAACCAATTGCTGGCCGAGAAACATCTTCTCCTCAAGGCACATTTGAATGACCCAAAGTCAACATCAAAAAAAGATGCTTTCAAGAACATTCAAAGAGTAGTGCAGCAGAAACTTCGGCACATGCGGGACTCCTGGCTGAGCAGCAAAGCTGATGAAATTCAGGGCTTTGCTGACAGACATGATATGAAAAACTTCTACGACTCACTGAAAGCGGTCTATGGTCCTTCATCACCAGGCATAGTTCCCCTCCTCAGTGCAGATGGGGGAACATTGGTCACCGATAAGAAAGAAATCCTTCAACGCTGGGCAGAGCATTTCAGCAAAATCTTAAATGCAACTTCCTTCTTCGATGATGAAACCATCAACTGCCTTCCTCAAGTCCGCCAATGAGACACTTGATGACCTGCCAACCATAGTGGAAGTAAACAAAGCCATCCAGCAACTCTCCAGCGGCAAGGCACCTGGTCCTGACTCCATCCCAGCAGAGATATACAAGGCAGGTGGGCCGGTCCTAACAGAGCAGCTTCACCAAGTCTTCACAAACATATGGATGAACGAGACCATGCCACAAGATTTTAAGGACGCGTCAATAGTCCACCTTTACAAACGTAAAGGAAACCGCCAATCCTGTGACAACCACCAAGGCATCTCCTTGCTTTCAATTGCAGGGAAGATACTCGCCAGAATTCTTCTCAATCGCCTCACAGCCCATCTCGATCAAGGTCTTCTTCCTGAGAGTCAATGTGGCTTCAGAAAAGAACGTGGAACTGTTGACATGATTTTCGCTGCAAGGCAGCTGCAAGAAAAATGTCAGGAACAGAACTGCGAAATGTTCTCCACTTTCATTGACCGTACCAAGGCTTTTGATACAGTCAGCAGAGAAGGACTGTGGAAGATTATGGCAAAATATGGCTGTCCACGAAAGTTTGTCCAAATAGTGCGGCTATTTCATGACGGCATGCAGGCAAGAGTACAGGAAAATGGTGAACTGTCTGAACCCTTTCCTGTCACCAATGGAGTGAAGCAAGGATGTGTCCTGGCACCAACACTGTTCAGCCTCATGTTTTCAGCCATGTTGATGAACGCCTTCGAGAACGACGACATTGGAATAGACATCAACTACCGTATGGATGGAAAGTTATTCAATCTCAGAAGGCTGAAAGCTAAAACCAAAATTAACAGCGGCACCGTCAGAGAGCTCCTGTTTGCTGATGATTGCGCTCTATACGCCAACTCAGAGGCGGACATGCAACATAATGTTTCAGCTTTCTCACATGCCTGTGCCAACTTTGGGCTCAATATCAACTTGGAGAAGACTGTAGTTATGTACCAGCCAGCTCCAGGGAATAATCACACTGTGCCGAATATCAAAGTGAATGATCATAGACTAAGTGTTGTGGACAAATTCACCTATCTTGGCAGCACCGTGTCACAAGCTGCCACAATCGATGATGAAGTGAATGCAAGAATCTCCAAGGCCAGTGCAGCCTTTGGCAGACTGTACAAGAATGTATGGGACAGAACTGGAATAAGCCTGCAAACAAAGCTAAAAGTCTACAAAGCAGTTGTATTATCCACACTGCTATATGCTTGTGAAACCTGGACTGTTTATCAGCGACACGCTAGGAAATTAAACCACTTCCACACAGTCTGCCTAAGGAAGTTACTGAAGATTAAATGGCAAGACAAGATTCCAGATACTGAAGTCCTAGAAAGAGCATCCATGCCCAGTATCCACACTCTACTGATGAAGCATCAGATTCGCTGGGCTGGTAACTTGACTCGCATGACAGATCACAGGCTCCCTAAACGAATTTTTTACAGCAAACTGCGTTGTGGTAAATGCTCCCAAGGTGGCCAGAAGAAACGTTTTAAAGACACTCTGAAAATTTCACTGAATGCATTTGGAATTCATCATGACACCTGGGAGGCTGCAGCCAGAGACCAAAATTCATGGCGTGCATCATTGCGCAAAGGTGCAGTCATATATGAGGCAACCAGGACTGCAAGAGCTGTGAAGAAAAGGCAGGACAGAAAAACCAATACAGGAAATCCTCCTCCAGAGACGTCAAGCATTCTTTGCCCACATTGTCAAAGAACATTTTGAGCCAAAATAGGCCTTATCAGCCATCTTAGAACCCACGGCTCCACACCTTCAACCCCACTGGATGAAATGAATGGTCATCATCATTCTTGATGGACAAACAACAACAGTGTCAGACCAACAGAAAATGTTGTGATTGTAAGGTTAGTGTCAGGCCAACAGAAGATGTTGTGATTGTAAGGTTAGTGTCAGACCAACAGAAGATGTTGTGATTGTAAGGTTAGTGTCAGACCAACAGAAAATGTTGTGATTGTAAGGCTAGTGTCAGACCAACAGAAGATGTTGTGATTGTAAGATTAATGTCAAGCCAACAGAAGATGTTGTGATTGTAAGGTTAGTGTCAGGCCAACAGAAGATGTTGTGATTGTAAGGTTAGTGTCAGACCAACAGAAGATGTTGTGATTGTAAGGTTAGTGTCAGACCAACAGAAAATGTTGTGATTGTAAGGTTAGTGTCAGACCAACAGAAGATGTTGTGATTGTAAGATTAATGTCAAGCCAACAGAAGATGTTGTGATTGTAAGGTTAGTGTTAGGCCAACAGAAGATGTTGTGATTGTAAGGTTAGTGTCAGACCAACAGAAGATGTTGTGATTGTAAGGTTAGTGTCAGACCAACAGAAGATGTTGTGATTGTAAGATTAGTGTCAGACCAACAGAAGATGTTGTGATTGTAAGGTTAGTGTAAGACCAACAGAAAATGTTGTGATTGTAAGGTTAGTGTCAGACCAACAGAAAATGTTGTGATTGTAAGATTAATGTCAAGCCAACAGGATTGTCCTGATTGCAAGGTTAATGTCAGGCGAATAAATAAATGTCCTGATTATAAGGTTAATGTCAGGCCAACAGAAAACATCCTGATTGTAAGATTAATGTCAAGCCAACAAGATTGTCCTGATTGTAAAGTTAATTTTAGGCGAACAAACAAATGTCCTGATTGTAAGGTTAATATCAGGCCAACAGAAAACATCCTGATTGTAAGGTTAATGTCAGGCCAATAGAAAACATCCTGATTGTAAGATTAATGTCAAGCCAACAGGATTGTCCTGATTGTATGGGTACCAAATTGGGACTATAGGGTGGATGGGGTAGTACAGCCCAATTTGGTGATTGCTTCTCCTGTTGCCAGACTTGTGTGAGGCTGCACATTGTCATGAAGGAGAAGCAGGTCTGCTGGATTCTTGTGCGGGCAAATTCTGCGAAAACGTTGATTGAGTTTTTTCAATGTCTTAATGTAAACTTTCGAATTTATTGTCTTTCCTCTTGGCATAACATCCACAAGACTCACATCTTCAATGTCCCAACAGACAGTGATCATGACCTTTCCAGCTGAGTGAGTTGTCTTGAATTTCTTTCTTCGTGGTGCTTGCGGATGATGCCACTCCATTGACAGTCTTTTTGTCTCAGGTTCAAAATGATGTGCTCACGTTTCGTCACCTGTAACGATCTTAGCCAAACAGTCCTCTCCATCAACATTGAAACGCTCCAACTATTCGGTAGAAATTGCTTTCCTTTGCAATCAGTGGCCATTTGTGAGACCTAGACTTCGAGGAACCAATATCGTGCAAAGCTTAGAAACTTTGAGAGTTTTTATAACTGCATTTGCACTACCATTGCTGACTGACAGCTGTAAAGCCAGTTGTTGAGTAGTGGTTCGCCTGTCAGTAAGAATAATGCCTTCAGCACATTTCAACATTTTTGCGTTGGTGGATGTGGCAGGACGTTCACAGCGCAGCCAGTCATGCAGCTCTGTATCTCTACTTCCCGATTCTTTGATTCTCTGAACCCAGCAACTGACTGTATTCCTGTTGACTGCAAAACTTTGATCTACATCACATAGGTGCTAGTGAATGTTTACAATAGTTTCCTTCTATGCAACGAGAAATTCTATCACAATTAGCTGCTTATAATGCAAGTCGCTAACATGCTCCATTTCAACAGTGTAGGGCAGCCATTTTATTTGGCTGATTGTGTTGTAATTTGGTGCACAAAATCATCACATACCATATGTGAAGTATGCAAAATTTCATGCTTGTGTCTATATTATTAGCTGAGAAAAATTTGTGATGCATTACTTTCTTAATGCCCCTCGTACATATCTCATTTCTGTATGTTATAGATATCTCATGTCTGTATGTTATACATATCTCATGCCAGTATGTTATACATATCTCATGTCTGTAGGTTATATATATATATATATATATATATATATATATATATATATATATATATATATATATATATATATATATATATATATATATATATATATATGATGTTTGTGTGTCAGGTCTTAGTCAGATATGATTGAGCTACCGTATGACAGTAGATGGTACTACCTGCTTTCTGTTAGTGCCGAATGCTGGGTGGTGCTTACCAAACCCGACACCCCACATTGTGCCAACGGCTTCGGGCGGAAGAGCACAATTGGGAGGGCACAAGCCTTATCCTGGTGCGAGGAAATGCAACCTAAAGACAAAATGTCATGGCAGGGTATATATATATATATCACAGAGCACATGAGACATGGTGCAGATTGGTCCTAAGCCTTGGTTGGCAGCTGGTCTAGGATCAAAGCTCCGACTGGCGGACAGTTAGAGCATTGCTTTGCTGATCCAACAGCTTCTGCAGCTTGTCTTATTCCAGATGTATAGGTGTTACATTCCCTCTGGAGTGAACTAGGCAGGCCGAGAGAGGGATCATGCTGCATGGGCAACACATGGTCTCTATATTTAGCCCAGGCTTTGTGCTATGGAGAGGTGTTTTCATGCACCACTGTGGACAAACACTTACAGCGTGAATTGGCCTTATCAGTCACATTTGCCATGGGTAGTAGTTATTATGCCTTTTTGAAGCACAAACTATCGTCTTTCAAGATGGCAAGGTGCCAATGTGATATCTCATGTCTGTATGTTATACATATCTCATGGCTGTATGTTATATCTTATACATAAAAAAGGATGTGTGTGTGTATGTCCTTTATGCGTTCGCGAACGGTCCATCCGATTGAGATGACATTTTCTACACGTCTTCCTCTCATTTTCGCACTGCCAACTGTGATATTTTTTTTAGTGTAAAATCGGCTACTTACTTAATATTATTTAATTTTTCATTTTTCATTATAATTTCTATATAGCAAGGGGACTTAACTCTAGAAAAGTTATTTCAAGGGGCATAACTTTTAATAACTTTTCTGTATACCTTATAGTCATATTGGTGCATCGTTTTCAAAGATTTATAAACTCTTTGTCTATAGTTATGTACAGGCATATGAGTTATAATAAATAATGATACAGTCTTTAAGGCATTTTCAAGTTTTCATAAAAATAATGCATAATGCATAACATTGTAACTCATCTTTTTATGCTTAAGAAGTTATCTACAGTCATGTAGGTGAATAAAAACGGTTTTCATTAAAAATAATGGATGGTGTGTGGAAGGACATTCTTTTAAGTTACTTTTTTTTGTTGTATGAATTTAATGAGACGCTACCTGCCAGGAGCTGGGCGAAGCCACACCGGATTAGATAGATACAGACCCACCTTTTCACTGCAGTTATCTACAGGCATATGCGTTATAATCCTCCTCCTCTCCCCTCCTCCTCCTCCTACCCTCTTCCTCTTCCCCTCCCCCTCCTCCATCCTCCTCCTCCCTCTTCCTCCTCCTTCCTCCTCCTCCTCCCTCCTCCTCCTTCTTCCTCCTTCTACCTCCTCGCCCTCCTCCCTGCTCCTAATCACTCCTCTTCCTTCCTCCTCCCTTCTCCTCCTCTCTCCTCCTACTCCCTCCTCCTCCATCCTCCTCCTACGTCCTCCCCCTCATCCCTCCTCCTCCTTCTTCCTCCCTCCTCCTCCCTCTCCTCTTCCCTCCTCCTCCCTCTCCTCCTCCCTCCTCCCTTCTCCTCCTCCCTCCTCCTCCTCCCTCCTCCTCCTCCTCCCTCTACCTCCTCCCTCCTCCTCCCTCCTCCTACTCCCTCAACATCCCTCCTCCTCCTCCTCCCTCTTTCTCCTCCTCCCTCCTCATCCTCCCTTCTCCTCCTCCTCCCTCCTCCTTCTCACTCTTCCTCCTCCCTCCTCCTCCCTCCACGAGCGGACGTGTTTTCACAAGCTCTCCCAGTTTTTATAGAATTTATCAAAGTTTTGCCTATTATCAATCGAGATGCTGTGTATTTCATTGTGTTAGTTCTAAAACTGGATCTAATACGAATTAATATCTTAAGTTTATGTGACTGTGGTTTAGTGAAATGAGGATTTCTTTGATAGATGGACGGTAAGGTCATTCAATTTCAAAACCTACCAATTATCGATTGACGACAACGTTTGTAAACCATGCTTGACTAGCGAGTGGAAAGTCGCCAGCACACAATATCGCAACAAACGAACCGCAACACATGACTTCAAATAGCCCGCGGTGCGTCTAGACTACAATGAGTTCGCTGCATTCTTCAAACGGGTTTGATAACATGATGCAGTAATGCCATCTATAGGAGAGGCCTCTCTGGAGGTGACTGGTGTTAAAACAAGATCCGGTTTACGATCGGCCGTGAATAAACCATACACACTAAACAAAGAGAAGGCGGTGAAGACCAAGCTAGCCAGGTGTGCAAATCCAGTCAACCGAGTCGTCCAACACACCAACTCCGGCCAATGTGTTACAGTATCCTTTAACAATACACTCCATTATGAGGCATTTCGAACTTGCCTCATCAATTATTACAAGCCTGAACGAATCCAACACAGACAAGATAGAAGCGGGGCCTACGTGGAAGATCTGATTATGACGCCAGTCCTTACAATACATTTATATCACTCGAAGAACAAGTTACTAGCTCAGGGCAGCGTAGAAAACATTAAATCTTGGCTAAAATTAGACTTTGTCGAGCTGGAGAACTCAATACTTACATTCACGAGTAGAGACATATCAAAGACACAAGATATCATCAACATGCTCGTCTCGAGTGAAGACTCAGAATCTACACAGCCCACAACTACAGCTGTGGACATCACAGCAGACAATGTTTCTAAACTAACACATACAATGAATGAACAGGACAATACCTTCAACACGAGATCACCTACCCCATCAGTACTCTTGGCCATTGAATATCCAATGGAGCACCTCCAAAACAACGTTGAGACCAACGTAAGAGTAGCAGGAGAAATACCAGCCTTAGATAACACGCCAACTATCAATGGACAATCGTGCGATTGTCATAGGCGCATTGAGGTAATAGAGCAATCCTTAAAGGCGCTCACTGCTACTGTTACAGCGAACATTGCAGCTAACAGCAAGACCAGCAGTGACTACACTGCTCTCAAAGAAGAAATCACGCTCCTGAGAGAGGAAAATCTGTTGCTAAGAAAAACAATAGAAACTTTACAGCACGAGTCCTCCACCAACTCAACTGAACAAGCGTGTAACTCCCAAACAGCTGTATCAAATTCGGAGAATCTTGAAGCCCAGTTTCACCAAAAACAAGACACGGAAAAACCTCAACGTGCAGAGGAAGATAAAACACTACAAGCAGTCTATCCCATTGGTGTAAAGATAAGCAACAGATTCGAAGTGCTTCAAGAAAATTCGTCAGAAAACGTACAGTGCTATAGTGCACTGCCAACAGACAACACACACCTCCAGGAAACACAGGGAGAGTCACATGGGGATGTACAGACTGCTGCTAAATGGGAGAAACAATGAGCAAGGCGTACTGACAACCAACATGTGCAGACAGCACGACCCGACTGTACACACATTATAATAGGCGACTCTCTAATGAAAGGTCTATACAGCGACCGGATGGCTACTACAGACAAAGACATTGTGTCCATAATTCCATTGCCTGGGGCTGGTGTTGACCGGCTAACAGACAAGATTAGGAGGTTGGCTGTAAATCTTAATGTAAAAAGGGCAAGCGTCGATATTGGTATCAATGACACCATGAACAACCAGCAAATCACAACATCTCAACTGCTGGCGCTCTTGAACGGATTACGTCACACTTTTCCTAACTCGTCCATTTTCTTCTCCTGCATCATATCACCGAGTTATGGATTCCAGCGTCGTCTAGCTGACATAAATAACAACATATTGCAGAAGTTTTGTTCTCATCAACAACACACCGGTGTTTACTTCACAGTCAGGAGCACCTAAAAAGCGACTTTATAAAGATCAAGTACATTTGTCTACATTGGGCACCAGCTTGCTCGCCAAAAATCTTAAGTACCCTGAACGTACACAACCTACATCCAATACTGGATCGCGTAGGACACTTTTAGCTACACCACCTCAAACTCAAGCCAGACGATACTGCCGCCACATCAAGTACCAATAAGCCAGAAGAGAGCAGACCACTCATAACTACGACACCTGATATCCAAGCCAGACGGAACATTTCCATCACACCAAATCCATACAA
Organism: Cepaea hortensis; assembly: GCA_963921405.1. NCBI lineage: Eukaryota > Metazoa > Mollusca > Gastropoda > Stylommatophora > Helicidae > Cepaea > Cepaea hortensis. The sequence continues at coordinate 528,979,731 of OY992876.1, forward strand.
TACGCCTTCTTACACGCAGGAGGGTGATAATTATGAAGATACGTTCCCTCTTCTCCACAGCAAGGATCAATTTAGTAGTAACAACAATGTGCCACCACAGCCTCCTGTTAGCCACGAATCAGAGCCTGTAGTTGGAAGTCGTTACACACCCGTGAGAAATCAACAGTATCCACTCCATTGTAAGCCAGAGTTGTTATACCTCACACAGTTTAGCCCAGCTTCATTCACTTCGGCAGGCATTTATGATGTCGCTGTACCATTGACCAACACAGCCTGGTATTTACTAGCAATTCAGCACAAAGCAACACCGGATCTCGGTACAAGAAAGAGCCTCTCCTAGAAAGTTTATGCGCATACTTGGTTATTGATTTATATAGCAACGTATTAGATTGTACGTGGCTGTAAAAATTGACTCGTATTAAAGTCACAGAAATTGACACTTAGATATCTTTTATAATACTTTTTATCGCCTTAATACTCTGAGTGAGGGGGTCTTCACTCCCCGCTTTAAACAGAGACATTGACTTGTATAGTCATTTATTGATTCTTTTGGATAACAGCTGGTACTTAGCTTGTGAAGTAGTTTTTTCAAGTTAATTATTTGTTGTATGTTCTTTAATTCGTTTTGTTCCTTGTTTGCATTATATTCGTTGGTCTAATTAGTTATATCATTATAATATTGTCATTTACTTATCCATTTGTATTATTGATATTTTGTAAGTTAATGTAATTGTGATTTTTTTAATGATCTTGTATTTTTGTTTAACTTTGACTAATTTACACTTTCTTCATGGATGAAATGTCTGTGAAGTGGCAACACTGGCTCAATAAGTCAGGAATATGCATTGGACACTTAAACATTTGCAGCTTATTTAACAAGCTACCAGAGTTATCTTCTATTCGTAATCAAAATTTTCATTTATTCGGCCTTAGTGAAAGTAGACTTAATGATAAAATTTCAGATGAGGACATCTCTATTAAAGGGTACAAAGTTTTTAGAAGGGATCCCTGTAGGAAACAAGAGACAGGCATAATAACCTATGTTTCTAATTTACTAAATGTTCACCGTAGGCTAGACTTTGAAACTTGCGAAATAGAATGTATCTGGTTAGAGCTAAAACTTCAAAACCGCACACCCCTGATAATTGGCTACCTTTATCGAAATCCCAGTGCTGGACACGTCTGGTACGAAAACTTCACTACCATGATGGATGTGGTTTTCGCTTCTGGGAAGGAAATTATACTACTTGGAGACTTTAACATTGACACCAACAAATCCAACATAATATGGGGAAATATAATTGCATCATACAATTTCCAACAAATAGTACAACAAGCTACTAGAGTAACAAAGTCATCTTCAACAGTCATAGATCACATTTATGTAACTTGCTCAGACAACATCATAGAATGCACCGTACCCAATTGTGCAATGAGCGATCACTACCCAATATGCTGCACGTGGTCTAAAAAAGGAATTAAAATTCCTAAACATAAACACATAAGTGTAAAATATAGAAGTTACAAAAATTTCAACCAAAACGCATTTTTACAGGACTTGCTCAGTTCACCTCTAGACAATGTTTATCAGCTTCCTGACCCGGATGATGCTCTGGAATTCTGGATGAAAACCTTTATTGATGTTTTTGATAGACATGTGCCAGTCAAGGAAGTTCGAGTAAAACACCACGTCAAGCCACCTTGGATCACCCAGGAAATACTTAAAATTATGAGAGACAGAGATAAAGCACATAAAAAGCGGGATATCGGTGCATACCGTACACTTAGAAACAAAGTTCAATATAACATACGACGGGAAAAGAAACATTACTTTAAGAACTTAGTAATGGATAAAACAAATAGTAAGGATATATGGAAAGCAATTAACACCTTGACAAACAAGTATAACTTCCGAAATTCTTTACCATCAAATCATATTACATGCGACCAATTCAGTAATTTTTTTCAAACTGACATAGACCAGTTGAAGGCTTCAATACCTAATTCTCCTTGCAACTTATCTTTATTGTCATCGTTTTGCGAGAATAGATGCTCCCGCGATATTCTTTCCGACATACCGCTAATGACAATCAGGGAAGTATTCGCTTACCTCAGTAACCTAAAAAACACAACCTCATCTGGGTTAGATGGAATCAGCAACCGGATTCTCTGTTGTGCTGCGCCAGTGATCTGTACATCACTAACCTATGTATATAATCAGTGTCTAACCAAAGGCCACTTTCCATCAGCTCTCAAAATCGCTAAAGTGTACCCTCTTCTTAAATCTGGTTCATTGGACAATGGTCTCCCGAACAATTACAGACCCATTTCCTTACTATCATCACTATCTAAGCCACTAGAAAAACACATCCATAAAGTAACATTACAGTATTTAGTTCGCAACAAGCTTATTGTTGACAGCCAATCAGGATTTCGACCAAAATATTCTTGCCATACGGCCCTAACAAACATGATAGAAAATTAAATTGGCACCAGAATATAAACAACAACGGTCTATGTGGAACTGTGTTTATTGATTTCAAGAAAGCATTTGATATGATAGACCATGTTATTTTAATTAAAAAACTCGAGACAATGAAAATTGGCCTTAATGTAGTCACTCTAATATCATCTTTTCTATCAAACAGAAAGCAAGTAGTATCACATAATAAATCTCTGTCTCAAACCACTACCTTCAATATTGGAGTACCGCAAGGCTCTATTCTTGGCCCTCTATTATTTGCCATATATATTAACGATCTACCTTTGCATCTTTCGTCGTCCTGCGATCTATTTGCAGATGACTGTACGGTGTACACAAACGCTGAAGACTGTATTTTACTGGAGTCGTCTTTACAACAAGAATTAAATAATGTAGTTAAGTGGTGCTATTCAAACCGTATGCAAATTAACATCACTAAAACAAAAGCAATTTATTAACAACTAGACAAAGACTTCAAACTCTAAGCTCACACACATCACTTCAACTTCACATCGATAACATGCCAGTAGAAAGTGTAATTGAGCACAAAACATTAGGCCTAATCATTGATAGAAACCTAACGTTTAATTCCCACGTTCAAGCACTTATTAAACAAACAGCGAAAAAAGTCTACCAACTCGCCAAGATTAAAAACTTCCTTGATGAGGACACAAGGAAGCTATTCTATACTTCTCATATACAGACACACTTTGACTACTGCTCTACAATCTGGGACGGTTGTTCTAATTCAAACACCAAGTGACTTTACTCACTCCAGAAACGGGCCATGAGTCTAATTTATAGCAAACATTTATCTGACAATCCTAGCCTGTATAAACGCCTTCAGTTACTACCATTCCGCAAACGCCTGCTTTTCAATAAAGCTAAACTAATTCACAAAATCCTGCATCGGAATGCCCCAAATTACCTTTGGCCATTGTTTAAATATAATGCTAGACACAGTAAACGTTTAAATATACTACACATTCTGAAGCCTGGGATTGACTTATACAAAACAAGCTTAACGTACTCTGCAGCTCAGCTGTGGAACAATCTTCCACAAGAAATCAAAGACATCACCAATCCCTATTCATATAATCGCAAATTATTCGAACACTATCTCAATACGGATTACCTCCCCCTTAATAATTGAGATAATAATAATAATAACAAAACCCTAGTATAACAGCCAATCCCCTTTTTGTAGGCCAGTATATTCCACATGGCTAATAACAAGTGTCAGACCATTATCTAGTATTACTGTGTCGTGTAGTTTTGATGTTTGCATTTTGCCCATGCCTTTATAATGCATATCTTTTATATTGTTGCTGTTCTTTGTTAGCCTTGAATGATGTGTGAATGAAATAATGTATGAAAGAGAGTGATAGAAGGGCAGAATGTTAGACGGGCCTGCGTGCCCAATTCTTAACCCTTTGAAAATAAAGTTTGTTTGTTCGTTCGTTCGTTCGTTTGTTACTTTTCCCTCAGCCTCCTCCCTCCTCCTCCTCCCTCCTCCTCCTCTCTCCTCCTCCCTCCTCCTCCTCCCTCCTCCTCCCTCCTCCTCCTCCCCCTCCTCCTCCTGTGTTCTTCTCCTCCCTCCTTCTCCCTCCTCCTCCTCCTACTCCTTCCTCCTCCCTCCTCCTCCCCCTCCTCCCTCCTCCTCCCTCTTCATCCTCCTCCCCTCCTCCTCCCCTCCTCCTCATTATCCCTCCTCCCTCCTCCTTCCTCCTCCCTCCTCCTCCTTCCTCCTCCTCTCTCCTCCTCCTAATCCCTCCTCCTCCCTCCTATTCCTCCCTACTCCTCCTCCCTCCTCCTCCCTCCTCTTCCCTCCTCCTCCTCTCTCCGCCTATCTCTTCCTCCCTCCTCCTCCCTCCTCCTCCCTCCTCCACCTCCCTCTGCCACCTCCAAGCTCCTACTCCTCCTTTTTATTCTTCTGCTGCTGCTGCTGCCGCCGCTCCATTTACCCAAGTTAATTGTTGGGGAAGATGTAAAGATCTTTCAAGTGCTCTTTCTAATGCTTTTTGTAAGTTGGTCTTCGTTTATCTAAGGTTGTTCTAACTGCAACCAATAAATGATTAGACAGACAGGCACTCAGACAGACAGACAGACAGAGAGGGACAGACAGACAGACAGACAGACAGTCGGGAACGGGAACTTATATGACTACTTATATGAATTAAATGAGATGCTCCCCATCAGGGGCTGGGCGAAGCCGGGCCGGGTCAGACAGACAGACAGACAGACAGACAGACAGATAGATATTCGGGAACGGGAACGGGAGCTTATATGACTACTTATATGAATTAAATGAGATGCTCCACACCAGGAGCTGGGCGATGCCGGGCTGGGTCAGACAGACAGACAGACAGACAGACAGACAGACAGACAGACAGACAGACAGACAGATAGTCGGTAACGGGAACGAGAACTTATATGACTACTTATATGAATTAAATGAGATGCTCCCCACCAGGCACTGGGCGAAGCCGGGCCGGGTAAACTAGTCTTATATATAAAATAGGATCTCCGTCTGTATGTCTGTATGTATGTCCTTTATGCGTTCACGAACGGCCCATCCGATTGAGATGAAATTTTCTACACGCCTTCCTTTCATTCAAGCGCAGCCAACTGGGATATTATTTTAGTGTGAAATCGGCTGCTTACTTAATATTATTTAATTTTTCATTTTACATTATAATCTTATATACAGCGAGGGGACTTAACTCTAGAAAAGTTATTTCAAGGGGCATAACTTTTAATAACTTTTCTGTATACCTTATAGTCAAATTGTTGCATCTTTTTCAAAGATTTATAAACTCTTTGTCTATAGTTATGTACCGGCATATGAGGTATAATAAATAATGATACAAACTTTAAGGCATTTTCAAAGTTTTCATAAAATTAATGCATAATGCATAACATTGTAACTCATCTTTTTATGCTTAAGAAGTTATCTACAGTCGTGCAGGTGATTAGAAACAGTTTTCATTAGAAATAATGGATCGTGTGTGGAAGGACATTCTTTTAAGTTACTTTTATTTGTTGTATGAATTTAATGAGACGCTACCCGCCAGGAGCTGTGCGAAGCCACGCCGGGTCAGATAGATAGACCCACCTTTTTGCTGCAGTTATCTACAGGCATATGCGTTATAATCCTCCTCCTCCTCTCCCCTCCTCCTCCTACCCTCTTCCTCTTCCCCTCCCCCTCCTCCCTCTCCCTCCTCCCTCTCCCTCCTCCATCCTCCTCCTCCCTCTTTCTCCTCCTCCTCCTATATCCTCCCCCTCATCCCTCCTCCTCCTCCCTCCTCCTCCTCCCTCCTCCTCCCTCTCCTCCCTCGCCTCCTCCCTCCTCCTTCTACCTCCTCATCCTCTCTCCTCCTCCCTCCTCCTCCCTCTACCTCCTCCCTCCTCCTCCTCCCTCCACATCCCTCCTCTTCCTTCTTCCTCCTCCTCCCTCCTCCTCCTCCCTCCTCATCCTCTGTCCTCCTCCTCCCTCCTCCGTCTCCCTCCTCTTTCTCCCTCTTCCTCCTCCCTCCTCCCTCCACCTCCTCCCTCCTCCTCCTCTCTCCTCCTTCTCTCTCCTCATCCTCCCTCCTCCTCCCTCTCCCTCCTCCTCCCTCTCCTCCTCCCTCCTCCTCCTCCCCCTCCTCCTCCTGCGTTATTCTCCTCCCTCCTTCTCCCTCCTCCTCCTTCTCCTTCCTCCTCCCTCTTCCTCCTCCCCCTCCTCCCTCCTCCTCCCTCTTCCTCCTCCTCCCTACTCCTCCTCCCTCCTCCTCCTCCTCCCTCTCCTCCTCCGTCCTCCTCCTCCCTCCTCTTCCTCCTCCTGCATTCTTCTCCTCCCTCCTTCTCCCTCCTCCTCCTTCCTCCTCCCTCTTCCTCCTCCCTCATCCTCCCTCTTCCTCCTCCTCCCCTCCTCCTCCCTCCTCCTCCTCCCTCCTCCTCCTCCTTCCTCCTCCTTCCTCCTTCTTCCTCCTCCCTCCTCCTCCTCCTACCTCCTCCTCCCTCCTCCTCTCTCCTCCTCCTAATTCCTCCTCCTCCCTCCTATTCCTTCCTACTCCTCCTCCTCCTTCCTTCTCCCTCGTCTTCTCTCCTCCTCCTCTCTCCGCCTATCTCTTCCTCCCTCCTCCTCCTCCCTCCTCCTCCCTCCTCCACCTCCCTCTTCCTCCTCCCAGCTCCTACTTCTCGTTTTTCTTCTTCTGCTGCTGCTGCTGCCGCCGCTCCATTTACCCAAGTTAATTGTTGGGGAAGATGTAAAGATCTTTCAAGTGCTCTTTCTAATACTTTTTGTAAGTTGGTCTTCGTTTATCTAAGGTTGTTCTAACTGCAACCAATAAATGGTTAGACAGACAGGCAGACAGACAGACTGACAGACAGAGAGGGAGGGACAGACAGACAGACAGGCAGACAGACAGATAGATAGATAGTCCTCCCTCTTCTCCTCCCTCCTCCTTATCCCTCCTCCTCCCTTCTCCTCCTCCCTCCTCATCCTCTCTCCTCCTCCCTCCTCCTCCTCCCTCTACCTCCTCCCTCCTCCTCCTCCCTCCTCCTCCCTCCTCCTCCCTCTTCCTCCTCCTCCCTCCTCCTCCTCCCCCTTCTTCTCCTCCCTCCTCCTTCTCCCTCCTCCCTCCTCCTTCTCCCTCCTCCTTCTCCCTCTTCCTCCTCCCTCCTCCTTTTCCCTCTGCCTCCTCCCTCCTCCTCCCCCCTCCTCCTCCTCCCTCCTCCTCCATCTCCCTCCTCCCTCTCTGCCTCCCTCCTCCTCCTCCCCCCCTCCTCCTCCTGTGTTCTTCTCCTCCCTCCTTCCTCCTCCCTCCTCCTCCTCCTCCTCCTCTGTCTTCCTCCTCCCCTCCTCCTCTTCCCTCCTCCTCTTCCCTCCTCCTCTTCCCTCCTCCTCCCTCATCCTCCTCCCTCCTCCTCCTTCCTCCTCCCTCCTCCTCCTTCCTCCTCCTCTCTCCTCCTCCTAATCCCTCCTCCTCCCTCCTATTCCTCCCTCCTCCCTCCTCCTCCCTCCTCTTCCCTCCTCCTCCTCTCTATGCCTATCTCTTCCTCCCTCCTCTTCCTCCCTCCTCCTCCCTCCTCCACCTCCCTCTTCCTCCTTGCAGCTCCTACTCCTCCTTTTTATTCTTCTGCTGCTGCTGCTGCCGCCGCTCCATTTACCCAAGTTAATTGTTGGGGAAGATGTAAAGATCTTTCAAGTGCTCTTTCTAATGCTTTTTGTAAGTTGGTCTTCGTTTATCTAAGGTTGTTCTAACTGCAACCAATACATGATTAGACAGACAGGCAGGCAGACAGACAGACAGACAGACAGAGAGGGAGGGACAGACAGACAGACAGACAGACAGACAGACAGACAGACAGACAGATGACTACTTATGACTACTTATATGAATTAAATGAGATGCTCACCATCAGTGGCTGGGCGAAGCCGGGCTGGGTCAGACAGACAGATAGACAGACAGACAGACAGACAGACAGATAGATATTCGGGAACGGGAACGGGAGCTTATATGACTTCTTCTTCTTCAGCATTCCGAGCCATTGAGGTTCTTTGCTGCAAATACAATCCGTCTCCATTCGTCTCTCTGGTGGACCTTCTCTTGCCAGTCGTTGATTCCAAGTGCTTGTAGGTCTGTACATGTATTATCTCTCCACCGCCTTCTTGGTCTACCTCGTGGTCTACGGTCATTTATTTCCTGAGTGTAAGCGAGTTTTGTTTCCCTATTATCTTCCATTCTTTCTATATGCCCCAGCCATTGTAGTCTATTAGCCTTCATGATACCAGTGATTAGCGGGGACTTAAACAGATCATAAATGTCTTTGTTACTTCTTCTTTTCCACTCTCCACTTTGTGTATCCCTAATGGGTCCAAAGATGCGTCTTAAAATTTTGTTCTCAAAGGTTTGTAACAAGGCTTCGTCTCCTTTCGTCTGATCAGTGTTTTGTATATTGTGATTTTGGTGTTACGAGATAGCGCCTTTGATTTTAGTAGATGTTGTAGTGCATAGTATATCTTATTTCCAGAGTTGATTCTAGTTTGTATTTCTTCCCTTATGATGTTAGAGCAGTTGAAGATTGTACCCAGGTATTTGTATGTTTCCGTTCTTTTAACGGTCATATTATCTATTTGTGGCCAGAGTTTCTAGCCATTCCGTCTCTTGAAATTACCATATATTCTGTCTTATCTTGGTTGATAACCAGCCCCATCTGTTGGGCTTTTCCCTTTAAGTGAGTCAATATTTCCAATGTCTTTTGTTCACTTTGCCCTATAATATCTATATCATCTGCATAACCAAGCAGCTTGGATGTTCCTCCAATATCACATTCCTCCTTTACCTTCCTTACAACTTTCTCTAGAGCCAGATTGAAGAGTAGTGGCGATAGTGCATCACCCTGTTTCAAGCCAGATGTTATTTGGAAGGGGTCTGATTTCCTGCCTTTATATGTTACTATATTATAAGTATCTTCCATGCATAGTCTGGTCATGTTGATTAACTTCCTTGGTATTCCAAATTCCTGCATAGCATTCCATAGACTATTCCTATGGACACTATCATAAGCCTTTTTAAAATCCACAAAAATTTTATGGAGATCTCTTTTATATTCCCAATGTTTCTCGGCTATTTGTCGTAAGATAAATATCTGATCTATTGTTGATCTGTTTTGTCTAAAACCCGCCTGGTAGTCACCCAATATGTCTTCTGAATATGGTTTTAGTCTATTTAGTAATACTGCGGATAGTATCTTATAGCTTGTGGACAGTAGTGATATTCCTCTATAATTTCCACATTGGAACTTGTCTCCTTTCTTAAAGATAGGTATCAATAATGACTCTTTCCAGTCATGGGGTAATTCTTCTGTCCTCCAGATTTTTATTATTAGTTCGTATAGCTTTAGATGTAATGCATGGCCACCTGCCTTTATAAATTCAGCAGCAATTCCATCAGTCCCAGTTGCCTTATTGTTTTTAAGTCGTGTGATTACATATAGGATTTCTTCAAATGTAGGTTCTTCAATTTGTGGTTCGCATGTTAGAACCTCTTCCTGTGGGAAAATGTGACTTGGAGCTTCACCATTTAGTAATTCAATAAAATATTCTTTCCATGTGTTGCACATTTCCTCATTGGTATTTATCATATTCCCATTTTTGTCTTTTAAACCATATGTGTTTTGTTGGTGCCCTCGTTTCATTGACTTCAGTTCTTTAAAAAATTTTCTGGATTCATTTTTCTGGTGATTAGTTTCCATATCTTTGATTATATTACTCATATATTCTCGCTTCTGCTGTCTGACTATTTTTGTAGCCTCTTTACATTCATTTCTATAATGCTCTTCCTTTTGGATGTTATTGATGTCATTTAACCATATATGTCTGGCATTCTTCTTCCTAATGACTATAATGATTACATGACTACTTATATGAATTAAATTAGATGCTCCACACCAGGAGCTGGGCGATGCCGGGCCGGGTCAGACAGACAGACAGACAGACAGACAGACAGACAGACAGACAGATAGTCGGTAATGGGAATGAGAACTTATATGACTACTTACATGAATTAAATGAGATGCTCCCCACCAGGGTCTGGGCGAAGCCGGGCCGGGTCATCTAGTATATATATATATATATAACTTCACGGCAACGGGTCATCCCCATATTGCTCCATTCCTATGCCAGCGAATATCACACAAAATGCTCCTCACTGCCCTATGTGAACAATGGAATAAACAGGAGTGTCGGCAAGCCAACGGCCCACACAGGTACACTGTGCATAATTTATATACATATATATATATCATGCCTGTGTGCTATACATATCTCATGCCAGTATGTTATACATATCTCATGTTTATATGTTATAAATATCTCGTGTCTGTAGGTTATACATAAAAGTCCTTGTCTATCAAGCCTGTGTCCTTAGTACTCTTCTTTATGGCAGTGAAGCCTGGACAACCTACTTACACCAAGAGAAACGTTTAAACAGATTTCATATGCGGTGTCTGCAAAGAATACTTGGTATTAAGTGGCAAGACAAAATCGCAAATACTGAAATATTGGAAAGATCAGGTTGTGTGACGTGTAACAGAGTTAGTAATAGGAAGAAGTGGCAGTGAGGTGTGCATAGTCAATAATGAAATAGTGCACGGGCAAGCACCATAGTAGGGGGGTAGCTAAGAACTGCTAGGTAGCTAGGGGGGTCGTCCGATGACGAGGATCGTAGAAACAAGGTGAGTTGTGAACGACCCACCATCTAAGAAGGACGTAAGATAGAGCTGGGGAACATTTGGATTTGAATTGTGGTTTGTTATAACCTGTCTCGATGTGAATCTGATTAAAGTAACTTGGAGAAAGAACGGCTTTGGAGTGATGTTTGTTGCTTGTTCGCTTTAACCTGCCACTGTTACAGACGCTATATTCCATGCTCAGTCTTCGTAGACTTAGATGGATAGGACACGTTATGAGGATGGATGATTGTAGAATACCAAAGGACATCTTTTTTGGTGAATTACAGATGGGTAAGAAATCTCAGGGTCGACCTCTACCATGATACAAAGATGTGTGTAAGCGGGACATGATTGATACAGGCGTTGATAATGCACATTGGGAGCAAGTCACCACTGAATGTGTTGCATGGAGGGCACATATTAAAAATGGAATAATGACAAAGGAGAAAATGATTGCTTGATAGGTCACACAGAGCACATGAGACATAAGATGGTGCATGATGATGAAAATGACTATGTGCTCACATGCATCCACTGTGGACGAACATTTGCAGATGCGTTGTAATGCTATTGTTCTTTTGTTGTCAAAAATTTGCTTCATAAGTGATGTTGAATGAAAGAATGTATGAGAGGAAATTGAGAAGAAGGGCAGAATGTCAGACGGGCCTAGGTGCCCAATTCTTAACCCTTTGAAAATAAAGATTTTTGTTTGTTTGTTCGTTCATTCGCCACTGCCATGGGTTGTGGTTATTAAGCCTTTTTGAAGCACAATGTAACAAACTATCGTCTATCAAGATGGCAAGGTGCCAATGTAGGTTATACATATCTCATGGCTGTATGTTCTGATAACTTCCATGAATGACCCATGACATGGCTTAAATAGCTTGTATATGTTGTAATCAAAATATGAAGGAGGAAGAATCAAAATGCAGTGAAAAAATGTCTTTGTTAAAAAGTAGCATTGTAGTTGTTGCTTCCAAGCTGCATCAAGGAAACTGTCTTGATTTGGTTTCTCTTGCATTTCTGTTTCATTATTTGCTGCATTTTACTGTATCTACAATTGTCGTTAGTTTCTGGTCAAGGTCATCTATAATTCTGCATTTTTCCTCTATGGCTATGCACATTATGTTCTCTTGTGAATCTTGAATTGTTCATTGTTAAAGCTCAACTTCCTGTACAATGGCGACAAGATGAAGCGTTACTTTTCGGAGGGACACTATTTAGTGTTTTTCATTGGATTTCGTGTGATTTCCTTTGGATTCCCTGTGAATCGTGTTTCCCTGTGGATTATGTGATGTTATATTGTGTTCCTTTTATTGGAAGTTTTCAAAAGAAGCCACGGAAGGCAGGTGGTGGATGTAATTTTGAGGGCAGCCGACAGATATTTGTGGGTCATGGCCTCGAGTTACACAACGGCAGGCAGAGGAACTCGTCTTGAGTCAATGGCTGCGGTCTCCGACCAGTAAGGTCACTGCCATAGAGGAAAGCAACGGCAAACTACCTCTTTAAAAGTGCCTAGTATATCATGATTCGCTTAAAGACCAATCATCGAAAGACAAGGACAGAGATGTTAAAATTAGCAACTTGGAACGTTAGGACGTTAAACAACGACGGAAAATTAGAGAACATAAAACAAGAAATTGAAAGGGAAAAAATTAATATTTTAGGTATGTGCGAAACTAGATGGACAGGAGCAGGCATCAAGATAGAGGAAGATTTCAAGATTATTTGTTCTGGAGGTGAAGATCGTCATAGGGGAGTGGCAATTATTCTGGACCGGAAAACATCAAAATCTATTCAAGGATATTGGGCCGTGTCGGACAGAGTTCTACTAGTTAAATTAAGTGGCAGACCTTTTAGCATAAATATTATTCAAGTATGTGCCCCAACAGGAGAATCCAGTGAAGATAGTGTAGAAGAATTTTATAATGACATAGAGTCTGCCTTAAAGAAATGTAAAAAAAAAATTCAGAAATAAACATCATAATAGGGGACTTCAATGCAAAAGTAGGAAATCAAGGAGATAGATACACAGTAGGAAACTATGGTTTAGGAGAGAGAAATGAAAGAGGATACAGACTCATAGAGTGGGCAAAAGAACAGGAAATGATTGTAGGAAACACCTGGTTCAAACAACACCCTAGAAGATTATGGACATGGAGGAGTCCTGATAGCAGGATTAGAAACCAGATTGACTACATTCTGATTAGCAGAAGATTTAGAAATGCATTAACAATAGCAAAAACAGTTCCCAGTGCTGATTGTTATAGTGACCACAGATTACTCACAGGAACATTGAGGATAAAGTTGAAGAAAGTCAAGTGTATAACAGGAAACACTAAATATGATTTGTGTACATTGAGTAATGACAAGGAAATACAAAACAAATTCAACATAGAAGTACAGAACAGATTTGAAATTTTGTCTGATCTAGAGATCCTATTCCAGGATGTGGATGATCAATGAGAAACGTTGAAGAATTCAATCAATGTGGCTGCAGAAACAACTCTTCCAAAATTAAAGAAGGTGGGTCGTAAGAAATGGATGACTGAAGAAATTTTACACCTCATGGAAACAAGAAGACTCAACAAAAATAATTCTGTCAAATATGAAGAAATTCACAGACAAGTCAGAACATTATGTAAGGAGGCAAAAGAAGCATGGCTTGAGGAAAAGTGCTTAGAAATTGAAAGCCAACACAACAGTCAAAATACCAAATTAGTGCACAAAAGAATTCAGGAACTTACTAATAAAAGAACAAGTACATCAACAGGGTGTCTAAAAACTGAAGATGGCAAAATCATAATAGAAAAAGACCAGATTCTACAGGTATGGACAGATTATGTGAAACACCTTTATGATGATAACAGAGACGAACAGTGGGGGTTAAAGCTGCTCTAGATTTTATTAGAAAGCAGCAAGTCAAATGGTTTGGCCATGCAAGTAGGCTACCAGTCAACAGCATGCCACAACAGGCAATGACGTACAGACCAGATGGAAACAGAGGAAGAGGCCGACCACGTAAACGCTGGACGGAGGGAATAACAGAATCCATGGGAATGTCGATATACGAAGCCCATAACCGGGCACTCTCACGAAGTTTATACTTCACCTCGACACCGCAAGGTACAAGAGGAACATGATGAGAAGAAGAAGAGAAGAAACAGTATGATATTAGATTTAATAATGAAGGACCGCCAATTTTGGAGATGGAGGTTCGAAATGTTCTTAAGCATATGAAAGCTGGCAAGGCCCCCGGTGCAGATAACATCACATCAGAAATGATTAAAGCTTTAGAAGAATTTGGACTAAATCAAGTCACCAGACTGCTGAACACATTATATGATACTGGAGATATACCTCCTGAATTATGTAACTCTATATTTATTGCAATCCCAAAGAAATCAGGAACCTTGGAATGTGATCAACATAGAACAATTAGTATAATGAGTCACATCACAAAGATTTTGCTAAGAATTATCATGCAAAGAATGAGGAAGAAGATACAACCTGAAATAGGGGAAGAACAATGCGGGTTTGTAGAAGGAAAGGGTACAGTAAATGCTGTGTATATGCTGCGAACAGTTATTGAACGTGCTATAGAAGTAAACAAGGATATACATCTTTGCTTTATTGACTATACAAAGGCTTTTGATAGCATTAGACATGTCAGCATGGTGGATATGCTTGCAGATCTACAAATTTATGGGAAAGACATTAGACTTATAAAAAACATATATTGGAAACAACAAGCTGCAATAAGGATTGATAATGAAGTGGGACAGTATCAGCCAATTAAGAGAGGTGTTAGGCAGGGATGTGTGATGTCTCCAGATATTTTTTCCCTGTACAGTGAAAATATTTTCAGAAATGTAGAGGATATAAATGGAATCAGCATTGGAGGACGAAACATCAATAACATTAGATATGCAGATGATACAGTATTAATTGCAGACAATGCGCAGGACCTGCAACAATTAGTAGATGTGGTTGTTGTACACAGTGAGCAACTGGGGTTAGAATTAAATTGTAAAAAGACTCAGGTTATGGTCGTCAGTAGGAAGGAAGAAGTGCCACAATGTAATATACAAGTAAATGGAAATATTCTTCAACAAGTGAATCGGTACAATTATCTTGGAACAGTTATAACATCTGATGGGAGATGCCTTGAAGAGATTAGAACAAGAATCGCCGTGGCGAAAGTAGCCTTTATCAAGATGAAAAACATTCTGACCAATAAAAAGATGTCAATTGAAACGAGAAAAAGAGTGTTGAGGGGATACATAGAGCCTGTTCTTTTGTATGGATGTGAAACTTGGACAATGAGCAGTCAAGCTGAAAAGCATCTGATGGCTGCAGAAATGTGGTTTCTGAGGAAAATGCAAAGAATACCATGGACAGACAGAAAAACCAATGACCAAGTACTACAGGAGACAAATGAACATCGTAGACTGATTAGAGAAATTAGACGTAGACAGTCAAAATTTTTTGGACATGTTATGAGAAGAAATGGATTGGAGAACTTAGTGACAACTGGCAAGATAGAGGGGAACAGACCAAGAGGAAGACCGAGAGGAAAATACCTGGATGGCTTGGCCACATGGCATGGACGAGACAGGAACACTGAGCTGATCCACGACACTGGTGATCGAGTGAAATGGCGAGTCATGACCGCCCACGCTTTCCGGCATGGCACATGATTGATTGAAAGCTCAATATATGACAAAATCATAATAGAAAAAGATCAGATTATAAATGCATGGTCAAATGTGAAAGATATTTATAACAACACAAGAGAAGAATAGTATGAAATTTTGAATAATAATGAAGGACCATCAATTTTAAAGATGGAAGTTCAGAATGCTCTTAACCATACTAGCAAGACCCCGGGTCCAGACAAAATCATTGGCACCTTGCCGTCTTGACAGACGATAGTTTGTGCTTTAAAAAGGCATAATAACTTTTAACTATGGCGGTAGCGAGTGTGACTGATAAGGCCAATTTGCGCTGTAAATGTCCGTTCACAGTGGGTGCATGTGAACACGTGGTCATTTCCACCATCATGCACCATCTTACGTCTCAAACGCTTGGTGTGTGACTTTTCTGCAATAATTTTCTCCTTTGACTTTATTCCATTTCTGATATTTGCCCTCCATGCAACACGTTCAGCGGCGACTTGCTCCCAATGTGCATTATCAATGCCTGTATCAATCATGTCCCGCTTACACACATCTTTGTATCGTAGTAGAGGCCGACCCTGAGATCTCTTACCGATCTGTAATTCACCAAAAAAGATATCCTTTGGTATTCTACCATCATCCATCCTCCTAAGATGTCCTATCCATCTAAGTCTATGAAGACTGAGCATGGAATAAACTGTCACACAACCTGATCTTTCCAATACTTCAGTATTTGTGATTTTGTCTTGCCACTTAATACCAAGAATTCTTCGCAGACACCGCATATGAAAGCTGTTTAAATTGTTCTCTTGGTGTGAGTAAGTTGTCCAGGTTTCACTGCCATAGAGAAGAGTACTAAGGACACAGGCTTGATAGACAAGGACTTTTGTTTTGGCAGTAAGCTTCCTGTTCTCCCAGACTCTTTTTCTTAACCTGTTCATTGTTGTTGCTGCCTTACCAATCCGGATGTTGATTTCCTGATCTAGGGATAATTTGCTATTTACCACTGATCCTAGATATGTAAAATGGTCTACTATCTCTAGTTCGGCGTCGTCAATAAAGATTGATGGTACCTCATGTGCACTCTGTGACATAATCTGTGTTTTCTTTTTGCTAATTGTTAAACCAAATTCAGAACAAGCATTGGAGAATGCAGATAGTAGACATTGCAATTCTTCCTCAGAGTGGGTCGTAACTGCAGCATCATCTGCAAAAAGCAACTCTCTGATCAGTACCCTCCTAATTTTGGTCTTAGCCTTCAATCTCTGAGCATTGTAGAGGCCGCCATCTGAGCGTGAGTGAATGTATATACCACCATCCTGATCACGAAATGCATATTTCAGTAGAAGTGAAAAGTATATTCCAAAGAGGGTGGGAGCTAGTACACAACCTTGCTTAACTCCACTCTTGATTTCAAATTCTTCAGAAGTCACAGACAAAATCACAACAGAAATTATCAATGCTTTAGAAGAATATGGAATAGACCAGGTCACCAGACTGCTGAACACAATATATGATACTGGAGATATGCCTCCTGAATTATGTAATTCTATATTTATTACAATCCAGAAGAAATCAGAAGCCTTGAAATGTTATCAACACTGAACATTTAGTATAATGAGTCACATCACAAAGATTTTGCTACGAATTATCATGCAAAGAGAGAGGAAGAAAATACAACCTGAAAAAGGGGAAGAACAATGTGGGTTCATAGAAGGCAAGGGTACAGTAAATGCTGTGTATTTGCTGAGAAGATTAATTGAGTGATCTATAGAAGTAAACAAAGATCTACATTCTTGCTTTATTGACTACACAAAGGCTTTCAATAAAGTAAGACATGTCAACACAAAGAAGATGCTTGCAGATCCACAAATTGATGGGAAAGAAATTTGACTTGTAAACAACATATATTGCAAACAACAATCTGCTATAAAGATTGATAAAGAGGTGAGAGACAGGGATGTGTGATATCTCCAGATCTTTATTTTACCCTATACAGTGACAATATTTTTAGAAATTTAAAAGATATGAGAAGAATCACCAGTGGGGGTCATATCATCAATAACATTAGATATGTAGATGATACAGTATTGATTGCAGACAATGAAGAGGACCTGCACCTTTTTGTAGATGCGGTTGTTGCACACCATGAACAACTTGGGTTAGAATTAAATTGTAAGAAGATACAGATTACGGTCATCACTAGGAATAAAGAAATACCACAATGTAATAAAAGGATAAATGGGAATATTCTTAAACAAGTGAATCGATACAATTATCTCGGAACAGTCATAACATCTGATGGGAGATGCTTTGAAGAAATTATAACAAGGATTGCCATTGTGAAGGTAGCCTTTTGCAAGATGGAAAATATATCGACCAATAAAAAGATGTCAACTGCAACGAGAAAAATAGTCTTGAAGTGTTACATAGAACCTGTACTTTTGTATGGATGTGAAGCATGAACAATGAGCAGACAGACTGAAAATCTTCATAGGACAGTGGAGATGTGGTTTCTGAGGAAAATACAAAGAATACCATGGACAGAAAGAACAACCAATGAGCAAGTCCTAAAAGAAGCAAATGAGAACCTTAAACTGATTAGAAATATTAGATGTAAACAGTCAAACATTTTTGGAGATGTTATAAAAGAAGAAATAAATTAAAGAACTTGGTGACAGCTTTCAATATTGAAGGGAAAAGAACAAGGGGAAGGCAGAGAAGTTAAATATCTAGATTGCATGGCATGGTTGAGACAAGAGCACCGAGCAGATTCATGACTCTGGTGAATTTGTGAGATGGTGAAACATGACCGCCCACGCTTATCGACATGGAACATGATGATGATGAGTTCTAGTCCATGCTTCTTCTTCTTCTTCTTCTTCTTCTTCTTCTTCTTCTTCTTCTTCTTCTTCTTCTTCTTCTTCTTCTTCTTCTTCTTCTTCTTCTTCTTCTTCTTCTTCTTCTTCTTCAGCGTTCTGAGTCATTGAGGTTCTTTGCTGCAGATACAATCTGTCTCCATTCGTCTCTCTTGTTGACCCTCTCTTGCCAGTCGTTGATTCCAAGTGCTTGTAGGTCTGTATGTATATTATCTCTCCACCATCTTCTTGGTCTACCTCAGGGTCTACGGTCATTTATTTCCTGAGTGTAAGCGAGTTTTGTTTCCCTATTATCTTCCATTCTTTCTATATGCCCCAGCCATTGTAGTCTATTAGCCTTCATGATACCAGTGATTAGCAGGGACTTAAACAGATCATAAATGTCTTTGTTACTTCTTCTTTTCCACTCTCCACTTTGTGTATCCCTAATGGGTCCAAAGATGCGTCTTAAAACTTTGTTCTCAAAGGTTTGTAACAAGGCTTCGTCTCCTTTCGTTGAAAATCCAGGTTTCAGAGCCATACAGCACAACTGGTCTGATCAGTGTTTTATATATTGTGATTTTGGTGTTACGAGATAGCGCATTTGATTTTAGTAGATGTTGTAGTGCATAGTATATCTTATTTCCAGAATTGATTCTAGTTTGTATTTCTTCCTTTATGATGTTGGAGTAGTTGAAGATTGTACCCAGGTATTTGTATGTTTCCGTTCTTTTAATGGTCATATTATCTATTTGTAAGTGGCCAGAGTTTTTAGCCATTCCTTCTCTTGAAATTACCATGTATTCTGTCTTATCTTGGTTGATAACCAGCCCCATCTGTTGGGCTTTTTCCTTTAAGTGAGTAAATATTTCTAATGTCTTTTGTTCATTTTTCCCTATAATATCTATATCATCTGCATAACCAAGCAGCTTGGATGTTCCTCCAATATCACATTCCTCCTTTACCTTCCTTACAACTTTCTCTAGAGCCAGATTGAAGAGTAGCGGCGATAGTGCATCACCCTGTTTCAAGCCAGATGTTATTTGGAAAGGGTCTGATTTCCTGCCTTTATATGTTACTATATTATAAGTATCTTCCATGCATAGTCTGGTTGCCAGAGTGTTACTAGGGGTTATGTTGTATGCACCCTGACAACTTAAGAATGAACACGTCCAATAGCACAAAGAATAGCAGTTCCAAAAGCCGACCGAACGAATAAATGACTTTATTCATAGCACCATTAATTATTAATACATTAGAACAATTCACCAACTTACAGTTCGTACCGCGTCATTACCGGGCCCTCAATCCAGCGAGCGACATGGCTCCCCCAGTCTACTGCACTGCCGTGTGTTTACAAGCCTGATGTGTACCGGCCATCGCGCTTGCTGTAACACAGATTCTACAACACTCAAATGCTGTCCATGCCGCTTGACTTGTAGGCTTTCCTCTTCACCTTTGAAACACTGTCTCCATCTTCATATGATACAGCTGGTCTTGTCAATTTCCACGATGTGAACCTGGCTGTGTTTCCCGGACCAACTGCCTTCTCCACTGTCCGCCCACTGTGTTCAAACCACATCACGTGCCCTCAGCCCTGCCGCTCGATTGGCTACTATCTTTAGCCCGTTACTATGTATTTTCCTTATAGCTCTCCGTGATTATTTATCACTCTTAATGTCTCAACAATCTATGTTGCTGTTACTCAGGTCTTAAGTAACCCGACTCATGGCACTGGTCATGTTGATTAGTCCATGCTACTGAGTATATTTTGTATGTTTTAGTTTGAAAATGTTTTCTTACACTTTCTGTTTTTGCACTTGACATGATTGTATTATTCACACAGATCATTGGAGTTGACCCGGAGGGATCAATTTTGGCAGTACCCGATGGCCTGAATAAAAGTGATGTCTCCTTCTACGAAGTCGAGGGAATCGGGTATGACTTCGTTCCTACAGTGCTGTCAAGGGAGGTCAGTAGAGACAATATCCTGTGGTTTATTGTTTTATTCTAATCTGTCTTTGTTTGCAGAACTTTCAGAACAGAAATGTTAAATGAATTATTATTTTCTTCCAATCTGTCTTATGTTTGTAGAACTTTCAGAAATGTCAGGGGGGTTTATTGCTTTCATCAAATCTGTCTAAGTTTGGAGAACTTTCAGAAGAATCAAGTTGGTAATTGTCCTGGTAAGATGACCAGTCAACACAAGGTGTGCAGTCGTGGTGATTAGATACATCATCTAGAGAAACAAGTGGTGATTAGATACATCATCTAGAGAAACAAGTGGTGATTATATACATTATACATCATCTAGAGAAACAAGTGGTGATTATATACATTATACATCATGTAGTGAAACAAGTGGTGATTATATACATTATACATCCTCTAGAGAAACAAGTGGTGATTAGATACATCATCTAGAGAAACAAGTGGTGATTAGATACATTATACATCATCTAGAGAAACAAGTTGTGATTATATACATTATACATCATCTAGAGAAACAAGTGGTGATTATATACATTATACATCATCTAGAGAAACAAGTGGTGATTAGATACATCATCTAGAGAAACAAGTGGTGATTATATACATTATACATCATCTAGAGAAACAAATGGTGATTAGATACATCATCAAGAGAAACAAGTGGTGATTAGATATTTCATCTAGAGAAACAAGTGATGATTATATACATTATACATCATCTAGAGAAACAAATGGTGATTAGATACATCATCAAGAGAAACAAGTGGTGATTAGATACATCATCTAGAGAAACAAGTGGTGATTATATACATTATACATCATCTAGAGAAACAAATGGTGATTAGATACATCATCAAGAGAAACAAGTGGTGATTAGATATTTCATCTAGAGAAACAAGTGGTGATTAGATACTTCGTCTAGAGAAACAAGTGGTGATTAGATACTTCATCTAGAGAAACAAGTGGTGATTAGATACTTCATCTAGAGAAACAAGTGGTGATTAGATAGATCATCTAGAGAAACAAGTGGTGATTATATACATTATACATCATCTAGAGAAACAAGTGGTGATTATATCCATTGTACATCATCTACAGAAACAAGTGGTGATTAGATACTTCATCTAGAGAAACAAGTGGTGATTAGATACTTCATCTAGAGAAACAAGTGGTGATTATAAACTTCATCTAGAGAACATCTTTTCTGTTTGCATCTAACTAGACAGAAAATGCAGACAAGAAAATCTGGCTGCTGTGGAGGCGGAAGTACAAGCATTGATTTTCGAGAATTCGTTATGCTCAAGAGGATAGAGATGGGGTGGATCCGAAGAGAGAGGTTGCTGTCTCTGGAGCGGTCTTGGCTGGCAAAGATTAGTTTCATCTTTGTACCAAGGCATGCGGGAGTACAAGGAAATGAGCGGGCTGACAAGCTCGCAGGTAAGGTTACTGTGGACACGCCATGGACCAGGCTGACATTCTGAATGCTCTACGAGAAGTAAGACTTTTGCAAGAACCAAGTGATGACTGTGAATCTACAACCATAGTCAGACTGAGAGAACAGCAAATTAAAAGAAGTGTGGCCAAACAAGAACACTACACAGGAAGCCAAAGGAGATTGATAAACCAACACAGAACTGGTGTCGTTAGCCACTACACGCTGCAGGATTTGCTGAGGAGGGGATCCGAGCACTTATGGACTGAATGGTTCGATTCAATGAGGATGATCTGTCGAACGAACGAACAAACTTTATTTTCAAAGAGTGAAGAATTGGGCATTGGTCTAACATTCTGCCCTTCTATCACTCTCTTTCATACATTATTTCATTCACACATCATTCAAGGCTAACAGAGAGCAGCAACAATATAAAAGATATGCATTATAAAGGCATGGGCAAAATGCGAACATCAAAACTACACGACTCAGTAATATTAGATAATGGTCTGACACTTGTTATTAGCCATGAGGAATATACTGGCCTACCAAAAGGGGACTGGCTGTTATACTAGGGTTTTGTTATTATTATTTCTATTATTAAGGGGGAAGGTAATCCGTACTGAGATAGTGTTAGAATAATTTGTGATTATATGAATAGGGATTGGTGATGTCTTTGATTTCTTGTGGAAGATTGTTCCACAGCTGAGCTGCAGAGTACGTTAAGCTTGTTTTGTATAAGTCTATCCTAGGCTTCGGAATGTGTAATATATTTAATCGTTCACTGTGTCAAGCATTATATTTAAACAACGGCCAAAGGTAATTTGGGGCATTCCGATGTAGGATTTTGTGAATTAGTTTAGCTTTATTGAAGAAAAAAAAAATCGGTCTCTGTGGCTAAGGGCTTGCGAACGCGGTTTGTGAGCCCGTATACCCGGGTTCGAAACACGGCGGTGCTGGTTTTTTCGAAAAAGGTATAGGGGCCAGTCGTTCAGAAAGCAAAGGCAAACTACTGAACGTAACACGTGCCTAATACATCAACAGCAGCATGCAAATGCTGGTGTTGACTGCAACATCCCGTAAGGGATACGCAACAAAATTTTTTATTGAAAAGCAGGCGTTTGCGGAGTGGTAGTAACTGAAGGCGTTTATGCAGGCTAGGATTGTCAGATAAATGTTTGCTAAAAATTAGACTCATGGCCTGTTTCTGGAGTGAGTAAAGTCACTTGGTGTTTGAATTAGAACAACCGTCCTAGATTGTAGAGCAGTAGTCAAAATGTGTCTGTATATGAGAAGTATAGAATATTTTCCTTGTGTCCTCATCAAGGAAGTTTTTAATTTTGGCGAGTTGGTAGACTTTTTTTGCTGTTTGTTTAATGAGCACATGATCGTGGGAATTAAAGGTTAGGTTTCTATCAATGATTAGGCCTAATGTTTTGTGCTCAATTACACTTTCTACTGGCATGTTATCGATGTGAAGTTGAAGTGATGTGTGTGAGTTTAGAGTTTGAAGTCTTTATCTGGTTGTTAATAAATTGCTTTTGTTTTAGTGATGTTAATTTGCATACGGTTTGAATAGCACCACTTAACTACATTATTTAATTCTTGTTGTAAAGACGACTCCAGTAAAATACAGTCTTCAGCGTTTGTGTACACCGTACAGTCATCTGCAAATAGATCGCAGGACGACGAAAGATGCAAAGGTAGATCGTTAATATATATGGCAAATAATAGAGGGCCAAGAATAGAGCCTTGCGGTACTCCAATATTGAAGGTAGTGGTTTGAGACAGAGATTTATTATGTGATACTACTTGCTTTCTGTTTGATAGAAAAAATGATATTAGAGTGACTACATTAGGGCCAATTTTCATTGTCTCAAGTTTTTAAATTAAAATAACATGGTCTATCATATCAATCCTGAAATCAATAAACACAGTTCCACATAGATTGTTGTTGTTTATATTCTGATGCCAATTTTCTATCATGTTTGTTAGGGCTGTATGGCAAGAATATTTTCGTAGAAATCCTGATTGGCTGTCGACAATAAGCTTGTTGCGAACTAAATACTGTAATGTTACTTTAAGGATGTGTTTTTCTAGGGCCTTAGATAGTGATGGTAGTAAGGAAATGGGTCTGTAATTGTTCGGGAGACCATTGTCCAATGAACCAGATGTAAGAAGAGGGTACCATCCATTGGCACCTTGCCGTCTTGACAGACGATAGTTTGTGCTTTAAAAAGGCATAATAACTTTTAACTATGGCAGTAGCGAGTGTGACTGATAAGGCCAATTTGCGCTGTAAATGTCCGTTCACAGTGGGTGCATCTGAACACGTGGTCATTTCCACCATCATGCACCATCTTACGTCTCAAACGCTTGGTGTGTGACTTTTCTGCAATAATTTTCTTCTTTGACTTTATTCCATTTCTGATATTTGCCCTCCATGCAACACGTTCAGCGGCGACTTGCTCCCAATGTGCATTATCAATGCCTGTATCAATCATGTCCCGCTTACACACATCTTTGTATCGTAGTAGAGGCCGACCCTGAGATCTCTTACCCATCTGTAATTCACCAAAAAAGATATCCTTTGGTATTCTACCATCATCCATCCTCCTAAGATGTCCTATCCATCTAAGTCTACGACGACTGAGCATGGAATAAACTGTCACACAACCTGACCTTTCCAATACTTCAGTATTTGTGATTTTGTCTTGCCACTTAATACCAAGAATTCTTCGCAAACACTGCATATGAAAGCTGTTTAAATTGCTCTCTTGGTGTGAGTAAGTTGTCCAGGTTTCACTGCCATAGAGAAGAGTACTAAGGACACAGGCTTGATAGACAAGGACTTTTGTTTTGGCAGTAAGCTTCCTGTTCTCCCAGACTCTTTTTCTTAACCTGTTCATTGTTGTTGCTGCCTTACCAATCCGGATGTTGATTTCCTGATCTAGGGATAATTTGCTATTAACCACTGATCCTAGATATGTAAAATGGTCTACTATCTCTAGTTCAGAGTCGTCAATAAAGATTGATGGTACCCCATGTGCACCTTGTGACATAATCTGTGTCTTCTTTTTGCTAATTGTTAAACCAAATTCAGAACAAGCATTGGAGAATGCAGATAGTAGACATTGCAATTCTTCCTCAGAGTGGGTCGTAACTGCAGCATCATCTGCAAAAAGCAACTCTCTGATCAGTACCCTCCTAATTTTGGTCTTAGCCTTCAATCTCTGAGCATTGTAGAGGCCGCCATCTGAGCATGAGTGAATGTATATACCACCATCCTGATCACGAAATGCATATTTCAGTAGAAGTGAAAAGTATATTCCAAAGAGGGTGGGAGCTAGTACACAACCTTGCTTAACTCCACTCTTGATTTCAAATTCTTCAGAAGTTGCACCATCAAACTTGATTATACCCTTCATGCCTGTGTGGAACGATTCCACAATGGACAGAAGAGTTGGTGGGCAGCCAATCTTCTTTAGTGCCTTGAACAGACCCTCACGACTGACCAAATCAAATGCCTTTGTGAGGTCGATGAAGGCAATAAACAGTGGTTGATTCTGTTCACGGCATTTTTCTTGCATTTGTCGCAATGAGAATATCATATCAGTGGTAGACCGGTTCTGTCAAAAGCCACACTGTGATTCGGGGTAGACTTGATCTCCTAGGACTTGAAGTCTGCGCAGAACAATTCTGGCAAATACTTTCCCAACAATACACAGAAGTGAGATACCCCTATAGTTGTTGCAGTCGCTCCGATCGCCCTTGTTCTTGTACAGTGTTATGATGCTTGAATCTTTGAAATCCTGTGGGACTTGTCCTTCACGCCAGCATAGCTCTATTAGCTGGTGGATCTGTATAGTGAGTGTGTCTTGCCCACTCCTGATAACCTCTATTGGAATCCCATCCTTACCTGGAGCCTTGCCAGATGCAAGTTCATTTACAGCACACTTAACTTCTGTTATGGTGGGAAGTGTGTCCAGGTGGTCAAGAGTTGGTTGAGCCTCTATGGCGTTGAGGGCATCATCCGCTAGTTTGGTCTCACTTGAGTAAAGCTCCAAATAGTGCTCTACCCATCTGTCCATCTGCCGTTTCTTGTCAGTGATGATTTCTCCAGTCAAGGTTTTCAATGGTGCACTTCTTTTGATCACTGGACCACAGGCTATCTTTATTCCTTCATACATTCTTCTTATGTCTCCCTTATCACTTGCGATTTGAATGGACTCACATAACTTGATCCAATAATCATTTGCACACTGCCTGGCAGCCTTTTGCACATACTTCCTAGCTTGCCTTAGCTCACTCAGAGTGTTACGCGTTGGTCTTTCCTTGTTTCTTAAGAGAGCTTTCTTCTTCTTATCAATCAAGGGCTGCAGAGTCTCGCTGTTGGCCGCAAACCAGTCCTGCCTCTTATGATCCACAGTGCCGTAAACCCCTACGGCAGTTTTATAAAGAGTTTCCTTAATTTGACCCCACTTTTCATTTACTGTACAATTTTCTGGTGTATCAGTGAAAGCGTCTTCAAGTTGCTGTTGAAACTGAAAGCACTTTTCAGGATCATGAGTGTTAATAATATTAATCCTGGGGCTAGATTTGTGTTTAGCTGTGTAGATTCTCTTTGGTCTCAGTCTAACCCTTGCAACAACCAAAGAATGATCCGTATCACAGTCAGCACTGTGGTAACTACGAGTCAATGATATATGGTTCAGATGTTGTCTCCGTGTGATGATGAAGTCCAGCTGATGCCAATGGCCGGATCTTGGATGTTTCCATGTGACCTTATGCATCTCTTTTGTTTTAAAAAAAGAGTTTGTAATACATAGGTCATTACTGGTGCAATGCTCCAGCAGCCTTTGCTCATTTTCATTCATGCGACCGATGTAGTATTTTCCAAGGCACACTGGCCATGAACTCGAGTCCTTGCCCACACGAGCATTGAAATCACCGAGCATATAAATGTAGTCAGATTTTGGAACTGCCTTGATCACGGAGTCTAACTCCTCATAGAACAAATCCTTCACATCATCAGAGGAATCGAGTATCGGTGCATATGCAGTAATAATGGTGGCAAACCCACAAGAGGTTGCCAAGCGCAGGGACAATAGTCTTTCATTTCCTCCTGCTGGAATTTCAATCATTCCCAGTAGCGAATTCTTCACTGCAAAGCCCACACCGTGTTGCCTTTTTTCTGCCTGCCCTCTACCCTTCCAGAAAAAGGTGTAGTTGTTTTCCCTGAGTGACCCTTCCTCAGCGAGGCAAGTCTCCTGCAGGCCAGCAATATCAATGTTAAGACGATTGAGTTCGGCATCAATCACAGCCGTTTTTCTCACATCGTCAATACTGGTCAAGTCAGTGGAAAATCCTGGACACATGGTTCTCACGTTCCAGGTTGCAAGCCATAGCTTGAGGTTTCTATTTTTATTTTTGTTTGTACCTGGTGCATTGGTTTTACAGCCTGCGATTCAGATTTTGTCCTAGCCCCAAGCACCCATTGAAGCAGGCAGGCTGTGGCGGATCAGCACCCAATTGGCTGGGGGCTGCCCAGCTTGAGGCGGGCGGTAGCTGATCAGTGACACCTATAGGTGTCTCCCACCGTCAGAGGCAACGCGTGGCGCCCCATGTCTACGCCAACTGACAAGGACTTATAACCCGTAACAGTTGCCTCTCGCTTTGATTCCGAGACCAGTTAAGACCAGGGATGGAGTTATTGCCTCTCCATAGCACAAAGCCTGGGCTAAAATATAGAGATCATGTGTTGCCCATGCAGCATGATCCCTCTCTCGGCCTGCCTAGTTCACTCCAGAGGAAAGGTAACACCCCTACATCTGGAACAAGACAAGCTGCAGAAGCTGCCGGATCAGCAAAGCAATGCTCTAACTGTCCGCCTGTCGGAGCTTCGATCCTAGACCAGTCGCCAACCAAGGCTTAGGGCCTGGTCTGCCCTGCCATGACAATTTTGTCTTTAGCTTGCATTTCCTCGCACCAGGGTAAGGCTTGTACCCTCCCAATTGCGCTCTTCCGCTCGAAGCCGTTGGCACAATGTGGGGTGTCAGGTTTGGTAAGCGCCGCCCAACGTTCGGCGCTAACAGAAACCAGGTGGTACCGTCTACTGTTATACGGTAGCTCAGTCATATCTGACTAAGACCTGACTGTAGAAGAGGGTACACTTTATAACTAACTAACATTCTAGAGAAACAAGTGGTGATTAGATACTTCATCTAGAGAAACAAGTGATGATTAGATACATCATCTAGAGAAACAAGTGATGATTAGATACATCATCTAGAGAAACAAGTGGTGATTAGATACATCATCTAGAGCAGTGGTTCTCAACCCGTGCCCCTTTCACCATATTTTCAGAACGTCATTCCACCCCCCCCCCCCCCCCCCTCCCCTTCCTATAAAAAATTTGGCCCGTGCCCCCCTTCACCGTAATTTGAGAATGTCATTCTCCCCCTTTCATATTTGCTATCTAAAAATCCCCCCACCCCTACACAGTGTACGTAAAAATGGAAGGTAAATTTAATAGCATAAAACAAGTCTAGACATCCACATAAAACATGATTTGTGGGTGTACTGACTTTATAAAATGAATTTTAGAAGGATGAGACGTACATAACTGTAAAGTGTGAAGGGAAAAACAATATCAAGTAATCGTTTCTTATATTAATGCAATCTTGAAATGGTCTGCATTCCCCCCCCCCCCCCCCCCCCCTCACCCCGGAAACCCTAAAATTCCCCCATGGGGGGGGGGGGAATTCCCCACCGGTTGAGAACCACTGATCTAGAGAAACAAGTAATGATTAGATACTTGGCACCTTGCCGTCTTTACAGACGATAGTTTGTTACATTGTGCTTCAAAAAGGCATAATAACTACGAATGAACAAATGAAAGAAAATCTTTATTTTCAAAGGGTTTAAAATTGGGCACGCAGGCCCGTCTGACATTCTGCCCTTCTTCTGCCCTACAACCCATGGCGGTAGCTAATATGACTGATAAGGCTAATTCACACTATAAATGTTTGTCCACATTGGATGCATGTGAACACAAGGTGATTTTCACCATCATGTACCATCATACGCCTCATACACTCAGTGAGTGACCTATCTGCAATCATTTTCTCATTTGTCTTTATTCCATTTCTGCTATGTGCCCTCCATGCAACATGTTCAGCAGCGACTTGCTCCTAATGTTCATTATTTGTTTTATTAATTATTTCATTTATGGTAATATGCATTGTTTATGTTTACAACATTCATTTGACAATGTATTTTTCCTATGTGAATATATAATGCATTATTGATGAAAGAAAGATGAGTGATTGGAAGGGCCAAATGTAAGACGGGCCTGTGTGCCCAATTTGTTACCCTTTGAAAATAAAGTTCGTTCATTCGTTCATTCGTTCGTTCGTTCATTATCTATGCTTGTATCAATCGTGTCCCGCTTACACACATCTTTGTATAGTAGTAGAGGCCAACCCTGAGATCTCTTACCCATCTGTACTATCCAAATGTTGTATAAAATCATAGAACTAAAGGATGTTATTATTATTAAAAATAAATATTATTTTTTTTCTGGTAAATGAATATTGTGAAAATAAATAAAAGATAATTAATAATCTGAACGTAACATTCAAGATGTAGTAGAAACTTTTGGTTACTATATATTATATTATTAATGGAAGCTGCTTGAGATTAATCATTGAAAATTTGTTTGTTTGAGTTTATTGTTAATATATCAATATTGGCACTCTTCCGAATGACGGGTCTAAATAGTTCTGCAGTGAATGATAAATCTTAGGTGTAAAACAGGGCCTCATTGGGTGATGCTACAATACGAAACACAGCAGAATGTTGGTTAATATATAATAATAAAAACCAACCAGTAACGCATTTTCGCAGTGTTGGTTCATCATCATCATTATCATAATCATCATCATCATCATCATCATCATCATCATCATCATCATCATCATCATCATCATCATCATCATCATCATCAGGTGCAATGCCGATAAGCGTGGAAGGTCATGGTTCGTGATCTCACACAATCATCAGTCTTTTATCAGGTCAGTGTTCTTGTCCCGATAATGATAGGCGACCAAATCATCCGGCTATTCCTCTCTTTGTCTTCCCCGTGCTCTTTCTCCATCGTCATGCTGCTCGTGGTCATAGAGTGGGCACCACTGGATTCTTGAACGGTTTGGCCTGCTGAACGGGCTGTAAATGCCCACGCACTTCTCTGCTGCTTTACAACAGATCCATCTGTATAGATGAGCACTTTGGGGCTATCTGAGTGTTCATAGATGAGCGCATTGACTTCTGCATTGACAGCGACAGGGTTCTGCTTTCTGCACCGTCTGTCGAGTGTGATAATGCAGGAGAAAGTGCACTTAAAAGCTGGAGGCACCGGCACCCATTCCTTGCCGGGGTTGATACTGGTAAGGCTGCAGAGCTGTCTGACGACATCTTCCACCTGACCCATCCATGATTTGCCTCTCTTTAGCCTGTCACCCTTTTCTCTGAATATAGCATCATGCAGAGGGTGCTGCTCATCTGTACTTATTTTTAAGTATGCACGAGCTCTCCAGATCTTGATCCTGTGTTCCATTGTCAGGAAGTCAAGGAGGTATCTCATTGCTACACAGCTGGTGTCTTTCGTGCAGCCCAAAATGATGCGCATGGCTTCGTTTTGTACCTTTTCAAGTCTTCCAATCTGTGTAGGGCTGACAGTGAGGATAGCCAGGGCATACTCGATGCATGAAAGCACCAGTCCTTGGAACAGAAGTATTAGCAGTCTTTGCTCGATATTGGCAGTTGCCATGACTCTCATTGCTGACAAACCTTTTCGAGCTTTCGTTATGACATAATCAACATGATCTCTGAAGGACAGGCTACGATCAAGCCTCACGCCAAGATATGTCATTGACTGGGTTCTACTCAAAATGCTCCCATCCATTCTTACTGCCGGCAGGTCTGTGTTCACAATAATGGTTGTTTAGGGAGAACCATGCAACCGATGCCTTTGCAGGGTTGACAAGGGCCCCGGCATCAGCACACCATGAGGAAATTCGATCTAGTTCACCCTGCATATCATTGGCAACCGCCTGTCTATCTCGACCTTGTCGATACACGAGAATGTCCTCAGCAAATGACAGAGTCCTACCCCTCCCGTCCAACTGTTGTTCAGTGATCGGCACCGTATACACGTTGAATAGTACTGGTGACAGTGGTGAACCCTGCGGCAATCCTGGACATATCGTTATCGGCTCAGAAGACCAACTCCCGCATCTTAGCACCACCTTCCTTTGGAGCAGAACTGCAGCTATCCATCGTACAAGGTGAGGGTGCACTTTCAGTCTGAGGAGGCTTTGCATCAAGTGCTCGAAAGATACTCTGTTATATGCGTCCTCTAAGTCTATGGCGGCCGCACATGTCTCTTCTCTGACCTGAAATCCTTCGTAAACATCTTGAGCAAAGACCGCCGCATTCAGCCATGACTCTTTGTTACGTCTGTATCCTCCAAGTGTGGGCGGGAAGCGGCTGGGTTGTTCCAAGTCACAAGCAAATCTGTGTGCTACAATTTTCCCCAGTAGCTTGCCAGCAGTGTTCTGCATCGTAATTATTCTGCAGCCGCTTATCTTGGAATTGTCTTTGTTCGGTTTTGGCAGCAGCAGCAAGTAGTTGTGTAGCCATTCTTCTTTGACCTGACCCCTCTGGATACTGGTGTTGAATTCTCTGGCCAGTTCTTCCATGTCATCATCTGATATCACCAGTAGGTCACCATATCGGATGCCGTCTGGGCCTGGGGCGGTGTTAGGTGATTTCTTGAACATCGCACGCATTATCTCAGCTGTGATTGTCCATTCTTCGTCTGTCCCGACCCCCTCGCACAACTGAGAGAGTGTCGTTGTGGTCCTTTGTCTGGCGGGCTCGTCTTTCTGGTCAGTCTGTTCTATGTAGCGTGCAAGAAGGGCCTTACCTTTATCCGCATCCGACCTTTTCCATGTGAGGCCTTAAAAAAAAAAAGTGGCTTAAAAGTCGACAGGGTCGACTTCATTGCACCGGGATTTATCCTATATGGCTCGGTCTCTTACCGAAGTGTGGAAAGCGTCGCACAAAGCACGAACTCCGTAGCTGTAGCGACGACCCACAGGAGTCTCTGAAAAATGTAACTCGTGAACCGAAGGACGCGGCCCAGAATCAAACCCACAACCTTCAGAGCCCGAGTTAAACGGCTTGACCACTTCGCCACGAAGACTCCCACCTTGAGAGTCTGGAATACCCCTACGTTGTGCAGCACCGTTCATGCTCTTATGGAGGCGCCAGAATGTCGTAAGAGATCGCTCGGAGCACACCTTCCTGCAGAACTCATCCCATTTCTCGGCCTTGGCCTGTTTGGCACAGGATTTTAATAAAGTCGTCGTCCTATGGACCTCAGTCTTCAGGTTCGCCAACTCAACCTGTGGCATGTTGGCCTTTGTGGCCATTTGCCAGTCTTTGACAGCCTGCCTCTTTCCCAGCCATGCCTTCTCGACCTCTCCATTCCACCATTGTGGCTGCAACCAGCGCCTCATGCAATGGGTGATCTGTGTCTGCAGCTACTCTGAGGTATGCCTTCGCTTGCATCACCTTGTGCCTACCAGCAACAGTAGGCAGACCAAGGATGTAACGCATACACACTACTGGAGTGTCTCTGGTGCATCCCAGAATGACCCACATAGCTTCATTCTGTATGCGCTCTAATTTCACCAGCTGACTCTTTGAGACAGTGAGCAGTCCTAGTCCATAATCAATCACTGAGAGGATCAAGTGCTGGTATAGTGTGAAGAGCATTCTCTGCTCTGTGTCCATTGCAGCATAGTTTTAAGTGCATTGAGTCCCTTTTGAGATCTTGTCACAACCGTCTCCACATGGTCCTTGAAGGACAGACTCATGTCAAATGTGATTCCCAGATACTTCAGTTTGTTCTCTCTGTTGACGCTTCTGCCATCTATCATGAGGCTTGGGGCATCATCTCTCACAATCCTGTTGTCCAGAGAGCACCACAACACAGCCGCCTTTTCTGGGTTGATGACAGCACTCATTTCAGTGCACCAGTCAATCACTTTGTCTACTGTCACCTGTAGCTCCTGGGCTGTTTGATCCCTATTTCTCCCCTGCCTGTATGCAAGAATATCATCTGCAAATGTTAGAATCCTTCCAACCCTTGGTGCTTCTAGGTATGCAATCTTGCTCGTATACACATTAAAGAGCACCGGTGAGATTGCAGATCCCTGTGGCAGTCCTGGGGTTAAAATATGTGGCTCTGAGGTCCATGCGCCCAGACAGAGAGCAACCTGACAAGAATGCAGGACGGCTGCTATCCAATTCACTAACCAGGGATTGACCCCCTTCTCCATAAGTGCGGTCATCAAAATATCATAGCGAACTCTATTGTACGCATCCTCGAGATCAAGCGCTGTCGCCATCGTTTCCTGTCTACTCTGGAACCCCTCATAAACGTCAAAGGCAAAGGTGGCTGCATTCGACCAGGTATCTTTTCCTGGCCTGTAGCTCCCCAGGCCTCTTGGAAGAAGCTTCCCCCTTTCCAAAAAATCCTGCAGCTTAACAGCGACTATCTTCTCTAAAACCTTCCCAAATGTATTTTGAAGGGTGATGATCCTAAAGCCGCCAAGCTTTGAATGATCCTTATATGGTTTTGGGAGAGGGATGAGATAGCTATGCATCCAATCCTGCGGTACTGATGATGTCCTAATGCTATGATTAAAGCAGCCGGCCATCTCCTTCAGGTCCACATCGCTCAAAGCCTTCATGTGGCCATACCTGACACCATCAGGCCCTGGTGCCATGTCTTTTGCCTTTTGCAAAATATGTTTAACATCTTCAAACAGTATGATGTCTTCGTAAGGCATATTCTCTATTGTGCCAGATAATTCCACTCTAACTGCATCCCTGGTATCCGCATCACTGTGATTGGTCTGCTCTAAAAATCTCTGGAGAAACGCCTCCCCTTTCTCCTTGTCTGTTGTCACGCGTACCCCATCCTCTTTATAAATTGTTCCCACTGTCATAGGCAGATCTTTTCTTTGCATTTGTCTGTACAGTTTCCAGAATTTATGCAGTGTTTTATCACCTCCAATCTCCTTCATAAAACATTCCCATTTTACTTTCTTGGCCTCTGCAGCACATCGCTTGAAAGCCTCCACCTTGTCTTTCTTGTCATTTTCCGCTATGTCCACTTCTTCTCGTGAGCTTAGGGGTGTCTGTCGCAATTTCCTTAGCTGCTTCACTGCAGCTCTCTTTGCTTTCCACGCATTGTCTACTTCTGGGGTCCACCATGGGGGCTGCAAAAAAGGAGTTTTAACAGTCCTGTTGCATGCCCCATGTCTGAGGCGTCCAAGAAGGCTGTCGCTCCACTCATACCGGAAGGTCTTGCGCGCTCTCCCAGCCTTGACTTTCCTGGACTTAGAGATCAGGACTGAGCATGGCATGTGATCACTCCCATGGTCATTCAAAACAGTCCACTTTACATCAAGGACTGATGACTGGGAGACAAGTGCCAAATCAATAGCTGTATCTGCATCGCCAGGCCTCATTGCCATTCTAGTCAGCCTACCATCATTTATGCAGACCACATCGGAGTCCACCATGGCATCCGCAAGTGCAATTCCTTGTCGATTTTCTCCACTACTGTCCCAATCTCTGTTTCTCGCATTGAAGTCTCCACATATGAGTAGCCTATCACCTGGTAAGTCCTCTAATTCCTTAAGCCAGTCCCATTATTCCTTTCTGACAAAACAGTCCACTGTGGCATGTACATTTATGATGTTCCAACTTAAGCCACCAATCTCCATTTGTATACCCTGGACCTCTCTTGCACTGTGATTCCACTGGCTCAAGTCAAGTGCCACATGC
The DNA here is from genome assembly GCA_963921405.1 of Cepaea hortensis. Lineage (NCBI taxonomy): Eukaryota > Metazoa > Mollusca > Gastropoda > Stylommatophora > Helicidae > Cepaea > Cepaea hortensis. The sequence continues at coordinate 529,014,318 of OY992876.1, forward strand.
TTTACTCCTTTCTTCACCAGCAGACCTTGCCCATGTCTCTTCTGCCCAGTGGGGTTTATATAACTGACGTACCCACTTAAGAATATGTCGTCATCTGTCTTCTTGCATAAACTCATAATGACAACAACCTTTATTTTTCTTTCCACCTCTTTCTCTCTTTTTTTTTTCTATACCTGTCTCCTCTCTCTCACACGATCATTCGCTCACTTGCATTTGAAAGTCCTCATTTGTCTTCCTGCCATAACATTATCCCAATAACTTTCTTTCTTTCTCTCTCTCCTCTATCTCTCTTCCTCCCCCTTCCTTTCTCACTTAAGAACACACCCTCGCCTGTCTGCCAATCAGAAAGTTATGCCTCTCTCTCACACACACTTAAGAACATGCCCTTGCCTGTCAGAAAGTTATCCATCTCTCTCTCTCTCTCTCTCTCTCTCTCTCTCTCTCTCTCTCTCTCTCTCTCTCTCTCTCTCTCTCTCTCTCTCTCTCACTCTCTCTCTCTCTCTCTGTCTCTCTCTCTCTCTGTGTCTCTCTCTGTCTGTCTCTCTCTCTCTCTCTCTCTCTCTGTCTCTCTCTCTCTCTGTCTCTGTCTCTCTCTCTCTCTCTCTCTCTCTCTCTCTCTCTCTCTCTCTCTCTCTCTCTCTCTCTCTCTCTCTCTCTATCTCGTCATGACACATCATGTTGATGAGAAATAATCTACATGGATTGGTAGAAAGAATGTATGTGCAGATAGAAGTGCAAACAAAAATATATGTGAAGCAGAAAAGAAAACAAAAAATTAATAATTAATAACAATAATAAAGTATAATAATTGAATTTACAAATAGTTTAAACAACACACTTATAGCTAATGGAGATGGGAGATTATGTGGGTGGGTGAGGAATTTGTGTGCGGGATATGTGAGTTGGCGGGGAGATGTGTGTGTGTGTGTGTGTGTTGGATGTGTGGTTGAGGGATGTGTGTTTGGCTGGGTGGTTGGAGGTGTGTGGGTGGAGGATATGTGGGTGGGTAATGGGACGGTTGGAGGATTTGTGAGTGGGTGGGGAGATGTGTGTAGGTGGGGAGATGTGTAGGTGTGAGGATGTGGTGGATGGGTGGAGGCATGTATGTGTATCTGGGTTGTGTGTGTGGTTGGGTGGAGGAGTTGGAGTGAATGGGGGATGTGTGGATGGGTGGTGGATGTGTCTCATAACATGGTAATATGTATTGTTTATGTTTACAAAATTCATTTGACAATGTTTTCTAGTTATATTTTGTCTCTGACTCAGATCCCTGGGTTCAACTCCATACTTGTAGGACTTCCGGTTTCAAGATGGCGACGGACGGTCGTGTTGTTTTGTGTTCGTTAACTTTTTCGTGTAGGGGATGGATTTATTCATCTCTTGCGTGTAATTGGTGTGCCGGGATGTAAAACCAGGAGTTTCTACTCAAGAGTTCGTGCATCGAGCGAAGCCATCCTTGAGTGAATTTTCAGCAGCGTGTGTGGTTTTCTCAGTCTGTGTTTATGTTTTTTCAACATGGCGGAACAATGTGTGTTCTTCGTGCAGTCAGCAGTCAACATACCGAAGCGGTGTGGTAGCCGCGCAGGGATAAAGAAACAAGGTAAGCGTGGTGGTTTGAGGCGTTTTAGACTCAAGTGTCACCGTCTAGGACTCAGGAATATCCGTATTCTATATTGGAACTGTGCCAGTGTAAAACAACAGGGCTCTATTTTAGAAGCCCTAGTTTACAGGAACGACATTGTAGCACTCCAGGAGACGAGACTGGGTGATCAGTTACTCCAAATTGCTGGCTTTAAATGTTTCTACAACAGACGACATCTGGGAATGGCGATTCTCGTTCGCGACAGCATGGTGGCGTCAGAGCTAGACATGTCCAGTTGGGACAGTGACGATATACAAATACAGGCGTTGAGAGTTCATTCCAGTCTACCATTCGTGTTGGTTAATGTTTATGCCCGCAATGCCAGTGTGGACGCCCAGAAGTGGCAGTGCTTAAGTTGCATATTAGGCCACGAGAGAAATGTTATTTTCTGTGGTGACTTCAACGCTAAAGGCAGATCATGGGGAAACACTTCCTCCAATACACAAGGGGAGGAGCTTGAGACTGCACTGGAAACCATCGACCTGGTTTGTATCAACAGTGGCTGTGTCACCAGGACAGCAAGCCGTCCAGGCGATGAGGACAGTGCTATTGATCTGGCGCTAGTTTCACCTTCACTCACTACAGTGTGTAGATGGGGTGTCCTAGGACACCATGTCAGCGACCACCACCCTTGCAGCATATTGGTGGAGAAAGGCAGAACCAGGCAGCACAAGCTAAAGGTAAAGACGTTCCAGTATGACAGTACAGGGAAAGATGTGGTGAGTAAAATAAGACGTGACAAGCGCAGAACGTTTCAGGGCAGGAAAAAAAGCTGGGAGCAGCCACCGTGGTGGAGTTTCGAGGTGGAGAAGGCTTGGGTGGATAAGCGTAGTGCTGTAAGGAGATGGCAAAATGCCAAGAAGAACAGAGCTGGTCATCCTAGTCCCTGCTTGCACTTAGAAAGAGAGATGCACACAAAAGTAAGCTACTTCAAAAAACTGGTCAAGGTTGTTAAAAGCGAAAAATGGGCAGAGGTGTGTCAAAGAGTAAGCACAGACAAGTCACTGAGAGATGTGTGGATAGATGTGTGTGTGGGTGAGGGATGTGTCTTTGGGATGTGTGTGGGTGTGGTATTGTGTGGGAGGGGAGCTGGGTGTGGTTAAATGATGTTTGTGTGGGTGGGTGAAGGTGTGGTTGGGTTTGTTGGTGGGTGAAGGATGTGTGTGAGGGTGGGGGATGTGTGCTTAGATGGGTGGTTGGGATGTGTGAGTGTGGGTGGGTAGATAGGAGATGTATGTGTTGATGAGTGGGTAAGGGATGTGTGGGTGTTAGTGGTTGAGGGATAAGTACGTGTGTCTAGGGATGTGTGAGGGGATGAATGTATGGGTTGTGTGTGCATGGATGGGAGGTGTGTGTTTGTGAATGGGGAATGTGTTGGTGGGTGGGGATGTGTGTGAGGGATGTTTGTATGGGTGGGGAGATTGTGCGTGGGTGGGGATGTGTGTGTATATGGGTAGGGGTGTGTGGTTAAGGGATGTGTGGCTGGGGGAATGGGTGGATGGAGGATGTGTGGTTGGGTGGATGATGTGTGGTTGGGAAGAGGATGTGTGGGTGGGTGATTGTATATGAGTAAGGGTGTGTGGTTAAGGGATGTTTGGTTGGGGGATGGGTGGGTAGAGGATGTGTGGGTGGGTAGAGGATATGTGGGTGGGTGAGTGTGTGCAGTTTAGGAGATGGTGGGGGATGTTTGTAGGTGCGGGCTCGGGATCTGTGAGTGGGCTGGGGGAGATGGGAGATTATGTGGGTGAGTGCGGAATTTGTGTGTGGGTAGGTGCGGAATATGTGAGTTGATGGGGAGACATGTGTGTGGCTGAGGAATGTGTGTTTGGTTGGGTGGTTGGAGGTGTGTGGGTGGAGGAGGATATTGGGTGAGTGATTGTTGGTGGGAAATGGGATGGGTAGAGGATATGTGAATGGGTGGGGAGATGTGTGTAGGTGGGGGATGTGTGGGTTATTGAATGTATGTGTGCTTGGTGTGTGGGTGGATGGGATGTGTGGTGGGTGAGAGGTGTGTGTGGGTGGGAGATGTGTAGGTGTAGGGATGTGGTGGATGGGTGGGGGAATGTATTGTATGTGTGTGTGGTTGGGTGGGGAAGTTGGAGTGAATGGGGGATGTGTGGGTGGGTGGTGGATGTGTCTCATAACATAGTAATATGCATTGTTTATGTTTACAAAATTAATGTGACAATGTTTTTTTCCTATGCACTGTTGATGAAAGAAAGATGAATGATTGGAAGGGCCGAATGTAAGACGGGCCTGCGTGCCCAATTTGTTACCCTTTGAAAATAAAGTCTGTTCGTTCGTTCGTTCTCTCACACAATGGAGCCCGGAGACTTGACAGCGATTAACGGGAGCAGCTTCACGACCCCGTAAAGATCGACAAGGCTCGATAAGGCTCGATAACGATCTGAGAACGGCCTGGACTTCACCACCAGTAAAGCTCGAAAACGATTTGAGAGCGGACTGGACTTCACCACCAGTAAAGCTCGAAAACGATTTGAGAGCGGACTGGACTTCACCACCAGTAAAGCTCGAAAACGATTTGAGAGCGGACTTCACAACCGCATGAAGATATTAAAGGTTGATCTGTTTCACTGCCAGTTTAGGTCGGCATTTTGGAAACTTCCTGAAGTCCGTTCAGCAAAAATCTGATAACGTGCTAATGTTTCAAAGGCACGGCATTTTCCCAACAAGCGCAGTATGAAGTATTGGCTGTATCAAATATAGTGGCCCAGTACCTCCGCTATGTACCGCGACAATTGAAGTTGTTCATCCTGGTCTGGGCAACATTTCTGTACTATAACAGTACAGCGAAGTGACGGTGGACTGGCAATAACTCTAAGACAGTTCTGGCTTCATATTAATTTATTCATAATTCAACGGAGATAGGTTCAATCAAGCCAGAAGTTACTCAACTAAATCACGCATCCATATCGAAGGATGGGTCGCTCACAACTGACATTGTTTCCAAGATCCTCGTCATCGGACGACCCATCCTAACTACCCCATATTATGGTGCTTGAACCGTGCCCTATTTCCCTATTGACTATGCACACCTCGTTGCCCCTTCTTCCTATTCCTAACTCTGTTACATCGTCCAGCCACTAAGTGCATGGCGCAACACTGTAAGCTGTGGATTTCATGTGGAATGCTTTTACATCTGGCTGCGGTTGTTTGTGTTGTGAACTGCATGTTCAGAAAAATGGCTGAAGTAGCTGGTTCTGCAATATACAGTAATGTGTGTGAAACTAACACTTTTCTAGTGACTTCTGCATCCATCAACAATGAACTGTAATTTTTGTGTTGGACTGTTATGTTGGCATTCTGGCAGTGCCTTATGCATTTATGCCTGTGCTTGCTGTTGGTTTGTCAGGACTGCTGTCTGTTCCAGTTTTCACATGGGACAGTGAGGACCATTTTATGATATTCACTGGCTCTGGAACGGGGCATTATGGGGTGACCCTTTGCCATCAGTTTGGAACCACGAATAATGACTAACTAACTAACTGAAATAACATGCAATAAATTTAATGTTTCAGCAATAATTCAGTGCTGATACAACAACCAACCAATGTTTTGTGTCATGTATGTCTTCTCTAGCATGTGGACAAGTGGTACAAGAGTGCTGACAAGCCATCCTTCATCATGTCCCGCAGGCTGATACGAGAGGAAGGCTTACTCTGTGGTAAATATTTACTGTGATATGTTAGTCGCCATATGTACATCAACATCATAGTTGCCAAGATCAGGGTTTTTCTACTGCAATCTTTAAGTGAAGATTCAAGTTCAGTATCTATGGAGCCACAGCGAGGACTTCCTGTGCTGCTGACAATCTTTAAGTGAAGATTCAAGTTCAGTATCAATGGAGCCACAGCGAGGACTTCCTGTGCCTTTGACGTTGTTCATGACCACAACATGATATTTATGATGCTTAAACAAGAGTTATAACCAAAGTAAATGTCCTTGAATAACATTTCATTTAGATAACTGTAAGATTCAGAAATAGCAAGTGTTTTAGGCCATAGAGGGAGGAAAATTTGCAGCTGTCAGCTTTCTGGAAGAAAATATCAATTCCATCACAGAGAACATGAAAATATCAACTCCATCACAAAGAACATGAAAATATTAACTCCATCACAGTCAACAATAAAATATGAACTCCATTACAGAGAACATGAAATTATGAACTCCATCGCAGAGAACATGAAAATATGAACTCCATTACAGAGAACATGAAAATATGAACTCTGTCACAGAGAACATGAAAATATGAACTCTCTCACAGAGAACATGAAAATATGAACTCCATTACAGAGTACATGAAAATATGAACTCCATTACAGAGAACATGAAAATATCAACTCCATCACAGAGATCATGAAAATATGAACTCCATCACAGAGAACATGAAAATATCAACTCCATCACAGAGAACATGAAATTATGAACTCCATCACAGAGAACATGAAAATATGAACTCCATTACAGAGAACACGAAAAGATCAACTCCAAAACAGAGATCATGAAAATATCAACTCAGTCACAGAACAAATGTTCACTGTTAGAGTAAGTAAAGGACACCCATAGAACAAATGTTCACTGTTAGAGTAAGTAAAGGACATCCACAGAACAAATGTTCACTGTTAGAGTAAGTAAAGGACACCCATAGAACAAATGTTCAATGTTAGAGTAAGTAAAGGACACCCACAGAACAAATGTTCACTGTTAAAGTAAGTAAAGGACACCCACAGAACAAATGTTCACTGTTAGAGTAAGTAAAGGACACCCACAGAATAAATGTTCACTGTTAGAGTAAGTAAAGGACACCCACAGAACAAATGTTCACTGCTAGAGTAAGTAAAGGACACCCACAGAACAAATTTTCACTGTTAGAGTAAGTAAAGGACACCCACAGAATAAATGTTCACTGTTAGATTAAGTAAAGGACACCCCCAGAACAAATGTTCACTGTTAGAGTAAGTAAAGGACACCCCCAGAACAAATGTTCACTGTTAGATTAAGTAAAGGACACCCACAGAACAAATTTTCACTGTTAGATTAAGTAAAGGACACCCCCAGAACAAATGTTCACTGTTAGAGTAAGTAAAGGACACCCCCAGAACAAATATTCACTGTTAGAGTAAGTAAAGGACACCCACAGAACAAATGTTCACTGTTACAGTAAGTAAATGACACCCCCAGAACAAATGTTCACTGTTAGAGTAAGTAAAGGACACCCACAGAACAAATGTTCACTGTTAGATTAAGTAAAGGACACCCCCAGAACAAATTTTCACTGTTAGAGTAAGTAAAGGACACCCCCAGAACAAATGTTCACTGTTAGAGTAAGTAAAGGACACCCACAGAACAAATTTTCACTGTTAAAGTAAGTAAATGATACCCCCAGAACAAATGTTCACTGTTAGATTAAGTAAAGGACACCCACAGAACAAATGTTCACTGTTAGATTAAGTAAAGGACACCACCAGAACAAATGTTCACTGTTAGATTAAGTAAAGGACACCCACAGAACAAATGTTCACTGTTAGATTAAGTAAAGGACACCCCCAGAACAAATGTTCATTGTTAGAGTAAGTAAAGGACACCCCCAGAACAAATGTTCACTGTTAGATTAAGTAAAGGACACCCCCAGAACAAATGTTCACTGTTAGATTAAGTAAAGGACACCCCAAGAACAAATGTTCACTGTTAGAGTAAGTAAAGGACACCCACAGAACAAATGTTCACTGTTAAAGTAAGTAAAGGACACCCCCAGAACAAATGTTCACTATTAAAGTAAGTAAAGGACACCCACAGAACAAATGTTCACTGTTAAAGTAAGTAAAGGACACCCCCAGATCAAATGTTCACTGTTAAAGTAAGTAAAGGACACCTCCAGAACAAATGTTCACTGTTAGATTAAGTAAAGGACACCCCAAGAACAAATGTTCACTGTTAGATTAAGTAAAGGACACCCCAAGAACAAATGTTCACTGTTAGAGTAAGTAAAGGACACCCACAGAACAAATGTTCATTGTTAGAGTAAGTAAAGGACACCCACAGAACAAATGTTCACTGTTAAAGTAAGTAAAGGACACCCACAGAACAAATGTTCACTGTTAAAGTAAGTAAAGGACACGCCCAGAACAAATGTTCACTGTTAGATTAAGTAAAGGACACCCCCAGAACAAATGTTCACTGTTAGATTAAGTAAAGGACACCCGAAGAACAAATGTTCACTGTTAAAGTAAGTAAAGGACACCTCCAGAACAAATGTTCACTGTTAGAGTACGTAAAGGACACCCCAAGAACAAATGTTCACTGTTAGAGTAACTAAAAGACATCCACAGAACAAATGTTCACTGTTAGAGTAAGTAAAGGACACCCCCAGAACAAATGTTCACTGTTAAAGTAAGTAAAGGACACCCACAGAACAAATGTTCACTGTTAGAGTAAGTAAAGGACACCCACAGAACAAATGTTCACTGTTAGATTAAGTAAAGGACACCCCCAGAACAAATGTTCACTGTTAGAGTAAGTAAAGGACACCCCCAGAACAAATGTTCACTGTTAGACTAAGTAAAGGACACCCACAGAACAAATGTTCACTGTTAGATTAAATAAAGGACACCCCCAGAACAAATGTTCACTGTTAGAGTAAGTAAAGGACACCCCCAGAACAAATGTTCACTGTTAGAGTAAGTAAAGGACACCCACAGAAGAAATGTTCACTGTTAGAGTAAGTAAATGACACTCCCAGAACAAATGTTCACTGTTAGATTAAGTAAAGAACACCCACAGAACAAATGTTCACCGTTAGATTAAGTAAAGGACACCCACAGAACAAATGTTCACTGTTAGATTAAGTAAAGGACACCCACAGAACAAATGTTCACTGTTAGATTAAGTAAAGGACACCCACACAACAAATGTTCACCGTTAGATTAAGTAAAGGACACCCACAGAACAAATGTTCACTGTTAGATTAAGTAAAGGACACCCACAGAACAAATATTCACTGTTAGATTAAGTAAAGGACACCCCCAGAACAAATGTTCACTGTTAGATTAAGTAAAGGACACCCCCAGAACAAATGTTCACTGTTAGATTAAGTAAAGGACACCCACAGAACAAATGTTCATTGTTAGAGTAAGTAAAGGACACCCCCAGAACAAATGTTCACTGTTAGATTAAGTAAAGGGCACCCCCAGAACAAATGTTCACTGTTAGATTAAGTAAAGGAAACCCCAAGAACAAATGTTCACTGTTAGAGTAAGTAAAGGACACCCACAGAACAAATGTTCACTGTTAAAGTAAGTAAAGGACACCCACAGAACAAATGTTCACTGTTAAAGTAAGTAAAGGACACCCCCAGAACAAATGTTCACTGTTAAAGTAAGTAAAGGACACCTCCAGAACAAATGTTAACTGTTAGATTAAGTAAAGGACACCCCAAGAACAAATGTTTACTGTCAGATTAAGTAAAGGACACCCCAAGAACTAATGTTCACTGTTAGAGTAAGTAAAGGACACCCACAGAACAAATGTTCATTGTTAGAGTAAGTAAAGGACACCCACAGAACAAATGTTCACTGTTAAAGTAAGTAAAGGACACCCCCAGAACAAATGTTCACTGTTAAAGTAAGTAAAGGACACCCCCAGAACAAATGTTCACTGTTAGATTAGGTAAAGGACACCCCCAGAACAAATATTCACTGTTAGAGTAAGTAAAGGACACCCACAGAATAAATGTTCACTGTTAGAGTAAGTAAAGGACACCCACAGAACAAATGTTCACTGCTAGAGTAAGTAAAGGACACCCACAGAACAAATTTTCACTGTTAGAGTAAGTAAAGGACACCCACAGAATAAATGTTCACTGTTAGATTAAGTAAAGGACACCCCCAGAACAAATGTTCACTGTTAGAGTAAGTAAAGGACACCCCCAGAACAAATGTTCACTGTTAGATTAAGTAAAGGACACCCACAGAACAAATTTTCACTGTTAGATTAAGTAAAGGACACCCCCAGAACAAATGTTCACTGTTAGAGTAAGTAAAGGACACCCCCAGAACAAATGTTCACTGTTAGAGTAAGTAAAGGACACCCACAGAACAAATGTTCACTGTTACAGTAAGTAAATGACACCCCCAGAACAAATGTTCACTGTTAGAGTAAGTAAAGGACACCCACAGAACAAATGTTCACTGTTAGATTAAGTAAAGGACACCCCCAGAACAAATGTTCACTGTTAGAGTATGTAAAGGACACCCCCAGAACAAATGTTCACTGTTAGAGTAAGTAAAGGACACCCACAGAACAAATTTTCACTGTTAAAGTAAGTAAATGACACCCCCAGAACAAATGTTCACTGTTAGATTAAGTAAAGGACACCCACAGAACAAATGTTCACTGTTAGATTAAGTAAAGGACACCCCCAGAACAAATGTTCACTGTTAGATTAAGTAAAGGACACCCCCAGAACAAATGTTCACTATTAAAGTAAGTAAAGGACACCCACAGAACAAATGTTCACTGTTAAAGTAAGTAAAGGACACCCCCAGATCAAATGTTCACTGTTAAAGTAAGTAAAGGACACCTCCAGAACAAATGTTCACTGTTAGATTAAGTAAAGGACACCCCAAGAACAAATGTTCACTGTTAGATTAAGTAAAGGACACCCCAAGAACAAATGTTCACTGTTAGAGTAAGTAAAGGACACCCACAGAACAAATGTTCATTGTTAGAGTAAGTAAAGGACACCCACAGAACAAATGTTCACTGTTAAAGTAAGTAAAGGACACCCACAGAACAAATGTTCACTGTTAACGTAAGTAAAGGACACCTCAAGAACAAATGTTCACTGTTAGAGTACGTAAAGGACACCCCAAGAACAAATGTTCACTGTTAGAGTAACTAAAAGACATCCACAGAACAAATGTTCACTGTTAGAGTAAGTAAAGGACACCCCCAGAACAAATGTTCACTGTTAAAGTAAGTAAAGGACACCCCCAGAACAAATGTTCACTGTTAGATTAAGTAAAGGACACCCCCAGAACAAATATTCACTGTTAGAGTAAGTAAAGGACACCCACAGAATAAATGGTCACTGTTAGAGTAAGTAAAGGACACCCACAGAACAAATGTTCACTGCTAGAGTAAGTAAAGGACACCCACAGAACAAATTTTCACTGTTAGAGTAAGTAAAGGACACCCACAGAATAAATGTTCACTGTTAGATTAAGTAAAGGACACCCCCAGAACAAATGTTCACTGTTAGAGTAAGTAAAGGACACCCCCAGAACAAATGTTCACTGTTAGAGTAAGTAAAGGACACCCCCAGAACAAATGTTCACTGTTAGAGTAAGTAAAGGACACCCACAGAACAAATTTTCACTGTTAAAGTAAGTAAATGACACCCCCAGAACAAATGTTCACTGTTAGATTAAGTAAAGGACACCCACAGAACAAATGTTCACTGTTAGATTAAGTAAAGGACACCCCCAGAACAAATGTTCACTGTTAGATTAAGTAAAGGACACCCACAGAACAAATGTTCATTGTTAGATTAAGTAAAGGACACCCCCAGAACAAATGTTCATTGTTAGAGTAAGTAAAGGACACCCCCAGAACAAATGTTCACTGTTAGATTAAGTAAAGGACACCCCCAGAACAAATGTTCACTGTTAGATTAAGTAAAGGACACCCCAAGAACAAATGTTCACTGTTAGAGTAAGTAAAGGACACCCACAGAACAAATGTTCACTGTTAAAGTAAGTAAAGGACACCCCCAGAACAAATGTTCACTATTAAAGTAAGTAAAGGACACCCACAGAACAAATGTTCACTGTTAAAGTAAGTAAAGGACACCCCCAGATCAAATGTTCACTGTTAAAGTAAGTAAAGGACACCTCCAGAACAAATGTTCACTGTTAGATTAAGTAAAGGACACCCCAAGAACAAATGTTCACTGTTAGATTAAGTAAAGGACACCCCAAGAACAAATGTTCACTGTTAGAGTAAGTAAAGGACACCCACAGAACAAATGTTCACTGTTAAAGTAAGTAAAGGACACCCACAGAACAAATGTTCACTGTTAACGTAAGTAAAGGACACCTCCAGAACAAATGTTCACTGTTAGAGTACGTAAAGGACACCCCAAGAACAAATGTTCACTGTTAGAGTAACTAAAAGACATCCACAGAACAAATGTTCACTGTTAGAGTAAGTAAAGGACACCCCCAGAACAAATGTTCACTGTTAAAGTAAGTAAAGGACACCCACAGAACAAATGTTCACTGTTAGAGTAAGTAAAGGACACCCACAGAACAAATGTTCACTGTTAGATTAAGTAAAGGACACCCCCAGAACAAATGTTCACTGTTAGAGTAAGTAAAGGACACCCCCAGAACAAATGTTCACTGTTAGATTAAGTAAAGGACACCCACAGAACAAATGTTCACTGTTAGATTAAATAAAGGACACCCCCAGAACAAATGTTCACTGTTAGAGTAAGTAAAGGACACCCCCAGAACAAATGTTCACTGTTAGAGTAAGTAAAGGACACCCACAGAAGAAATGTTCACTGTTAGAGTAAGTAAATGACACTCCCAGAACAAATGTTCACTGTTAGATTAAGTAAAGGACACCCACAGAACAAATGTTCACCGTTAGATTAAGTAAAGGACACCCACAGAACAAATGTTCACTGTTAGATTAAGTAAAGGACACCCACAGAACAAATGTTCACTGTTAGATTAAGTAAAGGACACCCACAGAACAAATGTTCACCGTTAGATTAAGTAAAGGACACCCACAGAACAAATGTTCACTGTTAGATTAAGTAAAGGACACCCACAGAACAAATATTCACTGTTAGATTAAGTAAAGGACACCCCCAGAACAAATGTTCACTGTTAGATTAAGTAAAGGACACCCCCAGAACAAATGTTCACTGTTAGATTAAGTAAAGGACACCCACAGAACAAATGTTCATTGTTAGAGTAAGTAAAGGACACCCCCAGAACAAATGTTCACTGTTAGATTAAGTAAAGGGCACCCCCAGAACAAATGTTCACTGTTAGATTAAGTAAAGGAAACCCCAAGAACAAATGTTCACTGTTAGAGTAAGTAAAGGACACCCACAGAACAAATGTTCACTGTTAAAGTAAGTAAAGGACACCCACAGAACAAATGTTCACTGTTAAAGTAAGTAAAGGACACCCCCAGAACAAATGTTCACTGTTAAAGTAAGTAAAGGACACCTCCAGAACAAATGTTAACTGTTAGATTAAGTAAAGGACACCCCAAGAACAAATGTTTACTGTCAGATTAAGTAAAGGACACCCCAAGAACTAATGTTCACTGTTAGAGTAAGTAAAGGACACCCACAGAACAAATGTTCATTGTTAGAGTAAGTAAAGGACACCCACAGAACAAATGTTCACTGTTAAAATAAGTAAAGGACACCCCCAGAACAAATGTTCACTGTTAAAGTAAGTAAAGGACACCCCCAGAACAAATGTTCACTGTTAGATTAAGTAAAGGACACCCCCAGAACAAATATTCACTGTTAGAGTAAGTAAAGGACACCCCCAGAACAAATTTTCATTGTTAGAGTAAGTAAAGGACACCCCCAGAACAAATGTTCACTGTTTAAGTAAGTAAAGGACACTTCCAGAACAAATGTTCACTGTTAGAGTAAGTAAAGGACACCCCAAGAACAAATGTTCACTGTTAGAGTAACTAAAAGACATCCACAGAACAAATGTTCACTGTTAGAGTAAGTATAGGATACCCCCAGAACAAATATTCACTGTTAAAGTAAGTAAAGGACCCCTCCAGAACAAATGTTCACTGTTAGAGTAAGTAAAGGACACCCCAAGAACAAATGTTCACTGTTAGAGTAACTAAAAGACATCCACAGAACAAATGTTCACTGTTAGAATAACTAAAGGACACCTAGAACAAATGTTCACAGTTTGCTTGCTATGAGCATGTCAGACAGAATACCCTTGAGAAGGACTAGTTGAAGACAAACGGAGAAGAGAAACGCAGAGAAAACGCTAGACTGATAACATAACAGAATGGACAGAATGTTGTATGTCTACACTTGCACATATTCTTGAGGAGAGAGAGCAGTGACAGAATGGACAGGATGTTGTATGTTTACACTTGCATATATTCTTGAGGAGAGAGAGCTGTGGAGGACTGGTCTGATGCTGGTCTTATGTGATTTATATAACAGTATATTTTATGTGATTTATATAACAGTCGGGTTGCTCTCCGTCTGGGTGCATGGAACTCAGAGCCACACATTTTAACCCCGAGACTGCCACAGGGATCTGCAATCTCACTGGTGCTCTTTAATGTGTATACAAGCAAGATTGCATACCTAGAAGTACCAGGGGTTGGAAGGATTCTAATATTTGCTGATGATATTCTTGCATACAGGCAGGGGAGAAATAGGGATCAAACAGCCCGGGAGCTACAGGCGACAGTAGACAAAGTGATTGACTGGTGCACTGAAATGAGTGCTGTCATCCACCCGGAAAAGGCGGCTATTTTGTGGTGCTCTCTGGACAACAGGATAGTGAGAGATGATGCCCCAAGCCTCACGATAGATGGGAGAAGCGTCAACAGAGAGAACAAACTGAAGTATCTGGGAATCACATTTGACAGGAGTCTGTCCTTCCAGGACCATGTGGAGACGGTTGTGACAAGATCTTAAAAGGGACTCAATGCACTTAAAACTATGGCTGCAATGGACACAGAGCAGAGAATGCTCTTCACACTATACCAGCACTTGATCCTCTCATTGATTGATTATGGACTAGGATTGCTGGTGAAATTAGAGCGCATACAGAATGAAGCTATGCAGGTCATTCTAGGATGCACCCGAGACACCCCAGTAGTGTGTATGCGTTACATCCTTGGTCTGCCTACTGTTGCTGGTAGGCACAGAGTGATGCAGACGAAGGCATACCTCAGAGTAGCTGCAGACACAGATCACCCATTGCATGAGGCGCTGGACGTAGTGAAGGGTCAGAGACTGATAAGAGGGAAATCATGGATGGCTCAGGCGGAGGATACGATCAGACAGGTGTGCCCCTTGGAGAACATCAGGCGAGGTGAGGAGTGGGTCAGAGTGCCAGCCGAGCAGTCAGACTTGTGCAGAGTTATAATCACATTGTGCAGGGAGTGGCCAGCAGGGGCCACAGAAGTGGAAATTCAGCAACTAATTCAGGATAATTCTCGCCCGGGTGATGTGATTATCTACACGGATGGTTCGGTGTTGAGAGGTAGGAGAAGTGCCTGAGGATTCTTAGCAAAAGCTAATGGTCGACACAACATCTAGCTTAAGAATGGAGGTGGAGGCGGTCAATGCAGCTTTCCGCTGGATAGAGAACACGATACATACACACATTGTGGTTGTAACTGACTCAGAAAGCATGCTGAAGAGGGTGAGGACAGGCAGTCTTCGTGCAGAGTGGTTTGCTTCGCTTTGGAAGTCACGGGTAGCAAGCATCATCTGGATCTTTTCTCTGGAGCTTGCCGGTGTGCTGGGGAATGAACAGGTGGACAGATTGGCTGGCTCGGCAAAACTTGGTGGAGTATTGATACATGACAAGACAGACGTGGTTGCGGCCGTGTGGGAGCACGTGTACACCTCGGAGGAGCAAATGGATCACCATAGTCTGGTAAGAATGAGACAACGAGGAGTGACGAGGGGATCTGGCCGACGCTCAATGCTCAGAGGAAAGGCGAGACGGACATATAATCAGATTGCTACTGGAACTATTAGTGTTGGAACTCTTCGCTGGCTGCTGAGGATGGGGACAGAGCGCGTATGGGAATCTCCTGAGTGCTGTGATGTTGGTTCCTAAATCAATCAATCAATGAATCAATCATTATATAACAGATCTAGTAGTCAGTGTTGGCTCCTGTAATAGATCACATACTTTCTACGGTGTGATTAGTGGTGACCTGTCAATCACAAAACCACTGCTTGTGACCCTAACCCTTGATTTTCTGAAAATATTGGGGGTCAGGAAGAATTGACATTCATACTTGATTGTATTGCTTTAGTATTATGTTACCCAATATAGTGACATGAAACTGTGTTATCAGTGTTTTTGTGAATAAATCACATGTGGCTGTTATATGTTAATTTTAGTTGTGAATAAATCAGTGGTGACTGTTAGTTGCCAATCAGTCACAGCTGATATCATTATCTGTAGGAGGTAGCAGTGGATCCATAATGTATTGTGCCATCCAAGCTGTCAAAGACTTTGGCTTGAAGAAAGGTCAGCGCTGTGTGGTCATCCTACCAGACTCCATCAGGAATTACATGTAAGTGGACATCTGTAGCCCATGATACACACTGTTTCATGTTTAACATTTCCGTCTGGACAAGATACTGACAAGTTCATGTTTAGTATTTCTGTCTTGATACTTTAATCACTAGTAATTGTTTAACACTTCTGTCTGGACAATATATTCACTAGTTCGTGTTTAACATTTCTTCTAGAATCTTTAATCACTAATCCATGTATAACATTTCTGTCTGGACACTTTAATCACTAATCCATGTATAACATTTCTGTCTGGACACTTTAATCACTAGTTCATGTTTAATATTTCTGCCTGGACAAGATACTCCCTAGTTCATGTTTGACATTCTGTCTGGACAAGATACTCCCTAGTTCATGTTTGATATTTCTGTCTGGACAAGATACTCCCTAGTTCATGTTTGACATTTCAGTCTCTACTTTCCTGGCAAAGTAGTTAAGATCCAGTCTTGTGCTCTGAAGGTCATTGATTCAATTCGAGCCTTTAGTATTCAGTACACAGGGTGATGCTTTTGGCCGGCTGCTCTGCAGAAAAGAGACTGAACCATATTTGAGAAAATCTTATGCAATGAAGTTACTTTTCTCGTCCTTAAACCACCTTTAAACATGTTGTGTAAAGTAAAGGTATTATTTCATGGCCTATAGCTATCAACTACAGTGTGAACAACTGCTACTGCAGTGTCATCTCTACTACAGTGTTATTTCTACTACAGTGTTTTCTCTACTACAGTTCTATCTCTACTACAGTGTTATTTCTACTACAGTGTTTTATCTACTACAGTGTTATCTCTACTACAGTGTTATCTCTACTACAGTGTTATCTCTACTACAGTGTTATTTCTACTACAGTTCTATCTCTACTACAGTTCTATCTCTACTACAGTGTTATCTCTACTACAGTGTTATCTCTACTACAGTGTTATCTCTACTACAGTGTTATCTCTACTACAGTGTTATTTCTACTACAGTTCTATCTCTACTACAGTTCTATCTCTACTACAGTGTTATCTCTACTACAGTGTTATCTCTACTACAGTGTTATCTCTACTACAATGCTATCTCTACTACAGTTCTATCTCTACTACAGTGTTATCTCTACTACAGTGTTATCTCTACTACAGTTCTATCTCTACTACAGTTCTATCTCTACTACAGATCTATCTCTACTACAGTGTCATCTCTACTACAGTGTTATTTCTACTACAGTGTTTTATCTACTACAGTGTTATCTCTACTACAGTGTTATCTCTACTACAGTGTTATCTCTACTACAGTGTTATTTCTACTACAGTGTTATTTCTACTACAGTTCTATCTCTACTACAGTGTTATCTTTACTACAGTGTTATCTCTACTACAGTGTTATCTCTACTACAGTGTTATTTCTACTACAGTTCTATCTCTACTACAGTGTTATCTCTACTACAGTGCTATTTCTACTGTGGTGTTATCTCTACTACAGTATTATCTCTACAACATTTCTATCTCTACTACAGTTCTATCTCTACTACAGCTCTATCTCTACTACAGTGTTATCTCTACTACAGTGTTATCTCTACTACAGTGTTATTTCTACTACAGTTCTATCTCTACTACAGTGTTATCTTTACTACAGTGTTATCTCTACTACAGTGTTATCTCTACTACAGTGTTATTTCTACTACAGTTCTATCTCTACTACAGTGTTATCTCTACTACAGTGCTATTTCTACTGTGGTGTTATCTCTACTACAGTATTATCTCTACTACAGTGTTATCTCTACTACAGTGTTATCTCTACTACAGTGTTTTATCTACCTCAGTTATATTTCTACTACAGTGTTATCTCTACTACAGTGTTATCTCTACTACATGGTTATCTCTACTTAAGTTCTATCTCTACTACAGTTCTATCTCTACTACAGTGTTATCTCTACTACAGTGTTATCTCTACTACAGTGTTATTTCTACTACAGTTCTATCTCTACTACAGTGTTATCTTTACTACAGTGTTATCTCTACTACAGTGTTATCTCTACTACAGTGTTATTTCTACTACAGTTCTATCTCTACTACAGTGTTATCTCTACTACAGTGCTATTTCTACTGTGGTGTTATCTCTACTACAGTATTATCTCTACTACAGTGTTATCTCTACTACAGTGTTATCTCTACTACAGTGTTTTATCTACCTCAGTTATATTTCTACTACAGTGTTATTTCTACTACAGTGCTATCTCTACTACAGTGCTATCTCTACTATAGTGTTATCTCTACCATAGTGTTATCTCTACTACAGTTCTATATCTACTACAGTGTTATCTCTACTACAGTGTTATCTCTACTACAGTGTTCTCTACTACAGTGTTATCTCTACTACAGTTCTATCTCTACTACAGTGCTATCTATACTACAGTGTTATCTCTACTACAGTGTTATCTCTACTACAGTGCTATCTCTACTACAGTGCTATCTCTACTACAGTGTTATCTCTACTACAGTGCTATCTCTACTACAGTGCTATCTCTACTACAGTGCTATCTCTACTACAGTGTTATCTCTACTACAGTGCTATCTCTACTACAGTGCTATCTCTACTACAGTGCTTTTTCTACTACAGTGCTATCTCTACTACAGTGTTATCTCTACTACAGTGCTATCTCTACTACAGTGTTATCTCTACTACAGTGCTATCTCTACTACAGTGTTATCTCTACTACAGTGTTATCTCTACTACAGTGCTATCTCTACTACAGTGCTATCTCTACTACAGTGCTATCTCTACTACAGTGCTATCTCTACTACAGTGCTATCTCTACTACAGTGCTATCTCTACTACAGTGCTATCTCTACTACAGTGCTATCTCTACTACAGTGCTATCTCTACTACAGTGTTATCTCTACTACAGTGCTATCTCTACTACAGTGCTTTTTCTACTACAGTGCTATCTCTACTACAGTGTTATCTCTACTACAGTGCTATCTCTACTACAGTGCTTTTTCTACTACAGTGCTATCTCTACTACAGTGTTATCTCTACTACAGTGCTATCTCTACTACAGTGCTATCTCTACTACAGTGCTTTTTCTACTACAGTGTTATCTCTACTACAGTGCTATCTCTACTACAGTGTTATCTCTACTACAGTGCTATCTCTACTACAGTGTTATCTCTACTACAGTGTTATCTCTACTACAGTGCTATCTCTACTACAGTGCTATCTCTACTACAGTGCTATCTCTACTACAGTGTTATCTCTACTACAGTGTTATCTCTACTACAGTGCTATCTCTACTACAGTGCTATCTCTACTACAGTGTTATCTCTACTACAGTGCTATCTCTACTACAGTGCTATCTCTACTACAGTGTTATCTCTACTACAGTGCTATCTCTACTACAGTGCTTTTTCTACTACAGTGCTATCTCTACTACAGTGTTATCTCTACTACAGTGCTATCTCTACTACAGTGCTATCTCTACTACAGTGTTATCTCTACTACAGTGCTATCTCTACTACAGTGTTATCTCTACTACAGTGTTATCTCTACTACAGTGCTATCTCTACTACAGTGCTATCTCTACTACAGTGTTATCTCTACTACAGTTCTATCTCTACTACAGTGTTATCTCTACTACAGTGTTATCTCTACTACAGTGCTATCTCTACTACAGTGCTTTTTCTACTACAGTGCTATCTCTACTACAGTGTTATCTCTACTACAGTGTTATCTCTACTACAGTGTTATCTCTACTACATTGCTATCGGGGGGTACGGGGGTGTCAGGCATTGGTAGCACCTTTGGTAAGGATGGCTCTCATGTCCTTTTCAGGACCCATCCCCCACTGGTCTAAGCCTGACACCCAGCTCGTGCCTGTGGCTCCTAGTAGCTGTCAGCATGCGACAGCGGCCACCCCCCGTGCAACAGCTGTGAGAAGCTGGCTAAACCAGACATGGGTAGCTGATTTGGTTCAAACCAAGCGGTAAACTAGGGTATGCCTACCCAGCATGTGAAGACAGGATTCGGCAGATTGCGTGGAAGAAATCATTCCCGATTCAATGGGCAAGACGGCGTTTACCTGCAAAGCGTTTTGGAACGTAATGAGCACGGGAAGGCACGTAGACCGCCCTGGTCATCCACTGCACCTGTATTCATCTCCAGTCATCTCGACTTGTCTTGCCACTGGACTCAGATGGACTCAGGCAAGAGAGTGAGGTCGACGAATTGCGCAACTCTTCCTCACTTTAATCCAAGTCATCGCGCAAGTCATTCTTCATCCAACATCATATATCACCTTCAAGCCCTGTGGCGATGGGCGAGCGATGAAGCAGCAGGCGTGGGTACGCTGGCAGCCGTAGTCGCAGACCTGCACACAGGCGGCTCAGGCCATATGGCCGTCTTCTACTGACCGGAGCAGCAGTGGGATTCGGCAGCCCCCTGAGCGACTGAGCAGCCCTCTATAGGAACACACTGCTCACCTCCATTGCATGAGGAAGGGGCTAGAAAAGGTGCCCTAAACATTGTCTGCTCCATCACTACCTAACCAGCTAGCTGCGGTTTGTGGGTACCCTAACTGGGTCGACATACAAATAAAGATAAAACAAGCAAAGCTAAAAGAGTAAACCATATTCCCTTAACAATTGGAACTTGGAATGTACGCACCCTACTTGACAGAGACGCCGCGTCGGGTCCAGAGAGATGAACAGTACTGATTGGGAGAGAGCTGGGCAGGTACAACATCGACATTGCAGCCTTGAGTGAGAAACGACTTGCTGAAGAAGGCCAAATCTGTGAAATAGGTGCCGGCTACACATTTTTCTGGAGTGGAAGGAAAAGCAAGAAAAGACGCCAATCCTGTGTAGGATTTGCCATTAAGTCGGCCCTGGTCGGCAAATTAGCTGGATTTCCAAAGGCTATAAACGACAGGCTCATGACCATTAAGTTGCCCCCGCTGAATGGAAGGAAGCATGCAACCATTGTGAGTGTCTACGCACCAACTATGACCAACGAAGATGATGTCAAGAACAAGTTCTATGAGGACCTGCACATTGTATTAACATCTGTTCCCAAAGGAGACAAACTTATACTCCTTGGGGACTTCAATGCCAGAGTAGGCATGGACACCACCTCTTATAGTGGCATTATTGGAAAGCATGGAGTCGGAAACTGTAACAGCAATGGACTCCGCCTCCTTCAGACATGTGCCGAACATGATCTCCTGATTACGAACACAATTTTCCGCCTCTCCATGAGAAATAGGACATTGTGGATGCACCCTCGCTCGAAACACTGGCACCTCATTGACTATGTCATCGCCAGGAGGAGTGACAGACAAGACGTTCGAGTGACAAAATCCATGTGTGGTGCCGAATGTTGGACAGACCATCGTCTCATTGTCTCGAAAATAAACATTCACATCAGGCCACCACGGCGTCCTCAAGGGACGAAAATGCAAAAAAAGCTAAATGTCACCTGCCTAAACAGCAAGGAAATGCAGCAGTCGTTTGAAAATATGCTGGAAGACCGCCTCAAGCCCAATGCTGCAGCTAAACAGGATACAGAAACAGAATGGAGATCCCTAAAGGACATAATTTACAACACTGCTATGGAAATCCTGGGTCCAGCCCCCCAAAAGCATAAAGACTGGTTTGATGAAAATTCCGAAGACATCAACCAATTGCTGGCTGAGAAACATCTTCTCCTCAAGGCACATTTGAATGACCCGAAGTCAACATAAAAAAAAGATGCCTTCAAGAACATTCAGAGAGTAGTGCAGCAGAAACTTCGGCACATGCGGGACTCCTGGCTGAGCAGCAAAGCTGATGAAATTCAGGGCTTTGCTGACAGACATGATATGAAAAACTTCTACGACTCACTGAAAGTGGTCTATGGTCCTACATCACCAGGCATAGTACCCATCCTCAGTGCAGATGGGGGAACATTGGTCACCGATAAGAAAGAAATCCTTCAATGCTGGGCAGAGAATTTCAGAAACATCTTAAATGCAACTTCCTTCTTCGATTATGAAACTGTCAGAGTCTTGCTTTCAGCAATAACACAGGCTCATAATCACCAACAAGTGTGATACAAACATGGTAACAGAATGACTTGACGTGACGCACTACAACTACAATTCAAACAATTTATTCACACATCTCACTCATCACAACCATTACATGCATCGTGCAATTACGATGACGATGCAATATACATTCAATAGATATATCAATACAATGTATACAACTCACAAGTGCACAGTCTTCTATTATTCCCACAGACGTTCTCTCTATTCGCGTTCATACACTCAAGTATATGAGCACCATTCATTCCGTCAGTCTTGTCTAACGCTCCCAAGCCGTCTGCCCGCTAACCACTGTGAGTCTCGCTAGTCGGGGTTGCTATACAATGTATACAACTCACAAGCGCAACATCTCCTGTAAGTTGTTGTGATTGTTGGTGATACATCTCCTGTAGGTTATTGTGATTGTTGGTGATACATCTCCTGTAGGTTATTGTGATTGTTGGTGATACATCTCCTGTAGGTTGTTGTGATTGTTGGTGATACATCTCCTGCAAGTTGTTGTGATTGTTGGTGATACATCTCCTGCAGGTTGTTGTGATTGTTGTGATACATCTCTTGTAGGTTATTGTGATTGTTGGTGATACATCTCCTGTAGGTTTTTGTGATTGTTGGTGATACATCTCCTGTAGGTTGTTGTGATTGTTGGTGATACATCTCCGGTAGTTTATTGTGATTGTTGGTGATACATCTCCTGTAGGTTGTTGTGATTGTTGGTGATACATCTCCTGCAAGTTGTTGTGATTGTTGGTGATACATCTCCTGCAGGTTGTTGTGATTGTTGTGATACATCTCTTGTAGGTTGTTGTGATTGTTGGTGATACATCTCTTCTAGGTTGTTGTGATTGTTGGTGATGCATCTCTTGTAGGTTGTTGTGATTGTTGGTGATACATCTCCTGCATGTTGTTGTGATTGTTGGTGATAATCTCCTGCAGGTTGTTGTGATTGTTGTGATACATCTCTTTTAGGTGTTGTGATACATCTCCTGTAGTTTGTTGTGATTGTTGGTGATACATCTCCTGTAGGTTGTTGTGATTGTTGGTGATACATCTTCTGTAGGTTGTTGTGATTGTTGGTGATACATCTCCTGTAGGTTGTTGTGATTGTTGGTGATACATCCCCTACATATCATTGTGATTATTGGTGATACATCTGCAGATTGCGATTCTTAGTTATAAATCTCCTGCAGGCTGTTGTGATAATCTCTTGCTGGATGATGTGATTGTTGTTGATACATTTCCTACAGGTCATTGTGATTGTTCATCTGTAATTTAATAAAAAAAAAAGTTAGCTGCATATCCTTTATATTATGTTGCAGTCATAAGTATTTCAGGATCCTCGCCGATGCAACAGAGTTTGTGCATTGAGCTGAGTTTCTCCAGACTCAGGTGTGAGTTAGTGTCAGAAGTTGGGGTGCCCCACCGGCTAGATGAAAGTATTATTCACTGGCGAGCAACCCCTAATAGTCAGAAACTGACTAGGGACAAAATCTATATGTCTGAACTATAGATTAGGCCCATGAATATCCAACGTACAGCTCTAAGTGGCTCGTTACAAAATTGAAATGAACTGTGCTGAATATTCGCCAAGGAATAGGAAAGAGAAGGTTAGCTAGGATAGACTTTTAAGTCTGAATTAAAGTTTAAGGACAACTATCCTAGTACAGGTTTTTCTCCCTGACGGCTCCTTTCCTTGGTGTGTAAGTGAACCCCCACCAATGTACACAACAACACGTATGCACAATTGGAAAAAAAATATAATGACAGAACTATGAGTTACACTACTACAACATTTATTTGCTAATCATAACAATAGACATAGGATGATTGTCAATATGAGGATGATGAAATCATATACATATTGATATTGATGACAAACATTACGTAACTTTACTTGTTACTTGATCTATCTGGATCTGTGGTCCAGATCCCCACTCTCCAGTAGACTCAAAAAAGAAACAGCTTGCCGGTATTCTGACTCCTGCCAGTCCTAGCTCTACCTAGTCTTCACTCGTTCTTGAGATCTGTAACATAGGTGCTCCTTGTGAGAGCTGGTAAGAAAGTCAAGAATGTGTTATATCTAGTTCTACATCAGCGCAATCTTAAGTATAACATATCATAACACAACCATATACAATGACCAGTCTGGCCAAGTTTATCTTCCAGCTCTACTGCGTTCACCATCCTCCTTCTCCCTACTGTCTTTAGTCTGGGACGGGCTTTTCAATTGGCTCACACGCCTGTAATGATTACATTTCTGCTGCAACATGTCCATGTCGCTAATACAGAAATTCTGTGTCGTACAGCCGCTCCGTCCAAAGTTGGTTTAGCAGCTCACAGGATCGGTAATGGTATTATAATAATGCCGGGTCATCCGGGCTTACAAGTCGTGACCAGTAGCTGTGCCAGGTTCCCATGCATTACCGTGAACGCACGCCCACAATACACTGAGAAAGTTTAGCACCATATACCCTATACCAATTGTGGGTAATGTCTGTACCATTACACCTCTGCTTCCAACACAATCATTGGCCAATGTGCCAATGCGCAGACAATAGCATAACACTTCATATTGGTAGGTTTGCATATGACAAATCAATATATCAAACATCCAATACACATAAACATATTGATTAAACTAGACATATTATGATACTTTAACATCATAGCATAATGCACTAGTTAGTTTGTATGTATACGAAATGAGACGTATATACACAAAAAGAATATGTACGAAGTATATTCCTAGCATCGTATATTCATATGAAATTACACATACATACATCCAACATATCCGTAAACATTATATTACTTCAAGATCGTGTGACAAATTATTTGATTATTGACAGAGGACCTAGTTTGTAGTGTTCTCTGGAGATATATCTTGAATAATAATAACAAGATAAAGGATTATGATTTAGCACGTTTTGTCTAGAGGTCACTCAAATGAGCTAATCATTCCCGCAATAGCCTTTTTGGAGAACCACTTTTCCTTTTGGCTCAACCCCCACTGTGAGACCACTATGTATCTACACAGAAATTTATATAAGAAGTAACTAGTTCACCCAAGGCCAGAGAAGATCTGAACTGTTAGCGCCTGTACAACTGAGGATCCCTCTCACTCAACATAATGTTGCCAGTGTGCTGTTCGTCCGTCACATGGATCATTCTCTATATTTTTTGTCATTTTCTTTGACCTATATCAGTTCAATTAGTCTTTAGGACTGTAGGACTTTATTTATTTGTAGACAAACAAGCTTCAACAATAACAGTACATTACATCTGTTGGACAAGACATCTACATGACAGTTTCCTGCCAAAAGTGGGACATATATTCACAAGGAATTGTTTACACCACAATTGTACAAGATAGACATCATGTGATACTTGACAACATCTATACAGGACTTTTCACAATATGTATAACCAACCACAGCACTTAAGACAGTCACCAGAGACAACACTTGACAGCAACTGTACAAGAAATTCACTGGGGACATGTACTTGAAACACTGGTTCAATCATACTGTTTATTGAGCTGATGGTGAGTCTAGTGATGACCATTGTTCATCCCATTTGTCATGTCAACACCTCAACAAGGTACATACAAATGTACAAATATGCTAACATGCAAGCAAATAAACATGATACAACACTCCTACACCCTCCTCCAGCTATCAATAAACTCTCTCCTCCTCTCTAATCACCACTACACCATTCTGTTACAGTATCTGTATCTATCATCATTTCCTGACTCTTGGGAATTTAGGAAATCCTATCCATGGGCAACTCAAGGAAGAAACTACTGCTCTGGGTCTGTTGAATCCTTTTCTCATCAGCATTGATGTTGGACTAGCTCCAGTTAGCAGCTTCCCCAGAATAAGCTTCATGGCAGATTCATTCCTCTTGAAGACAAGATTTGGTATGATGATATGGTACTGCATCTCACGGTTGATCAGACTGTCTGTGACTGCTGGTACTGGGATACTTCAAAAGTTGAGGATAACACTCTCCTGACATTGGGAGATGTATACTCGGTACATGCAGAACATGACTTGCTGAAGAAACCCAGAGATAGGAACAAAATCCAATATACTGCAGCCCCTCAGTCAGTCCAATCTCACCTACACTTCAAGTCACATTCTTCAATCACTGTGTGAGTATCAGGCTGGATATTTTCTAAGTTGAGTCTTAGATAAACAAACACTCCCAAATTACTACACCAGTTGACTCTGAATGTTCCTTGATGTTGTTCTCAGTGGACATTTGATTGAATCAAAGATCACTGTCCAGTTCACCACATTTGTAGTGTTTCAGATTGTGTCTTGCTCCCATTTATGCATTCAGCTGTTGAGCTGAGAGAAAACTCTTCTTGATATTCCCACATTTTGATAGGGAGTCACATCTGGATTTAGGACTTCTGGTGAGTTGTCCCAGATGATATATGGATTGCCTCTCCACCATACTGTTCTCTGTTGACATATAAAATGGCACAACATCTCTTTACATATGTTAAAAGATAATGTTATTATACATCAACAGACACAGATTGGGGATGGGGATGTTCAGGGAGGATGTTGACCAAAGACACCTCTCCTGGTTTGATGATGCAGTGTATTTCACTGTGATGTACTGTGGGTGATATGTGTTCAATTCACCCCTATCTGTGGTAATCACAAGACCATATGTTGAGACAGGGGTAGCTTAACACAATTACAAGCATTTATGTGGTCTAAGTTCCACCATGTTTGAACCACAGTAAACCTGGGCACAAGGAGGACCAGACACAGTACAGCAATCATTGTGACATAGCAACATGGGACAGGCATTGTGAAGGGAAATGGAAAATAGGCATTTACAACTGCAATATGCAATATGTATTAACTAATGGCATTTACCCAATTAGCAGACCAGACATCCATTCCTATGGCTGTGATGTTGGTGCATGAATGTCTTATTCCATATTCACTTACACAGCAATGCCAGACCTCACCCCTTTTTCACCAGACTTGTCTCACAGGTACATCATCTTCATCATGTGCTCTTTCCCCACTGAGTAATTTTCATGTCTACTACAGCAGGTAACAGAAGCTCAATTGCATACACAATTGTTCACATATGCACCAAGCACATATGTGGAAAACATGTTTAGTCCTTGTAAGTTTGCATGAGCCATACATATATTCAGCCAACTAGACACAGGTTCACACACCTATGGTTCTCTTAAGAACTAGTTTATATGAACCATCCAACAGTAGAGGTAACAGTGTAATGCTTCAGAGAGAACTTGTATTAACTCTCTTGAGCATATACTCACCAGGCATCACATGGACTTAGCAATTCTGGCGTGCCACACACACAACCTGTTTACATATGGATATTAGAAGCATCTTTCCTTCCACTAGATGTGAGAGGCTATTTATTAATTCACCAACTCACTCACTCCATCATTTTCAGCTTTTTACCAAGGAACGTGTACATGTTTCATCACTCATTCCGATTCAGACTGCCATTTGTTAACTCGCACGAGAGCAAAGGTACAGTTGAGTTAAGAATAAGTCATCCTAGGCATTAAGAATGCACCAGGGGTTTTGGTTTGCGAATCTGCATGAGTGTACTCTACATTCATCAAGCATACGCAACCAGTCACAACAAGGGATTGATATGCATTTGGAGTATACAGCGTGAAAGACGTGTCAAGGTGGAAGATGCAGTGTTCAGAATTCTGGCGCACAGAAGTTAGGTTTTCCACTTTCACATTTTATTCATAAAATACTCATACATTATTCTCATTCGTTTATCAGGCACAACTACTACATTAAAGTATGTTTTAAAGTGGTACGTGCTGTCCAGAGAACAATATATTATTGAATCTTTAAGGGCATTTTTGGGTCATCACATCACACTAGCGACCGCTCCTGGTGAAATTCCCGCTCCTACTAATTAGATTTTAAAATATGGCCCAGGAATAGCGTGGGCTCATTAATTATGAACCAATCAAAAGACAAGTGCATACCGCCGCCTCCCCCAACTCGTTCTAGAACATACGATCTAAGAATAGCCCTTATACTTGGGATGGTCCCCGTTAAGACTTAAAGTATCTTCATGAAATGTGTCGGACTGGAAATGTGGAATTCTGTTCCATCATGCTACAGATGGACATCTAATGATACTCAACATAATAGCATCAGGCATTATTAATGAGTACTAATATTGTATAGCTACAAAATGAGATATACAACAAGTCTAATTGAATTGACCACACAGACCAGCCATATTTGCTGATCTGCCCGGTTTAATCACCACTTAGTTACTGCTGTTGTAAGAATTAAATAAATAGTCAGTTGACTATATTCTGTACAACAAATGCACACACCAAAAAGAGACTAGTCTAGTTTACAAAGCAATGACAAGCATCTACCAAGACACCTAAAAGTATACTTAGACAATGATATTTATTGAAATAACCTATGTCAGATATAGACTGACTAGTTACTAAGAAATAATTCTCCTAGTGAAATCTAGTAACATAAGAATCATACATATGACTACAAACATTGAGCTGGCTGCCTACCTGTTCTGAAGTCAGACTTAATCTAAAGGAAACAGGTCTATTGTGGGTTTTTATACCTAGCCTAGCAGTAGACACTTATCTCCCAGGAATTCCATTCATAAATTCTTCTTATCTCCCCCTGACGTTAATTGCAATTATCTCCAAGTCTGTTCAGTCATAAAAATTCTTTCTGCATGCACACTAGCCTTCACACCTGTGGGTCTGACAATTATTAGCCCCCTGAGTCTTATCAGTGATTTCACACCTTGCACCTCTAGTCTCTACCCGATGGAGGTCAGCCATCGCGGTTGGGCGGTTTCCTAGCTCTGCTTATCAGGTGTTGACTTGGCTTGTTTACTGCCTTAGGGCTATTATCTCCACCTTTCTACAGGTAATTGCCTTTATTCACCCAATGGCCAAGTTCATTGTTGATTCAGTCAGGGTCTACCTGGGCAAGAAGGTGCCAATGTATCTGTGTGGTGTCATAGCCCGTCTGGGTCAGCAGTTTTCTAAGGTGCAGACTAATTTCAATTATCTAGTTGTGTCCGTCTCAAGTAACCCATTTTACTTGCCATCTGCAAGCTTACGTCATGGCTAGAGGCTTTTTGTGAATAATCTTACCTCACGACTAGATAGCCATGGAGTAGCGTGATTAATTCATTCTTTCTCAATTTGGCCTCTCAAATTTGGAGACCGAGAAAAATATTCTGGGATGTTAAGGCGGCATTTCACGACAGTTAGGAGGAAAACGGAGCACTTATGGGTTAAACCGTGTGCCGTGATGTTGATCCAATGACTAAACTAAACTAAACCAGCATTTTTATTTTTTAGTGTTGTGATCTCTTGGCAAGTTTACATTCAGTAGTTTGCCATTGCTTTCTGAATGACCAGCACCCATACTTTCTGAATGACCAGCACCCATACTTTCTGAATGACCAGCACCCATACTTTCTGAATGACCAGCACCCATACTTTCTGAATGACCAGCACCCATACTTTCTGAATGACCAGCACCCATACTTTCTGAATGACCAGCACCCATACTTTCTGAATGAACAGCTCCCATACTTTCTGAATGACCAGCTCCCATACTTTCTGAATGACCAGTCCCCATACTTTCTGAATGACCAGCCCCCATACTTTCTTAATGACCAGTCCCCATACTTTCTGAATGACCAGCCCCCATACTTTATGAATGACCAGTCCCCATACTTTCTGAATGA
Source organism: Cepaea hortensis (assembly GCA_963921405.1). Taxonomy (NCBI): domain Eukaryota; kingdom Metazoa; phylum Mollusca; class Gastropoda; order Stylommatophora; family Helicidae; genus Cepaea; species Cepaea hortensis. The sequence goes on from OY992876.1 coordinate 529,044,145, forward strand.
CCAGTCCCCATACTTTCTGAATGACCAGTCCCCATACTTTCTGAATGACCAGCCCCCATACTTTCTGAATGACCAGTCCCCATACTTTCTGAATGACCAGTCCCCATACTTTCTGAATGACCAGTCCGAATACTTTCTGAATGACCAGTCCCCATACTTTCTGAATGACCAGTCCCCATACTTTCTGAATGACCAGTCCCCATACTTTCTGAATGACCAGCACCCATACTTTCTGAATGACCAGACCCCATACTTTCTGAATGACCAGCACCCATACTTTCTGAATGACCAGCACCCATACTTTCTGAATGACCAGTCCCCATACTTTCTGAATGACCAGAACCCAAACTTTCTGAATGACCAGTCCCCATACTTTCTGAATGACCAGTCCCCATACTTTCTGAATGACCAGTCCCCATACTTTCTGAATGACCAGTCCCCATACTTTCTGAATGACCAGTCCCCATACTTTCTGAATGACCAGTCCCCATACTTTCTGAATGACCAGCACCCATACTTTCTGAATGACCAGACCCCATACTTTCTGAATGACCAGCACCCATACTTTCTGAATGACCAGACCCCATACTTTCTGAATGACCAGCACCCATTATGCAGGTCACAAACCGTGTCCATAACCCCTTCACCATGGAGCCGACTCCTGTAGGTTGTTGGTTGAGGGGCACTGTCATTGCACACTCTGTTCTCTGTCATTGCATACTCTGTTCTCTGTCATTGCACACTCTGTTCTCTGTCATTGCACACTCTGTTCTCTGTCATTGCACACTCTGTTCTCTGTCAGTGCTCCCACCTGCTGCCTTCATTATCAGAGTTATCTATATAGGTGTTCATGTCATGTCAGCAACTAATGTGCACATCATAGAGTCAGTGTCACAACCTTAGGAGTCATTGTCACAACCTAAGGGGTCATTGCCACAACCTTAGGAGTAATTGTCACAACCTCAGGAATCATTGTCACAACCTTAGGAGTAATTGTCACAACCTCAGGAATCATTGTCACAACCTTAGGAGTCATGTCACAACCTTAGGAGTCATTGTCACAACCTAAGGGGTCATTGTCACAACCTTAGGAGTAATTGTCACAACCTTAGGAATCATTGTCACAACATTAGGAGTCATTGTCACAACCTTAGGAGTCAGTGTCACTTCCAGAGAAGTCTTTTTCACAACCTAAGGAGTCATTGTCACAACCTAAGGAGTCATTGTCACAACCTAAGGAGTCATTGTCACAACCTTAGTAGTTAGTGTCATAACCTTAGTAGTTAGTGTCACAACCCTTGTAGTCAGTGTCACTACTGTAGAAGTCATTGTCACAACCTTAGGAGTCATTGTCACAACCTTAGGAGTCATTGTCACAACCTTAGTAGTTAGTGTCACAACCCTAGTAGTCAGTGTCACTACTGTAGAAGTCATTGTCACAACCTTAGGAGTCAGTGTCACTTCCAGAGAAGTCTTTTTCACAACCTAAGGAGTCATTGTCACAACCTAAGGAGTCATTGTCACAACCTAAGGAGTCATTGTCACAACCTAAGGAGTCATTGTCACAACCTAAGGAGTCATTGTCACAACCTAAGGAGTCATTGTCACAACCTAAGGAGTCAGTGTCACTTCCTGAGAAGTCTTTTTCACAACCTAAGGAGTCATTGTCACAACCTAAGGAGTCATTGTCACAACCTAAGGAGTCATAGTCACAACCTAAGGAGTCAGTGCCACAAACTTACACAACCTTAGTAGTTAGTGTCACAACCTTAGATGTTAGTGTCACAATCTTAGGAGTCAGTGTCACAACCTTAGTATTTAGTGTCACAACCTTAGTAGTTAGTGTCACAACCTTAGTAGTTATTGTCACAACCTTAGGAGTCATTGTCACAACATTAGGAGTCAGTGTCACAACTGTAGGGGTCAGTGTCACAACCTTAGGAGTCAGTGTCACAACCTTAGGAGTCAGTGTCACAACCATAGGAGTCAGTGTCACAACCTTAGTATTTAGTGTCACAACCTTAGTAGTTAGTGTCACAAACTTAGGAGTCATTGTCACAACCTAAGGAGTCATTGTCACAACCTTAGGAGTCAGTGCCACAAACTTACACAACCTTAGTAGTTAATGTCACAATCTTAGTAGTTAGTGTCACAACCTTAGGTGTTAGTGTCACAATCTTAGGAGTCATTGTCACAACCTTAGTAGTCAGTGTCACAACCTTAGCAGTCAGTGTCACAACCTTAGGAGTCAGTGTAACAACCTTATGAGTCAGTGTCACAACCTTAGTAGTTAGTGTCACAATCTTAGGAGTCATTGTCACAACCTTAGTTGTTAGTGTCACAATATTAGGAGTCATTGTCACACCCTTAGTAGTTAGTGTCACAACCTTAGTAGTTAGTGTCACAACCTTAGTAGTTAGTGTCACAACCTTAGTAGTTAGTGTCACAACCTTAGGAATCAGTGTCACAACCTTAGGTGTTAGTGTCACAATCTTAGGAGTCATTGTCACAACCTTAGGAATCAGTGTCACAACCTTAGGTGTTAGTGTCACAATCTTAGGAGTCATTGTCACAACCTTAGTAGTCAGTGTCACAACCTTAGCAGTCAGTGTCACAACCTTAGGAGTCAGTGTAACAACCTTATGAGTCAGTGTCACAACCTTAGTAGTTAGTGTCACAATCTTAGGAGTCATTGTCTGCCTGCAGCTTAAGCAGACGTGTTTGTGTGCTCTCCTCCTTTTTGGATTATTTTTTCTGTCTATCTTCATTAGAGCGCAATGGATTTTATATGATTGTGATCACAACAATGCCGTTCAACTTGTGAAATTGTGTTAAGGTTGCTAAATGTGCAGTGTTGGATATGAATGCTAATAATGTTGTATCCAATACTATGGATAAACTATTCACGAAACGGAGAAGCGTCAGTGATAGCTTGAACTAGCCAATCACAACACTGGAATTTAAACCGAGTGCGGGCGCTGCTAAAATGTGTACCTGCGGGCGAAAATACAATACTATGTAGTCATGCTTGAACAGGGGGAAGCTTCTGGACTGGAGGTAGCTGCAGAACGTGGGCGATGTGGGTTAAGATTAAGATCTACCAGAACTAAGAACTACGCACTAAACAAAGAGAAAGCAGTGAAAAGCAAGTTAAAGAATTGCTTTGGCTCTCCATCACTGTCTGTCAAGCGTATGAATGACGGGAAATGCATTTCCATTACTTTCAATAATACTCTGCATTATGAGGCATTTCGAACATGCCTGATCAAACATTATCAGGGCGACCAAGTTGAGTACAGGGTGGACCGACACGGCGCTCAAGTCGAAATCAAAGTATCAGCTTCGTTACACACTTTGCATCTCTACAACTCAAAAAACAGTTTGCTTGCCCAGGGGGCAGTTGACGTCATGTCTGAGTGGCTCTTGACTCATTTCGTCGAAATTCAACAGACAGCACAGAAAATAATAGGTGACTCACTAAACACACCTGCCGATCTCAGCATGCTAGTGGCTGGCGAACCTACACAATCTGAAGCTGTAGCCATCACAGCATCAGGCCATAATGACACCATAGTCCAACAAACCATGACTCAGCACAGCAACAACACGAATGAAACTTCTAACCGACCAGTGTTGCTAGCCATTGAGTACCCGATGAGTATATGTGTAGAAGACAGTATACAACCAAATGAAATAAATTCGAATCAAATAGAGGTTGCACCATCGGTACTAGATGATAGACCAGCTACTAACCAACACTCGTGCGTCTGTCAGCAGCATATTAAAAAGTTAGAGTCAGACCTGAAAGTACTTTTTGATGCCGCCTCTGACAACACAAACAAGATCGCCACGATCATTAGTGACAACCTCAAGTCAGAGGTGACTCTCCTGAGAGAAGAAAATGTGAAACTAAAACACACCGTTGAGACATTACAACTCTCGCCCACTACTGACCTGGCAGCACACGCAGATAGTCTAGAAGTAACAGAACCAGTCGTAGGCGCATCAATTACTCAGCCAACCAAAACACATCAGCAAATAGAAAATGTTGCTCGACAGCACTCAACATATCCTATCGAAGTAAAGGTCAGCAATAGATTTGAAGCATTACAAGAGCAACTATCAAACAACAGCCTGGACGACAGAGCATTGCCGAGAGAATACGCCCACATTCAATAAACATCTGATAATATGCAAGAAGACAGACTACAGCTGGATTGTCACCAATGGCAGAAACAGCGTGCAAGACGTGCCAGAACCCAACATACACAGAAAACACCGGCTGACTGCACCCACTTGATAATTGGCGACTCTTTGATTGGAGGCATTTACAGCGACCGCATGTCCATATCAGACACCGACAAAGCCGCAACAATTCAGCTTCCAGGTGCAGGAGTAGAAAGACTAACAAACAGTGTACGTAAACTGGAGGTTAATACAGCCATTAGAAAGACAACGATTCATACAGGAATACAAGACACTATGAAAAACCAAAGTATAACAATTTCTCAGTTAAGAACACTACTTGACTTACTACGTTACACTTTCCCAAATTCTACAGTTTTTTTCTCCTCCATCATACCACCAAGTTATGGCTCTCAACGTCGATTGGCCGACATAAACAATAACACCCTAGAGACTTTTTGCAATCGGTATCGTGTACACTTTATCAACAACACACCCTTCTTCACATCACAGACAGGAGCACCAAGGAAACGATTGTATAGAGACCAAATACACACAACAACATTAGGAACTAGTCTTCTTGCAAAGAACATTAAATATCCTGAAAGGGCAAAACACCTGACCAACACACAAATGATAAATTCTGAAGAACCTAGGCCAACCCAGGCCAGCCGAACCTCCCCCATTTCACCAGGTAAACGTCTGCTGACATCTGACCCCCGACCTCCGGCCACTCAAGAATCACACATGCTACCAAGAATAAACCAACCCATCCTTCCTAACCCCATCTTAGCACGGGAAGAAGATAACTACCACAATTGTTTTCCTGCCCTCCCCTGCAAGGAGCCTGCATTGCAAACATCGGCACACACACACACGGCAGTAATACCACTTTGACACATCCCCCTCATGCCACAAATGGGCCACCTAGCAGACAGCAGGAAGTTCCGCATCATTGGGGTCCAGAACTTTACGCCAAAAATGGGTCACATATCAGACAACAACAGGTTCCGCATCATTGGAATCCAGAACTGCTACACTTGATGCAATTTAGTCCGGCCGCACTGTATCAAGCTTTTATGATGTCTCTACAATACAGACCTGTAAGATAGGATATGTATTAAACACTGAGCCCTATACGCAATATACCAGGAAAAGAGCTTCCTCCTTGAACTTTAACTGCTTACTATTTAGAGTTTTATCTCCCGTTTGGGATACCCAACTTCAAACAGGAACATTGACTTGTATAGTCATTTATTCATTCTTTCTTATAGCAGCTGGTTACATAGCTTGCGAAGTAGTTCGAGCTACGTAATCGTTGTATGTTCATACGCTTTAATTCTTTTTGTTCTGTATTTGCACTATTCTTGTTGGTCTCATTAGTTATATCGTTATAATATTGTCATTTACATATCGATTTCTATTACTGGTATTTTGCAAATTAATGTTATTGTGTATTTTTATGATCTTGTATTTTTACCTAATTTTGACTAATTTACACTTACTTCTTGGGTGAAATGTCTGAGAAGTGGCAACATTGGCTCAATAAATCAGGAATACGTTTTGGACACTTAAACATATGTAACTTATTCAACAAGCTGCCAGAGTTATCTTCTATTCTTAATCAAAATTTTCATGTATTCGGCCTTAGTGAAAGTAGACTAAATGAAAACATTTCAGATGAGGACATCTCTATTAAAGGGTACAAAGTGTTTAGAAGAGATCCCTGTAGGAAACAAGAGACAGGCATAGTAGCCTATGTTTCTAATCTACTAAATGTTCACCGTAGGCTAGACTTTGAAACTTGCGAAATAGAATGTATTTGGTTGGAGTTAAAACTTCGAAACATCACACCCCTGATAATTGGCTACCTCTATCGAAATCCCAGGGCTGGATACGTTTGGTACGAAAACTTCACTACCATGATGGATGTGGTTTTCGCTTCTGGGAAGGAAATTATACTACTCGGAGACTTTAACATTGACACCAACAAATCCCATATAATCTGGGGAAATATAATTGCATCATACAACTTCCAACAAATAGTAAAACAAGATACTAGAGTAACAAACTCATCTTCAACACTTATAGATCACATTTATGTAACTTGCTCGGACAACATCATAGAATGCACCGTGCCCAATTGTGCAATGAGCGATCACTACCCAATATGCTGCACATGGTCTAAAAAGGAATTAAAACTCCTAAACATAATCACATAACTGTAAAATATAGAAGCTACAAAAATTTCAACCAAAACGCATTTTTACAGGACTTGCTCAGTTCACCTCTAAACAATGTTTATCAACTTCCAGACCCGGATGATGCTCTGGAATCCTGGATGAAGATCTTTATTGATGTGTTTGATAGACATGTGCCAATCAAGGAAGTTCGAGTAAAACATCACGTCAAACCACCTTGGATCACCCAGGAAATTCTTGAAATTATGAGAGACAGAGATAAGGCACATAAAAAGCGGGATCTCAGCACATACCGTACTCTTAGAAACAAAGTTCAATATACCATACAAAAAGAAAAGAAAAATTACTTTAAGAACTTAGTCATGGATAAAACAAATAGTAAGGACATATGGAAGGCAATTAACACCTTGACAAACAAGCACAACTACTCAAATTCATCACCATCAAATCCTATTTCATGCGACCAATTCAGTAACTTTTTTCAGAATGACATAGATCAGTTGAAGGCTACAATACCAAATTCTCCTTGCAACTTATCTTTACTGTCATCGTTTTGCCAGACTAGATGCCCCCGAGATATCCTTTCTGACATACCGCTTATGACAGTCACTGAAGTACTCATTTACCTCAGTAAACTAAAAAACACAAACTCATCTGGGTTAGATGGAATCAGCAGTCGGATTCTCAGCTGTGCTGCGCCAGTGATCTGTGTATCACTAACCTATGTATATAATCAGTGTATCACCAAAGGTCACTTTCCATCAGCTCTCAAAATCGCTAAAGTGTATCCTCTCCTTAAATCTGGTTCATTGGACAATGGTCTCCCGAACAATTATAGACCCATTTCTTTACTATCATCACTATCTAAACCACTAGAAAAACACATCCATAAGGTAACATTACAATATTTAGATCGCAACAAGCTTATAGTTGACAGTCAATCAGGATTTCGACCAAAATATTCTTGCCATACGGCCCTAACAAACATGATAGAAAATTGGCACCATAATATAAATAACAACAATCTATGTGGAGCTGTGTTTATCGATTTCAGAAAAGCATTTGATATGATAGACCATGCCATGTTAATTAAAAAACTAGAGACAATGAAAATTGGCCCTAATGTTGTGACGCTAATAACATCTTTTCTGTCAAACAGAAAGCAAGTAGTATCATACAATAAATCTCTGTCCCAAACCACTACCTTCAATACTGGAGTACCGCAAGGCTCTATTCTTGGCCCTCTATTATTCGCCATATATATTAATGATCTACCTTTGCATCTTTCGTCGTCCTGCGATCTATTTGCAGACGACTGTACAGTGTATACTAACGCTGAAAGCAGTAATTTGCTGGAGTTGTCTTTGCAACAAGAATTAAATAATGTAGTTAGGTGGAGCTATGCGAACCGTATGCAAATTAACATCACTAAAACAAAATCTATGTTATTAACAACAAGACAAAGACTTCAGACTCTAAATTCACACAGATCACTTCAACTTCACGTCGATAACATGCCAGTAGAAAGTGTAACTGAGCACAAACATTAGGCCTCATCATTGATAGAAACCTAACCTTTAATCCTCACGTTCAAGCAGCAAAAAAAGTCTACCAACTCGCCAAAATTAAAAATTTCCTTGATGAGGACACAAGGAAAATATTCTATACGTCACACATACAGACACATTTTGACTACTGCTCTACAATCTGGGACGGTTGTTCCAATTCAAGCACCAAGCGACTTTACTCACTCCAGAAACGGGCCATGAGATTAATTTATAGCAAACATTTAACTGAAAATCCTAGCCTGCATAAACGCATTCAGTTACTACCACTCCGCAAACGTCTGCTTTTCAATAAGGCCAAACTAATTCACAAAATCCTACATCGGAATGCCCCAAACTACCTTTGGCCATTGTTTGAATATAATGCTAGACACAGTAAACGATTAAATTTATTACACCTTCCGAAGCCTAGGATAGACTTATACAAAACAAGCTTAACGTACTCTGCAGCTCAGCTGTGGAACAATCTTCCACATGAAATAAAAGACATCATCAATCCCTATACATATAATCGCAAATTATTTGAACACTATCTCAGTACGGATTACCTTCCCCCTTAATAATAGAAGTAATAATATAATAAAACCCTAGTATAACAGCCAGTCCCCTTTTGGTAGGCCAGTATATTCCACGTAGCTAATAAATGCCACACCAGTTATTACTATTACTGAGTCGTGTAGTATTTATTTTTAATTTTTCCACATGCCTTTATAATGCATATATTTTACATCGTTGCTGTTTTCAGTTAGCCTTGAATGATGTGTGAATGGTATAATGCATGAAAGAGAGTGACAAAAGGGCAGAATGTTAGACGGGCCTGCGTGCCCAATTCTTAACCCTTTCAAAATAAAGTTTTGTTGTTGTTGTTGTTGTTGTTGTTGTTGTGTCACAACCTTAGTAGTTAGTGTCACAACCTTAGGAATCAGTGTCACAACCTTAGGAATCAGTGTCACAACCTTATGAGTCAATGTCACAACTTTAGCAGTCATTGTCACAACCTTATGATTCAGTGTCACAACCTTAGTAGTTAGTGTCACAACCTTATGAGTCAATGTCACAACTTTAGGAGTCATTGTCACAACCTTAGTAGTTAGTGTCACAACCTTAGGAGTCAGTGTCACAACCTTAGTAGTTAGTGTCACAACCTTAGGATTCAGTGTCACAACCTTATGAGTCAGTGTCACAACTTTAGGAGTCATTGTCACAACCTTATGAGTCATTGTCACAACCTTAGGAGTCATTGTCACAACCTTAGGTGTCATTGTCACAACCTTAGTAGTTAGTGTCACAACCTTAGTAGTTAGTGTCACAACCTTAGTAGTTAGTGTCACAACCTTAGTAGTTAGTCTCACAACCTTAGGAGTCAGTGTCACAACCTTAGTAGTTAGTGTCACAACCTTAGTAGTTAGTGTCACAACCTTAGTAGTTAGTCTCACAACCTTAGGAGTCAGTGTCACAACCTTAGTAGTTAGTGTCACAACCTTAGTAGTTAGTGTCACAACCTTAGTAGTTAGTCTCACAACCTTAGGAGTCAGTGTCACAACCTTAGGAGTCATTGTCACAACCTTAGTAGTTAGTGTCACAACCCTAGTAGTCAGTGTCACAACCTTAGGAGTCATTGTCACAACTTTAGTAGTTAGTGTCACAACCTTAGTTGTTAGTGTCACAACCTTAGTAGTTAGTGTCACAACCTTAGGAGTCAGTCTGACAGCTTTAGGAGCCATTGTCACAACCTTAGGAATCAGCGTGAACATGTTTGGAGTCAGTTATATTTTAACTGACATATGCTAGGTGAAATCTGTGCTGCTGATGAGCCACTGGCCTGTCACTTATATGTTGCTTATATGTCACTGCACATTAAAATATGCCATGGGTGGGTCACTGCTATGTCACCTATGTGTTACGGATGTGTCACTGATATATCACTGATGTGTCACTGATATGTTGCATATATGTCACTCAAAAGTTTCTCCAAATAGTGCGGCTATTTCATGATGGCATGCAGGCAAGAGTACAGGAAAATGGCAAACTGTCTGAGCCTTTTCCTGTCACCAATGGAGTGAAGCAAGGATGTGTCCTGGCACCAACACTGTTCAGCCTCATGTTTTCAGCTATGTTGACGAATGCCTTTGAGAACAACGACATTGGAATAGACATCAACTACCGCATGGATGGAAATTTATTCAATCTCAGAAGGCTGAAAGCTGAAACCAAAATTAACAGCGACACCATCAGAGAGCTCCTGTTTGCTGATGATTGCGCTCTATACGCCAACTCAGAGGCAGACATGCAACATAATGTTTCAGCTTTCTCACACGCCTGTGCCAACTTTGGGCTCAATGTCAATTTGGAGAAGCCTGTAGTTATGTACCAGCCAGCTCCAGGGAATAATCACACTGTGCCGAATATCAAAGTGAATGATCATAGACTAAGTGTTTTGGACAAATTCACCTATCTTGGCAGCACTGTGTCACAAGCTGTCACAATTGATGATGAAGTGAATGCAAGAATCTCCAAGGCCAGTGCAGCCTTTGGCAGACTGTACAAGAATGTATGGGACAGAACTGGAATAAGCCTGCAAACAAAGCTAAAAGTCTACAAAGCAGTTGTATTATCCACACTGCTATATGCTTGTGAAACCTGGACTGTTTATCAGCGACACGCTAGGAAATTAAACCACTTCCACACAGTCTGTCTAAGGAAGCTACTGAAGATTAAATGGCAAGACAAGATTCCAGACACTGAAGTCCTAGAAAGAGCGTCCATGCCAAGTATCCACACTCTACTGATGAAGAATCAGATTCGCTGGGCTGGTCACTTGACTCACATGCCAGATCACAGGCTCCCTAAACAAATGTTTTACGGCGAGTTGCATTGTGGTAAACGCTCCCAAGGTGGCCAGAGGAAACGCTTTAAAGACACTCTGAAAATCTCACTGAATGCTTTTGGAATTCATCATGACACCTGGGAGGCTGCAGCCAGAGACCGAAATTCGTGGTGTGCATCATTACACAAGGGTGCAGTCATATGTGAGGCAACCAGGACTGCAAGAGCTATGAAGAAAAGGCAGGACAGAAAAACCAATACAGGAAATCCTCCTCCAGAAACGTCAAGCCCACATTGTCAAAGAACATTTCGAGCCAAAATAGGCCTTATCAGCCATCTTAGAACCCACGGCTCCATACCTTCAACCCCACTGGATGAAATGAATGGTCATCATCATTCTTGATGGACAAACAACATATGTCACTGTTGTGTTAAAATATGCCATGGGTGGGTCACTGCTATGTCACCGATGTGTTACTGATGTGTCACTGGTCTTTCACTGATATGTCACTGGTGTGTCACTCACATGTCAATAGTGTGTCACTCACATGTCAATAGTGTGTCACTCACATGTCAGTGGTATGTCATGTATATCTTGTGACTAGATCAGCTAGAGTTTATTTGAGACACATCTCTGATTATTTTGCTTTCAGGTCAAAGTTCTTGAGCAATGACTGGATGAGCCAGAGAGACTTCCTAGAGCTGGAGAAGTATATTGAGCCCTCCAAAGATTGGTCAGTGGCTTTATTTCATTATGCTAGTGATCTTTTGTGTAAGCAGTGGGTTTTGTGTGGCTAGTTTTTCTTATGTGTATGCAGTGGCTTTCTCTGTTTGTGGTAGTGACCTTTTGTGTGAGCGGTGGGTTTTGTGTGGCTAGTATTTATGTCCGTGCGTGTGTGTCTGTGTGTGTGTGTGTGTGTGTGTGTGGAGCTTTGTTTTAGAGGGAGTGATTTAAAACTTTATTGCACTGGGTTTTATCCCATATGGCTCGGTCTCTTTCAGCAGTGCAGAAAGCGTCGCACAAAGCACGAACTCCATAGATTTAGCGACGACAGACAGGAGTCTCCAAAAAATTTAACTTGTGAAACAAAAGAATCAAACCCACAACCCCACATTGTGCCAACGGCTTCGGGCGGAAGAGCGCAATTGGGAGGGTACTAGCCTTATCCTGGTGCGAGGAAATGCAACCCAAAGACAAAATAAGTCATGGCAGGGCAGACCAGGCCCTAAGCCTTGGTTTGCAGCTGGTCTAGGATCGAAGCTCCGACAGGCGGACAGTTAGAGCATTGCTTTGCTGATCCGGCAGCTTCTGCAGCTTATCTTGTTCCAGATTATAGGTGTCAACTTTCCTCTGGAGTGAACTAGGCAGGCCGAGAGAGGGATCATGCTGCATGGGCAACACATGGTTTCTTTATTGTAGCCCAGGCTTTGTGCTATGGAGAGGCAATAACTCCATCCCTGGTCTTAACCAGTCTCGGAATCAAAGCGAGAGGCAACTGTTACGGGTTATAAGTCCTTGTCAGTTGGCGTAGACATGGGGCGCCATGCATTGCCTCTGACGGTGGGAGACACCTACAGGTGTCACTGATCAGCTACCGCCCGCCTCTAGCTGGGCATCCCCCAGCCAATTGGGTGCTGATCCGCCACAGCCTGCCTGCTTCAATGGGTGCTTGGGGCTAGGACAAAATCTGAATCGCAGGCTGTAAAACCAATGCACCAGGTACTAATAAAAAGAATAGAAACCTCAGAATAGAAATCAACATCAGGATTGGCAAGGCTGCAACAACAATGAACATGTTAGCAAAAAGAGTCTGGGAGAACAGGAAGCTTACTGCCAAAACAAAAGTCCTCGTCTACCAAGCCTGTGTCCTTAGTACTCTTCTTCATGGCAGTGAAACCTGGACAACTTACTCACGCCAAGAGAAACGTTTAAACAGCTTTCATATGCGGTGTCTGCGAAGAATACTTGGTATTAAGTGGCAAGACAAAATCACAAATACTGAAGTATTGGAAAGATCAGGTTGTGTGACGGTGTATTCCATGCTCAGTCTTCGTAGACTTAGATGGATAGGACACGTTAGGAGGATGGATGATGGTAGAATACCAAAGGACATCTTTTTTGGTGAATTACAGATGGGTAGGAGATCTCAGGGTCGGCCTCTACAATGATACAAAGATGTGTGTAAGCGGGACATGATTGATACAGGCATTGATAATGCACATTGGGAGCATGTTGCCACTGAACGTGTTGCATGGAGGGCAACTATCAGAAATGGAATAAAGACAAAGGAGAAAATGATTGCAGATAAAGCACACACAGAGCGTGAGAGACGTAAGATGGTGCAAAATGGTGGAAATGACCATGTTTTCACATGCACCTACTGTGGGCAAACATTTGCAGAAATAATTGGCCTTACCAGCCACACTCGCCACCGCCATGGATCGTAGTTATTAAGTCTTTTTGAAGCACAATGTACCAAACTATCGTCTGTCAAGACGGAAAGGTGCCAATGAATGACTGACCTTAGCAAGGACCCCAAAGTGGCCTGTTGCCCAGGACGCTTGGCGAGGACACGAGAATAGGTCTTGGCCAGTAAAGAACCCAGCCCTGGTGCCCTAGAAACACCTCTGTAGATGTAGATTGTAGATGGGGGATGTGTGGGTGGGTAGGAGATGTGTGTGTGGGTGAGAGATGTGTCATGGGGATGTATGTGGGTGTGGTGTTGTGAGGGAGGGAAGATGGGTGTGGATAAAGGATGTGTGTATGGGTGAGTGGGGTGTTGATGTGTGTGAGGGTGGGGATGTGTGTCTGGAGGGGTGGTTGGTGTGGGTGGGTAGATGGGAAATGTATGTGTTGATGAGTGAGTGAGGGATGTGTGGGTGTTAGTGGTTGGGGGATAAGTATGTGTGTGGAGGGATGTGTGAGGGGGATGAGTGTATGGGTGGGGGAGGGGGGGGGGTTGTGTGGGTTGGGCGTGCATGGATTGGAGGTGTGTGTTTGTGAATGGGGGATATCTTGGTGGGTGGGGATGCGTGTGAGGGATGTGTGTTTGGATGGGGAGATGTGTGTGTGGGAGGGGATGTGTGTGTGTGGCTGGGGGATGGGTGGGTGGGTAGAGGATGTGTGGGTGGGTGATTGTGTATGGGTAAGGTTGTGGTTAAGGGATGTGTTGTTAAGGAATGTTTGGTTGCGGGATGAGTGGGTGGAGGATGTGTGGATGGGTAGAGGATATGTGGGTGGGTGAGTGTGTGTAGGTTAGGAGATGGTGGGGGTTGTTTGTATGGGTGGGCTCGGGATCTGTGAGTAGGCTGGGAGAGATGGGAGATTATGTGGGTGGGTGCAGAATTTGTGTGTGGGTAGGTGCGGGATATGTGAGATGGCGGGAGATGTATGTGTGTGCGTGGGGGATGTGTGGTTGAGGGATGTGTGTTTGGCTGGATGGTTGGATGTATGTGGGTGGAGGATATGTGGGTGGGTGATTGTTGGTGTTTAATGGGACGGGTGGAGGATATGTGAGTGGGTGGAGATATGTGTGTGGGTGGGAGATGTGTGTGTTGGTAAATGTATGTATGCTTGGGGTGTGGGTGGATGGGATGTGTGATTGGTGGGAGTGTGTGTGGGTGGGGAGATGTGTAGGTGTGGGGATGTGGTGGATGGGTGGGGGAATGTTTGTGTGCCTGGGGGGTGTGTGTGTGTGTGGTTGGTTGGGGGATGTATGGGTGAATGGGGGATGTGTGAGTGGGTGGTGGATGTGTCTCATAACCAGGTAATATGCATTGTTTATGTTTACAAAATTCATTTGACAATGTTTTTCCATGCACTATTGATGAACGAAAAATGCATGATTGGAAGGGCTGTATGTAAGACGGGCCTGTGTGCCCAATTTGTTACCCTTTGAAAATAAAGTCTGTTCATTCGTTCATTCATTCGTTCTGTGTCCCATTGCATTTGTGCTGTGACTTTATTTGTGTGTGTAGTTTTTTTTGTAAGGTGCATGCCTTCCCTCTGCTAGCCTACGGGACACCCTTGGGCAAGGTGGAGTACCCGTAAAGCCCCCCCCCCCCCCTATCAGGGTTACGTGAAGCTATGGTTTCAGGTGGTGGATGAAGTTGAAGAGCAGCTGACAGATAGTTGTAGGTTATGGTCTACAGCTTCACGACGGTAGGCAGAGGATCTCCTTTTTTGGGAGACAATGGCTACGGTCATCGACCAGTGTGGTCACTGCTAGGAAGGAAAGCAATGGCAAACTACCTTCTTTACAGATGCCAAAGAATATAATGTACTGCAGTCTTATCTATAATCAGAGAAACAGCGTAAATGGGTGCTCCATAGGAGCAGCCTCATCCAGTAGGGGTAGTCATGTGCACCAGGTGACTCCAGACCATCATCAGGCGACTGTGTGCAAAAGAATATCAACATTGAAAGTAGGAATTTGGAATGTAAGAACTATGAGTGGAGATGGAAAATTTGATAACATTAAGAATGAAATGAGAAGATTAAATATTAACCTGTTAGGTGTATGTGAGACCAGATGGACAGAAATGGGCATTATAACATCTTAGGAATATAGAATAATCTATTCTGGTGGAGAGAAACAACAGCGAGGAGTAGCAATTATAATGGATACAGAGAGAACAATATCGATCAAAGGATATTGGACTGTATCAGACAGAGTGTTACTGGTGAAGTTGAGTGGAAGACCTTTTGATGTCTATGTCATACAAGTTTATGCACCAACAGCAGACAGTAGTGATGACAGCATTGATGAATTTTATAGTGATTTAGATAAAACCTTCAAGAAATGCAAGAATTCTGAAGTAACTATCATGATGGGTGACTTGAATGCCAAAGTTGGAAATCAACAGGACGGAAGCATAGTAGGCAAGTATGGACTAGGGGAACAGAATCAAATCAAATCAAATCAAATCAACTTTATTAGGGTCACAAATTGGGCGCGCAGGCCCGTCTTACATTCGGCCCTTCCAATCACTCGTCTTTCGTTCATCAAGAGCATTATACATTTACATAGGAAGATAAAATAAACATTGTGAAATGAATGTTGTAAACATAAACAAGGCTAATTACCATGTTATGAAGCCCATCTCCCACCTATCCATACATCACCCCACCCACACAACACCCCCACCTACCCACACACACGCGCACCAAGGGACACATACACACCCCCACCTACCGACACACACGCACACCAAGGGACACATACATACCCCACCAACCGATCCATCCCCCTCCCGCACATCCCCCACCCACACACACTGCCCTCACCTGATCCCCCAACCAAAACACACTCGCCACCCACAAACATTCCCCCACCAACCCACACATCCCACGCCCATCCACATACACATACTACCCCACACATCCTCTCCCCACCCACACCTCAAACCACCCATCCCCCAGCCACATCTCCATCGACAACATATTCCCCACCCATGCACACAATCCCCCACCAACCCACACATCGCACATCCACTCACACATTCCCAAACCATACACACACATCCCCACCAACTGACATGTCCCTACCCCCACCCCACACACACACATCTCTCTAACCACCCATACATCCCCAATCCACTAACACACACCCCACCACCCACACATACAACTTCCACCCACCCACACATGCCTTAACCTAATCCCCCACCCGCACATCACATACACCTCCTATCATGCACTATTCCCAACCCACGCACCACACACACACATATCCCTCACCAACACATCCCCACTTACACACCACACACATATCCCCCACCCAGATACCACACAATATTCCCACCCACACCCACACAGATACCCTTACCCATCCACCCCACATACCCCCACTCACACAACACAAAAACAAAACAAAACACAAAAATCCCCCACCCACACACACATACCTCACCCACACAATATCCCCAACCAACACACCACACACCTCTCCCCACCCACACACGCATTCCCTACCCGTCCACCAACACACACTCACTCACGCATACATTCTCCACTATGCACCCACACCCCCCCCCCCCCCAACCAAACATCTCTCGATCACAATACCCCTACCCCACACACATCCTCCACCCACTCACACATCCCACCCCGACACATACAACTCCCTCACCCACTTACACATCCCTAAGCCACTCACTCACACACCCCCACCCACACATTCCCCATCCAAACACACACATCTCCCACCAACACTCCCCCACATACTTCCCCCAACCACCACAATCCCCTACTCACCCATACATATACCCCATTCATACGCACATTCCCTGCACCCATCACACACATCCCCCACACCACACACTATCCTCCACCCATACCTCCACAAACATACCCTCCACCCACACATCATTCACACATCCCCCACCAACACACCGCACAAATATCTCAAACCCACACACCATACACTTCTCCCCACCCGCCCTTGCATCCCCAATCCACCCAACACAATCCCCTACCCACACAACCCCGCCTCCTACACATACTTCCTCAAACCGTCCACACATCTCCACCCACATAAACACACATCCCCTGCATCCGTCCCATACACATATCCTCCACCCATACACACATCCCCCACACCCATTCCAACACCCCTACTTTCACCCCCACACATCCATCCACACATCCCACCAACACCCACAAATACCACTACCCACCAAAACCAACACACCCCAACCCATCCAAACGCATACCCCCACCCACACACACCCCACCCACACACCCCCCACACACACACCCACTACCCACACATATCCCCCACATACACTCACACTTCCTCACATCTAGACACATACAAAATGTCTCACGATAGTATTGAAACTAGTATGAAGAAACTCTCACACTTTACTCACACATATACACTGACGTCCTGTTGATTTCCAACTTTGGCATTCAAGTCACCCATCATGATAGTTACTTCAGAATTCTTGCATTTCTTGAAGGTTTTATCTAATGAAAGAGGTTGCAGACTAGTACAGTGGGCAGAAGAGCAAGATTTGATTATTGGAAACACCTGGTTTCAACAGCACCCAAGAAGATTATGGACATGGAGGAGTCCTGACCATAAGATCAGAAATCAGATTGATTACATCATCAATAGAAGATTTCGAAATGCCTTAAAAGTTGCAAAAACTATACGAAGCGCAGACTGCTACAGTGACCATAGATTAATCTTAAGCAATTTACATATAAAATTAAAGAAAGTCAAATAATCACCAAGAAACACAAAATTTGATCTACAAGCACTGAAGAGTGAGGAAATAAAAGATAAATTCAATTTAGAGATAAAGAACAGATTCAATGCATTGTCCAATATGGAAATATTATTTCAAGATGTCACTGACCAATGGGAAATATTAAAGAAATCAGTCAACCAAGCTGCGGAAACAACCGTCCCAAAAAATAAAGATAATAGGACGCAAGAAATGGATGACAGAAGACATCTTAAAACTCATGGAAGTAAGAAGAAATAACAAAAATAACAAGGAAAAATATGAAGTTATTCACAGGTAAATTAGGAAGCTATGCAAAGAGGCAAAAGAAACATGGCTTGAGGAAAATTTCAAGGAAATTTAACACCACCACAACACCCGGTAATACCAAATTAATGCACAAAAGAATTAATGACATCACTAACAAAAGAACACACACATCAACGGGTTGCCTAAAAACCAAAGATGGCAAAATCATAATAGAAAAAGATCAGATCTTACATGTTTGGTCAGATTATGTGAAAGACCTTTATGATGATAACAGAGAAGAACAATATGATCATCAGAATAATAATGAAGGACCATCAATTTTGAAGATGGAAGTTCAGAATGCTCTTAACCATATGAAAACTGGCAAGATCTCGGGTACAGATAACATCACAGTAGAAATGATCAATGCCTTAGAAGAATATGGAATAGACCAAGTCACCAGACTGCTGAACGCAATATACGATACTGAAGATATACCTCCTGAATTATGTAATTCTATATTTATTGCAATCCTGAAGAAATCAGGAGCCATGGAATGCGATCAACATAGAACAATTAGTATAATGAGCCACATCACGAAGATTCTGCTGAGAATTATCATGCAAAGAGTTAGGAAGAAAATACAACCCAAAATTGGAGAAAAGCAATGTGGGTTTGTAGAAGGCAAGAGTACAGTAAATGCTGTGTATATACTGAGAACAGTAATTGAGCGTTCTATAGAAGTAAACAAAGATCTATATCTTTGCTTTATTGACTACACAAAGGCTTTCGATAAAGTGAGACATGTCGACATGATAAGAATGCTTGAAGATCTACAAATTGATGGAAAAGACATTAGACTTGTAAAAAACATATATTGGAAACAACAAGCTGCCATCAGAATTGATAACGATGTAGGTCAATATCAGCCTATTAAGAGAGGTGTGAGACAGGGATGTGTAATGTCTCCAGATCTTTTTTCCCTATACAGTGAAACTATTTTCAGAAATGTAGAGGATATAAATGGAATCAGCATTGGAGGACGAAACATTAATAACATTAAATATGCAGATTATACAGTATTGATTGCAGACAATGAACAGGACCTGCAAAATTTAGTAGATGCGGTTGTTGCACACAGTGAGCAACTGGGGTTAGAATTAAATTGTAAAAAGACACAGATTATGGTCGTCACTAGGAAGAAGGAAATACCACAATGTAATATACAAGTAAATGGGAATATTCTTCAACAAGTGAATCGGTACAATTATCTCGGAACAGTCATAACATCTGATGGGAGATGCCTTGAAGAGATTAGAACAAGAATCACCATGGCAAAAGTAGCCTTTAGCAAGATGAAAAACATCATCATTGGCACCTTGCCGTCTTGACAGACGATAGTTTGTGCTTTAAAAAGGCATAATAACTTTTAACTATGGCGGTAGCGAGTGTGACTGATAAGGCCAATTTGCGCTGTAAATGTCCGTTCACAGTGGGTGCATCTGAACACGTGGTCATTTCCACCATCATGCCCCATCTTACGTCTCAAACGCTTGGTGTGTGACTTTTCTGCAATAATTTTCTCCTTTGACTTTATTCCATTTCTGATATTTGCCCTCCATGCAACGCGTTCAGCGGCGACTTGCTCCCAATGTGCATTATCAATGCCTGTATCAATCATGTCCCGCTTACACACATCTTTGTATCGTAGTAGAGGCCGACCCTGAGATCTCTTACCCATCTGTAATTCACCAAAAAAGATATCCTTTGGTATTCTACCATCATCCATCCTCCTAAGATGTCCTATCCATCTAAGTCTACGAAGACTGAGCATGGAATAAACTGTCACACAACCTGATCTTTCCAATACTTCAGTATTTGTGATTTTGTCTTGCCACTTAATACCAAGAATTCTTCGCAGACACCGCATATGAAAGCTGTTTAAATTGTTCTCTTGGTGTGAGTAAGTTGTCCAGGTTTCACTGCCATAGAGAAGAGTACTAAGGACACAGGCTTGATAGACAAGGACTTTTGTTTTGGCAGTAAGCTTCCTGTTCTCCCAGACTCTTTTTCTTAACCTGTTCATTGTTGTTGCTGCCTTACCAATCCGGATGTTGATTTCCTGATCTAGGGATAATTTGCTATTTACCACTGATCCTAGATATGTAAAATGGTCTACTATCTCTAGTTCGGCGTCGTCAATAAAGATTGATGGTACCCCATGTGCACCTTGTGACATAATCTGTGTCTTCTTTTTGCTAATTGTTAAACCAAATTCAGAACAAGCATTGGAGAATGCAGATAGTAGACATTGCAATTCTTCCTCAGAGTGGGTCGTAACTGCAGCATCATCTGCAAAAAGCAACTCTCTGATCAGTACCCTCCTAATTTTGGTCTTGGCCTTCAATCTCTGAGCATTGTAGAGGCCGCCATCTGAGCGTGAGTGAATGTATATACCACCATCCTGATCACGAAAGGCATATTTCAGTAGAAGTGAAAAGTATATTCCAAAGAGGGTGGGAGCTAGTACACAACCTTGCTTAACTCCACTCTTGATTTCAAATTCTTCAGAAGTTGCACCATCAAACTTGATTATACCCTTCATGCCTGTGTGGAACGATTCCACAATGGACAGAAGAGTTGGTGGGCAGCCAATCTTGTTTAGTGCCTTGAACAGACCCTCACGACTGACCAAATCAAATGTCTTTGTGAGGTCGATGAAGGCAATAAACAGTGGTTGATTCTGTTCACGGCATTTTTCTTGCATTTGTCGCAATGAGAATATCATATCAGTGGTAGACCGGTTCTGTCGAAAGCCACACTGTGATTCGGGGTAGACTTGATCTCCTAGGACTTGAAGTCTGCGCAGAACAATTCTGGCAAATACTTTTCCAACAATACACAGAAGTGAGATACCCCTATAGTTGTTGCAGTCGCTCCGATCGCCCTTGTTCTTGTACAGTGTTATGATGCTTGAATCTTTGAAATCCTGAGGGACTTGTCCTTCACGCCAGCATAGCTCTATTAGCTGGTGGATCTGTATAGTGAGAGTGTCTTGCCCACTCCTGATAACCTCTATTGGGATCCCATCCTTACCTGGAGCCTTGCCAGATGCATGTTCATTTATAGCAAACTTAACTTCTGTTATGGTGGGAAGTGTGTCCAGGTGGTCAAGAGTTGGTAGAGCCTCTATGGCGTTGAGGGCATCATCCGCTAGTTTGGTCTCACTTGAGTAAAGCTCCAAATAGTGCTCTACCCATCTGTCCATCTGCCGTTTCTTGTCAGTGATGATTTCCCCAGTCAAGGTTTTCAATGGTGCACTTCTTTTGATCACTGGACCACAGGCTTTCTTTATTCCTTCATACATGCTTCTTATGTCTCCCTTATCACTTGCGATTTGAATGGACTCACATAACTTGATCCAATAATCATTTGCACACTGCCTGGCAGCCTTTTGCACATCCTTCCTAGCTTGCCTTAGCTCACTTAGAGTGTTACGCGTTGGTCTTTCCTTGTTTCTTAAGAGAGCTTTCTTCTTCTTATCAATCAAGGGCTGCAGAGTCTCGCTGTTGGCCCCAAACCAGTCCTGCCTCTTATGATCCACAGTGCCGTAAACCCCTATGGCAGTTTTATAAAGAGTTTCCTTAATTTGACCCCACTTTTCATTTACTGTACAATTTTCTCGTGTATCAGTGAAAGCGTCTTCAAGTTGCTGTTGAAACTGAAAGCTGTTTTCAGGATCATGAGTGTTAATAATATTAATCCTGGGGCTAGATTTGTGTTTAGCTGTGTAGATTCTCTTTGGTCTCAGTCTAACCCTTGCAACAACCAAAGAATGATCCGTATCACAGTCAGCACTGTGGTAACTACGAGTCAATGATATATGGTTCAGATGTTGTCTCCGTGTGATGATGAAGTCCAGCTGGTGCCAATGGCCGGATCTTGGATGTTTCCATGTGACCTTATGCATCCCTTTTGTTTTAAAAAAAGAGTTTGTAATACATAGGTCATTACTGGTGCAATGCTCCAGCAGCCTTTGCCCATTTTCATTCATGCGAACGATGTTGTATTTTCCAAGGCACACTGGCCATGAACTCGAGTCCTTGCCCACACGAGCATTGAAATCACCGAGCATATAAATGTAGTCAGATTTTGGAACTGCCTTGATCACGGAGTCTAACTCCTCATAGAACACATCCTTCACATCATCAGAGGAATCGAGTGTCGGTGCATATGCAGTAACAATGGTGGCAAACCCACAAGAGGTTGCCAAGCGCAGGGACAATAGTCTTTCATTTCCTCCTGCTGGAATTTCAATCATTCCCAGTAGCGAATTCTTCACTGCAAAGCCCACACCGTGTTGCCTTTTTTCTGCCTGCCCTCTACCCTTCCATAAAAAGGTGTAGTTGTTTTCCCTGAGTGACCCTTCCTCAGCGAGGCGAGTCTCCTGCAGGCCAGCAATATCAATGTTAAGACGATTGAGTTTGGCATCAATCACAGCCGTTTTTCTCACATCGTCAATATTGGTCAAGTCAGTGGAAAATCCTGGACACATGGTTCTCACGTTCCAGGTTGCAAGCCGTAGCTTGAGGTTTCTATTTATATTTTTGTTTGTACCTGGTGCATTGGTTTTACAGCCTGCGATTCAGATTTTGTCCTAGCCCCAAGCACCCATTGAAGCAGGCAGGCTGTGGCGGATCAGCACCCAATTGGCTGGGGGCTGCCCAGCTTGAGGCAGGCGGTAGCTGATCAGTGACACCTATAGGTGTCTCCCACCGTCAGAGGCAACGCGTGGCGCCCCATGTCTACGCCAACTGACAAGGACTTATAACCCGTAACAGTTGCCTCTCGCTTTGATTCCGAGACCAGTTAAGACCAGGGATGGAGTTATTGCCTCTCCATAGCACAAAGCCTGAGTTAAAATATAGAGATCATGTGTTGCCCATGCAGCATGATCCCTCTCTCGGCCTGCCTAGTTCACTCCAGAGGAAAGGTAACACCCCTACATCTGGAACAAGACAAGCTGCAGAAGCTGCCGGATCAGCAAAGCAATGCTCTAACTGTCCGCCTGTCGGAGCTTCGATCCTAGACCAGTTGCCAACCAAGGCTTAGGGCCTGGTCTGCCCTGCCATGACAATTTTGTCTTAGCTTGCATTTCCTCGCACCAGGGTAAGGCTTGTACCCTCCCAATTGCGCTCTTCCGCCCGAAGCCGTTCGCACAATGTGGGGTGTCGGGTTTGGTAAGCGCCGCCCAACGTTCGGCGCTAACAGAAACTAGGTAGTACATGATGAAAAACATACTGACCAATACTGACCAATAAAAAGATGTCAATTGAAACGAGAAAAAGAGTGTTGAGGGGATACATAGCCTGTTCTTATGTATGGATGTGAAACTTGGACAATGAGCAGTCAAGCTGAAAAACATCTGATGGCTGCAGAAATGTGGTTTCTGAGGAAAATGCAAAGAATACCATGGACAGACAGAAAAACCAATGAACAAGTCCTTCAAGAAACAAATGAAGATCGTAAATTGATTAGAGTAATTAGACGTAGACAGTCAAAATTTTTTGGACATGTTATGAGAAGAAATGAATTGGAGAACTTAGTGACAACTGGGAAGATCGAAGGGAACAGACCAAGAGGAATCCCGAGAGGAAAATACCTGGATGGCTTGGCCACATGGCATGGACGAGACAGAAACACTGAGCTAATCCACAACTCTGGTGATTGAGTGAAATGGCGAGTCATGACTGCCCATGCTTTCAGGCATGGCACATGATTGATTGATTGGTGGAATGTATAATCCTGTATTTTCCCCAGGTGGTGGAATGTATAATCATGTATTTTCCCCAGGTGGTGGAATGTATAATCATGTATTTTCCCCAGGTGTTGAAATGTACAATCATCTATAATCCTGCTTTTTCCCCAGGTGGTGGAATGTGTTATCCTGTATTTTCCCCAGGTGGTTGAATATATTATCCTGTATTTTCCCTATGTGGTGGAATGCATAATCATGTATTTTCCCTAGGTGTTGGAATGTATAATCATCTATAATCCTGTATTTTCCCCAGGTGGTGGAATGTATAATTTATAATCCTGTATTTTTACCAGGTGGTGGAATGTATATCATCTATAATCCTGTATTTTTCCCACGTGGTGGATTGTATCATCATCTATAATCCTGTATTTTCCCCAGGTGGTGGAATGTATAATTTATAATCCTGTATTTTCCCCAGGTGGTGGAAACTATAATCATCTATAATCCTGTATTTTCCCCAGGTGGTGGAGGCTGAGTGTGAGTGCCTTGAATCTACTAGCCCCCCTGACTGTGATGCCAACTGTCACCATTCAGGATACACTGGAGCTACTGAACAAGGAAGGTTTCGACCAGGTTCCTGTTGTAGGCGAGACAGGGTAATCTGAATTTCTGTTCGTTCCTACAGACGTCATTTATGTTGACAGTAGTTGATGTGTTCATCATTTTTGTGAGATGTTCCTGTTGAATTTAGTGTGACTATCTATGCCAATTGTTTCATGGGTCATTTGTTTATTGTTTGTGCATACTTCTACATGAAATTATTGGCTAAGAAAATGTGTATATTTACTTATAGAAATGTGAGAAATGGTTAAGTAAGAAAATGTATATATTTACTTAGAGAAATGATTGACTACAAAATTTATATACGAGCTGTTCCAAAATAGACCTCCAATTGGCTGGTAAAAAATTTAAACAAATTGACAATAACATATATAAATACATACAAAAGTTAAATGTTTTATTATTTTTATTATATTTTAACTACATATTTTATGTATTACTTTTCCACACTGTCACCACCTAAGTTCAGGTACTTGTATTGTGGCATGAGTTTTTGTAACCCCTCGTGTATATCTGGGGTTACTTCATGAATGCAGAGACGAAGGAACAGTTAAAATCATGCTCATTGAATCACTTAGTACACAGTTTTAACAGTGGATGTATACTCATTCTCCAAGCAATCGTAGCCTGTCCTTCAGAGATCATGTCGATTATGTCATAACGAAGGCTCGAAAAGGTTTATCAGCAATGAGAGTCATAGCGACTGCCAATATCGAGCAAAGACTGCTAATTCTTCTGTTCCAAGGACTTGTGCTGTCACGCATCGAGTATGCCCTGGCCATCCTCACTGTCAGCCCTACACAGATTGGAAGACTTGAAAAGGTACAAAACGAAGCCATGCGCATCATTTTGGGCTGCACGAGAGACACCAGCTGTGTAGCAATGAGATACCTCCTTGACTTCCCGACAATGGAACACAGGATCAAGATCTGGAGAGCTCGTGCATACTTAAAAATAAGTACAGATGAGCAGCACCCTCTGCATGATGCTATATTCAGAGAAAAGGGTGACAGGCTAAAGAGGGGCAAATCATGGATGGGTCGGGCGGAAGACCCCGGCAAGGAATGGGTGCCGGTGCCTCCAGCTTTTAAGTGCACTTTCTCCTGCATTATCACACTCGACAGACGGTGCAGAGAGCAGAACCCTGCCGCTGTCAATGCAGAGGTTAACGCGCTCATCTATGAACACTCAGATAGCGCCGAAGTGCTCATCTATACAGATGGATCTGTTGTAAAGCAGCAGAGAAGTGCGTGGGCATTTACAGCCCGTTCGGCGGGCCGAACCGTTCAAGAATCCAGTGGTGCCCACTCTATGACCACGAGCAGCATGATGATGGAGGTGATGGCAGTTACACAGGCTTTCATATGGCTGGAATCACAGCATTATACCAACGTGTGTGTACTAAGTGATTCAATGAGCATGATTCAGAAGGTCAAAGCTGGATCTGTACGTAGACAGTGGACTGAATCGCTGTGGAAGTCTGTTGTCTGTAAAGTCACCTTCATCTTCGTCCTGGGACATGCGGGAGTCGAGGGAAATGAACGAGCTGACAAACTGGCTGGCTCAGCACCCCCTGTAGATGGCCAGCCCATGGATCGTGCCGATGTTATTAACGTCCTTAAAGATATGGCGAGAACAGAGGACTTTGACGTCAGTGATTCCACATCGCTGTCCAGGATGAAAGACCTGGGAGTAAGAATCGGCACAGCCAGACGCGAGAGGTACATTGGGAAAACGAGGTGCCTCGTCAACCAACACAGAACTGGCACTATTAGCCACCGGACCCTGATGAATATGCTGGGGGGAGGATCTGAGCACCTATGGACATGTCCGGAGTGCAACGAAGATACCACAACTGATAACTGATAACTGATCTCCAAGCAAGCCCAAGAATTCAAGCAAACAATTTTGTAATAAAAACAATAATGGTTACAGTGTTCTGGGACTGCAAGGGCATTTTGTTGACAGAATTCATGACACTAGAGACCACAATAATGTCAGAAGTTTATTGTGAAACACTGAAGAAGCTTTGTTGATGAGATTGTCATAACACCAGGAACCACATTAACGTCAGAAGTTTATTGTGAAACACTGAAGACGTTTCCTCGGTCGATCCAAAACAAAAGGTGCAGAATACTCACCAGTGGTGTCATTATCCTACACAACAACGCGCAGCCCCACACTACTGCTCTCACAAAGGCTTTACTTGAGCAGTTTCCCACACTACTGCTCTCACAAAGGCTTTACTTGAGCAGTTTCCCACACTACTGCTCTCACAGAGGCTTTACTTGAGCAGTTTCCCACACTACTGCTCTCACAGAGGCTTTACTTGAGCAGTTTCCCGCTCGAAATGTTCTTTGACAATGTGGGCAAAGAATGCTTGACGTTTCTGGAGGAGGATTTCTTGCAGTGGTTTTTCTGTCCTGCCTTTTTTTCACAGCTCTTGCAGTCCTGGTTGCCTCACATATGACTGCACCTTTGCATAATGATGCACGCCACAAATTTCGGTCTCTGGCTGCAGCCTCCCAGGTGTCATGATGAATTCCAAAAGCATTCAGTGAAATTTTCAGAGTGTCTTTAAAGCGTTTCCTCTGGCCACCTTGGGAGCGTTTACCACAACGCAGTTCGCTGTAAAAAATTCGTTTAGGGAGCCTGTGATCTGGCATGCGAGTCAAGTGACCAGCCCAGCGAATCTGATTCTTCATCAGTATAGTGTGGATACTGGGCATGGATGCTCTTTCTAGGACTTCAGTGTCTGGAATCTTGTCTTGCCATTTAATCTTCAGTAGCTTCCTTAGGCAGACTGTGTGGAAGTGGTTTAATTTCCTAGCGTGTCGCTGAAAAACAGTCCAGGTTTCACAAGCATATAGCAGTGTGGATAATACAACTGCTTTGTAGACTTTTAGCTTTGTTTGCAGGCTTATTCCAGTTCTGTCCCATACATTCTTGTACAGTTGGCCAAAGGCCGCACTGGCCTTGGAGATTCTTGCATTCACTTCGTCATCAATTGTGGCAGCTTGTGACACAGTGCTGCCAAGATAGGTGAATTTGTCCACAACACTTAGTCTATGATCATTCACTTTAATATTCGGCACAGTGTGATTATTCCCTGGAGCTGGCTGGTACATAACTACAGTCTTCTCCAAGTTGATATTGAGCCCAAAGTTGGCACAGGCATGTGAGAAAGCTGAAACATTATGTTGCATGTCTGCCTCTGAGTTGGCGTATAGAGCGCAATCATCAGCAAACAGGAGCTCTCTGACGGTGTCGCTGTTAATTTTGGTTTTAGCTTTCAGCCTTCTGAGATTGAATAACTTTCCATCCATACGGTAGTTGATGTCTATTCCAATGTCATCGTTCTCGAAGGCATTCATCAACATGGCTGAAAACATGAGGCTGAACAGTGTTGGTGCCAGAACACATCCTTGTTTCACTCCATTGGTAACAGGAAAGGGTTCAGACAGTTCACCATTTTCCTGTACTCTTGCCTGCATACCATCATGAAATAGCCGCACTATTTGGACAAACTTTCGTGGACAGCCATATTTTGCCATATTCTTCCACAGTCCTTCTCTGCTGACTGTATCAAAAGCCTTGGTAAGGTCAATGAAAGTGGAGAACATTTCGCAGTTCTGTTCCTGACATTTCTCTTGCAGCTGCCTTGCAGCAAAAATCATGTCAACAGTTCCACGTTCTTTTCTGAAGCCACATTGACTCTCAGGAAGAAGACCTTGATCGAGATGGGCTGTGAGGCGATTGAGAAGAATTCTGGCGAGTATCTTCCCTGCAATTGAAAGCAAGGAGATACCTCGGTGGTTGTCACAGGATTGGCGGTTTCCTTTATGTTTGTAAAGGTGGACTATTGACGCGTCCTTGAAATCTTGTGGCATGGTCTCATTCACCCATATGTTTGTAAAGACTTGGTGAAGCTGCTCTGTTAGGACCGGCCCACCTGCCTTGTATATCTCTGCTGGGATGGAGTCAGGACCAGGTGCCTTGCCGTTGGAGAGTTGCTGGATGACTTTGTCATTGGTGGGAACTTGAGGAAGGCAGTTGATGGTTTCATCATCGAAGAAGGAAGTTGCATTTAAGATTTTGCTGAAATGCTCTGCCCAGCGTTGAAGGATTTCTTTCTTATCGGTGACCAATGTTCCCCCATCTGCACTGAGGGGGGGGGGGGGGGGGGGAACTATGCCTGGTGATGTAGGACCATAGACCGCTTTCAGTGAGCCGTTGAAGTTTGTCACACCATGTCTGTCAGCAAAGCCCTGAATTTCATCAGCTTTGCTGCTCAGCCAGGAGTCCCACATGTGCCGAAGTATCTGCTGTACTACTCTCTGAATGTTCTTGAAAGCATCTTTTTTTGATGTTGACTTTGGGTCATTCAAATGTGCCTTGAGGAGAAGATGTTTCTCGGCCAGCAATTGGTTGATGTCTTCGGAATTTTCATCAAACCAGTCTTTATGCTTTCGGGGGGCTGGACCCAGGATTTCCATAGCAGTGTTGTAAATTATGTCCTTTAGGGATCTCCATTCTGTTTCTGTATCCTGTTTAGCTGCAGCATTGGGCTTGAGGCGGTCTTCCAGCATATTTTCAAATGACTGCTGCATTTCCTTGCTGTTTAGGCGGGTGACATTTAGCTTTTTTTGCATTTTCGTCCCTTGAGGACGCCGTGGTGGCCTGATGTGAATGTTTATTTTCGAGACAATGAGACGATGGTCTGTCCAATATTCGGCACCACACATGGATTTTGTCACTCGAACGTCTTGTCTGTCGCTCCTCCTGACGATGACATAGTCAATGAGGTGCCAGTGTTTCGAGCGAGGGTGCATCCACGATGTCCTATTTCTCATGGGGAGACGGAAAATTGTGTTCGTAATCAGGAGATCATGTTCGGCACATGTCTGAAGGAGGTGGAGTCCACTGCTGTTACAATTTCCGACTCCATGCTTTCCAATAATGCCACTCCAAGAGGTGGTGTCCGTGCCTACTCTGGCATTGAAATCCCCAAGGAGTATAAGTTTGTCTCCTTTGGGAACAGATGTTAATACATTGTGCAGGTCCTCATAGAACTTGTTCTTGACATCATCTTCGTTGGGCATAGTTGGTGAGTAGACACTCACAATGGTTGCATGCTTCCTTCCATTCAGCAGGGGTAACTTCATGGTCATGAGCCTTTCGTTTATAGCCTTTGGGAATCCAGCTAATTTGCCGACCAGGGCCGACTTAATGGCAAATCCCACACCGGATTGGCGTCTTTCCTTGCTTTTCCTTCCACTCCAGAAAAATGTGTAGCCAGCACCTATTTCACAGATTTGGCCTTCTTCTGCAAGTCGTGTCTCGCTCAAGGCTGCAATGTCGATGTTGTACCTGCCCAGCTCTCTCCCAATCAGTGCTGTTCATCTCTCTGGACCTGACGTGCCGTCTCTGTCAAGTAGGGTGCGTACATTCCAAGTTCCAATTGTTAAGGGAATATGGTTTACTCTTTTAGCTTTGCTTGTTTTATCTTTCTTTATATGTCGACCGCAGTTAGGGTATCCACCAACCGTGGCTAGCTGGTTAGGTAGTGATAGAGCAGACAATGTTTAGAACACCTTTTCTAGCCCCTTCCTCATGCTATGGAGGTGAGCAGTGTGTTCCTATAGAGGGCTGCTCAGTCGCTCAGGGGGCTGCCGAATCCCACTGTTGCTCCGGTCAGTAGAAGACGGCCATATGGCCTGAGCCGCCTGTGTGCAGGTCTGCGACTATAGCTGCCAGCGTACCCACACCTGCCGCTTCACCGCTCGCCCATCGCCACAGGGCTTGAAGGTGATATATGATGTTGGATGAAGAATGACTTGCGCGATGACTTGGATTAAAGTGAGGAAGAGTTGCGCAATTCGTCGACCTCACTCTTTCGCCTGAGTCCATCTGAGTCCAGTGGCAAGACAAGTCGAGACGACTGGAGACGAATACAGGTGCAGTGGATGACCAGGGTGCTCTACGTGCCTTGCCGTGCTCATTACGTTCCACAACGCTTTGCAGGTAAACGCCGTCTTGCCCGTTGAATCAGGAATGATTTCTTCCACGCAGTCTGCCGAATCCTGTCTTCACATGCTGGGTAGGCATCCCCTAGTTTACCTCTTGGTTTGACACCAAATCGGATACCCATGCCTGGTTTAGCCAGCCTCTCACAGCTGTTGCCCGGGGGGTGGCCGCTGTCGCATGCTGACAGCTACTAGGAGCCACAGGCACGAGCTGGGTGTCAGGCTTGGACCAGTGGGGGATGGGTCCTGAAAAGGACATGAGAGTCATCCTTACCAAAGGTGCTACCAATGCCTGACACCCCGTACCCCCTAAGATATAGGAGCAGACGGAAAGGACATCAGACTTATTAGTATCTTGTACTGGGAACAAGTGGCGTCTATTAGATGCAGTAATAACTATTCGTCGCCTATAGAGATAAAAAGAGGAGTACAGCAGGGATGTGTACTGTCCCCAAGCCTCTTCAACCTATCTTCTTCTTCAGCGTTCCGAGCCATTGAGGTTCTTTGCTGCAGATACAATCCATCTCCATTCGTCTCTCTGGTTGACCTTCTCTTGACCTTCTCTTGCCAGTCATTGATTCCAAGTGCTTGTACATCTGTATATATATTATTTCTCCACCGTCTTCTTGGTCTACCTTGGGGTCTACGGTCATTTATTTCCTGAGTGTAAGCGAGTTTTGTTTCCCTATTATCCTCTTCAACCTATCATCATCATCATCAAGTGCCGTGCCGGCTGGCGTAGGCGTTCATGGCTCTCCATAGATCTCGGTCTTTGGTTTTCTGGATCAACTCTGCTACTGATATTCCTCCATGCCACCGTCTCAATCCATCCAGCATCACTTCTCTTGGTCTACCTCTGCCTCTCTTCCCCTCGATCTTTCCAGTTGTTACGATGTTCTCCAATGCCTCTCTTTTCATCACATGACCAAGGAAAGCTGTTTGTCTCTGTCTTATTGTTGTATATAATGTTCTAGTTTCGTTAGCCTGTTTCAGGCAGTCGTCGTTAGTTACTCTGGCAGTCCAAGGAATTCGCAACATTCGTCTCAGGAACCACATCTCTGTTGCTTCTAATTTCTTCTTAATTTGTTCATTTACATTCCAAGATTCACTGCCATACAGTAAAACTGGCTCTACATAGCATTTCAGCACTCTCTTTCTTACATTCAGTGATAGTGACTTATTGCATAAGATACTCTTCATTTTCTGAAATGCGGCTTTTGCCTGCCCTATTCTGCTCCTAATCTCTGTTGTACATCTTCCATCTGATGTTATAAATGCCCCTAGGTATATAAAATTATCAACTTGGTTAAGGATTTTCCCTTCTATTTCTATGTCACATTTTGGTGTCACCATTTTCTTTGATATTACCATTGTTACTGTTTTCTTGATATTCAAGGAGAGTCCTTTCCTTGCACTCTCTGTTACTACAACGTCTAATAATTGTTGTAGGTCTGTTGAATTATCCGCCACCAATACTGTGTCATCTGCATAGCGTATATTATTTATATTATAACATCCAACTAGTATTCCTGGCATCTCTTTGATCTCTCTCATTATTACTTTACTATACAGGGAGAAAAAATCTGGTGACAAGACACACCCTTGTCGTACTCCTAGCTTTATCTGTTCATAACTACCCTCTTTATTTCCCATTTTAATTGTTGCTACTTGGTTCCAGTAAATATTCTTTATTATTCTTAAATCTTTTCCATCAGTGTTGATATCTTCCAACATTTTAATCAGTTCATCATGTTTTACTTTATCAAATGCCTTAGTATAATCTATGAAGCACAAATATATGTCTCTCTGTTTCTCTATTGACCTTTCTATTAGTGTCCATAATGTATAAATTGCATTGTTTGTGCCCTTTCCTTCCACAAATCCATACTGTTCTTCACTAATTTCCATTTTTATTTTCTTTTTGGTTCTTCTCATTATGATTCTGAGTAGAAGCTTAGTGATATGGATTATAAGGTTAATTGTACGAAAATCTTCACAATCAATTGCTCCTGGTCTTTTTGGTATAGCTATAAATACAGATTTCGGCATATCACTGGGTAAATATCCACTGCTGTAAATATCATTCAACATTTTGGTTAATATATCTACTCCAAATTCTCCCAATACTTCTAATTCTTATATTGTGATTTCATCTGGCCCAGCTGTTTTTCCTTTCTTCATACGTTTCATAGCGTCAGCGACTTCTTCTTTCAGAATAGGTGGACCTTCTAAGTTACTATCTTCTGTTAATTCTTCCCTTTCTCCTTCATATAATTCTCTTATATACTCATTCCACCTCTTCATTATAGCATCTTCCTCTAATATTATCTTTCCTGTTTTTGATTTCAAACACCCTGTATTTATTCTTATTTTTCTTCCTGTAAGCTCACTGATTTGTCTGTGCATATTTTTTGTATCTTTAATGGAATTTAATTAAATTTTTTTTGCATTGCTCGTTTAACCAACTTTCTTTAGCCTTCCCACATTTATCTTTTATTTCTTTATTTATCTTAGCGTATTCTTGTTTGTCATTTTTACTCTGTTTTCTTTTGTCCATCAGTTTTAAGATATCTTCATTCATCCATTTTTTCTTAGCTATTTTGCCTCTCTCCGGTAATACTTCTTTGCTAGTTTGGTGAATGGAGTCCCTTAACATTTCCCATTGTTCATCTATACTCTGTATTTTAGTTATTGCATTGTACCTATTTTTCACAATCACTTCAACCTATACACAGAAATTTTTTTTAAAACAAGTTGAAATGCCTGGACTCAACATCAATGGAAGAATCATAAACAATCTTAGATATGCTGATGATACTGTGTTAGTAGCAGAAATTAGCAAGAGTTGCAAGACCTAGTGGAAGAAATAAACAGGCACAGTGCAGAATGTGGCTTAGATATATTTGTCTGTTTTGTAGCCCTGAACGGGTAAGAAGAATTTTTGAGGTTCGTTAAAATTTCTGGTTACGTTAGTAAAATCATCACATAAAAGGTGTTAGTCAACCGATTTTACTTACATTTAAAAAAAAAATGATGTAAAAAGCTTGCAGATTATTTTACTCACATGAATGTTCTCGGTAATCCACACATGAACACAAATATTTACAAAAGACAACATATTGTTTGTGATTGTCAGTCATTTATACGGCAATTTACAAACACATTTTCAGAATCAGAATCATTTTCTTTAAAGTCTGACTCACGACTGCTAATGCAGAGTAATGCTGATCATTGATATCTAGCTCCGATTAATAGTCAACTTTGTGCCCTTCAGTATCACTTAAATTGAACCCAGCAAAATCTCCACTATCACTTGAAGAATCGTCAAAATCCATTTTGAAATACAAAGTGTAAACCCCCAAAAACTATTTTTTTAAAACCTGTTCAAATTCAAAGTACACGCTTGCGAATGGCGGCCACGTCAGGCTATCGGCAAAATCGAAAATAGACAATCGGAAGTCTTGGAAAGCCGCAAGATCACATTTTTACAATGCATAATAGTCACCGACGCTTTTGGACGGTTTGCCCATTCCGGGGTAAAAACGTTCTCGAACGTTTTGCGAGGTAAAGGGTTAACATCCAAAAAACAAAAACTATGATAATTAGCATTGAAAAGGAAAGGTCATCAGTGAACATCACAGTAAACAGGCAGGTACTAGAACAAGTAACAAGTTTCTCTTATCTTGGACATATAATAACATATGATGGCAGAAGTGAAATGGAAATAAAAAAGAGAATAGGAATGGCCAAAAATGCTTTCAACGGCATGAAATCAATATTGATTAATAACGCATTAAAAATGAGAATTGTCAAATGCTATGTATATTCAATGCTCCTGTATGGCGCGGAAGCCTTGACATTGAACAAGCAACTAGAAAGTCGCATAGAAGCCCTGGAGATGTGGATATACAGACGAATAGGTCGTATTTCATGGAAACAAAAACAATCAAATGCAGTGGTCCTAGAAAAACTGGGAATGAAGAGAGAGTTGATGAAAGAAATAAAAAGGAGACAAGTGAAATATTTTGGCCACATTAAAAGACATGATACTCTTATAAAAACCATACTGGAAGGCAAGGTTGAGGGCAAGCGAGCAAGAGGTAGACAGCAATACAAGTGAGAGGATAATATCAAGAGATGGACGAACATCAGCCTGACAGAATGTACAGTCAAGGCGAGAGACAGACAATGTTGGAGATTCATTGCGGAGACGGCACCTGATTGATTGAAGAATGTACCCACTAATGTAGATGTCATTTAGGAATTTTGTCAATATTTCAATTCCAAATTGACCTAAAGCCTCAACTTCCTCCAGTGTAATCTTGTCTGAACCGGGTGCCTTTCCTTTCTTAATGCGATGTAGTGAATCTTCAACTTCCGCTGCAAGTATTGGTTGACTCTCACCATTTAAAAAATATTTACATCCTTTCTCCTATCATCATACAACTCTGTCAGATATTCTGTCCATCTATTGACTTATCATCTTTTCCCCTCAATATAGCACCATTCCTCGATTTTAAACATCTAGAGTATTTTCCTATCTGTTATTGTATTTATTTGTTGATACATGGAATGTGAGTCTTTTCCATAGTTTTATTTACAATGTCCATGTAGATTGTGTTTATTTACAATTTCCATGTTTGCAGTGAATATTTACAATATCCATGTAAATTGTGTGTATTTACAATGTTTGTGTATATTGTGTGTATTTACAGTGTTTGTGTATATTGTGTGTATTTACAATGTAATGTAAACGTTAGTTACTTAGACTGCCAGAGTAACTAACGATGATTGCCTGAAAGAGGCTAATGAAACTATAACATTATATACAGCAATAAGATAGAGAAAAACAGCTTTCTTTGATCATAGGATGAGTAGAGGCATTGGAGAACATCATGATGAATAGACAGATCAAGGGGAAGAGAAGCAGAGGCCGACCAAGAGAAATGATACTGGATGGATTGAGATGGTGGCATGGAGGAAAATCAGCAGCAGAGTTGATCCGAACACCAAAGAACTAGATCTGTGAAGAGACATGAATGCCTACAGCAGCTGGCATGGTACTTGATGATGATGATGATGTATATTGTACTTTTGCACAATGTCCCTGTTTGTCAAGTAATGAATGTTTGAATACATCTTTTCTCTGTAGTTGCATCATGGGAATGGTGACCGTTGGAAACATGATGTCAAAGATTGTGAAAAACAAAGTAAAACTCAGCGACCCAGTGTGTAATGTCATGTATAAACAGTTTAAACAGGCAAGAACAATATTTATTTTATCAAACTCAGTGACCCCATGTGTAATGTCATGTATAAACAATATTTATTTTGTCAAACTCATTAACCCCATGTGTAATGTCATGTACAAACAATATTTATTTTGTCAAACACATCAATCCCATTTGTAATGTCATGTACAAACAATGTAAACAGACAATAACAGTATTTGTCACTGTCAAGTATGAACATCTGACAGATAAGCCAGTGTTGTAGTGTTCATCCCCTTGTGTAATGTCAAGTATGAACATTTGACAGATAAGCCAGGGTTGTAGGGTTCGTCCCCTTGTGTAATGTCAAGTATGAACATTTGACAGATAAGCCAGTGTTGTAGGGTTTGTCCCCTTGTGTAATGTCAAGTATGAACATTTGACAGATAAGCCAGTGTTGTAGGGTTCGTCCCCTTGTGTAATGTCAAGTATGAACATTTGACACATAAGCCAGTGTTGTAGGGTTCGTCCCCTTGTGTAATGTCAAGTATGAACATTTGACAGATAAGCCAGTGTTGTAGGGTTCGTCCCCTTGTGTAATGTCAAGTATGAACATTTGACAGATAACCCACTGTTGTATGGTTCATTCCCTTCTTTAGCCCTGTACTAGACAACAATTATAAATGGCAGCATGCAAGTGGTCAGTTGTACTAGACAACAGTGACATAAATGGCAGCATGCACATTGCAGCTAGAAAGTTTTTATCAACACACAAACACAATAAAAACTACAATACAACACTGATACTGTCATAAAAAACTGTCACTTACTGCCAATATAGTACCTTGCGGTGTATGGGGGGGGGGTCTTTGAGCCTGAGAAATTAAGGCCGCCCAGCTAGTTCAGTCACCGCGAACTGTGCGGGTTATGATTTTCTTTTAGTCCCCGACAGAACACAAATCCCACACCTTACCGAGGATTCGAACCCGGTTCTCCCAAAGGAGAGCCTGGCATTCTAGTCATTTGACAAGCCACTCCGTTACTGGTACAAACACTGATACAACTACATTTAAAACATTATTGGAAAAGTCACTTCGCTGAGTGAGGTCCTTTGTTTCCAAAGGCACACAAATAAACTGAATGTTCCAGTGGAAAACAATGAAACTGACCAGAAGCGACATAATACATAAAGGTGTAAGCCAGAGGTTCCCAAACCACCGCCCGCGGGCCACTTGTGGCCTGCCAGCTGTCAGAAAGTGGCACGCGAGGCCTCATTTCAATCAAAATTTCAGGAGTTCACAATAGAGGAGGATAATGTTGCCCTCTTCATAAATCCGTTCGTATTTCCTGATGCCAAGCTCTGTTAATTACAGCTAAACCTTCAACATGAAGTAATTGATTTGAAATGCAATTCTGCACTGAGATGTAAATTTCTGGAGCTGCCTGCTTCACCTTCAGCTGATCATATGATTTCATTCTAGCGACTATTGCCTGTCAAACAATTTGAACATGTGCGTTCATTCGCCCGGAGATACATTTGTCGTTTTGATTCGACTTACACAGATGTGAGCAGTCATTTTCCGCAATGACCGTTATAAAACAAAATAAGCAACGTTCCAGACTCACCGACAGTAACCTAGCTGCGCTTATGACTTTAGCACGACAAATTTGTGTTCAGACATGGATAAACTGGCATCTGAACTTAAGTAACTGGTTATGAAGAACAGTTACAATTGCAAGTTAATTGCATTAATAGCGATTTTCGAAACTGATTTACAATTTATTCTTAATTGAAATTTTGATTTTAAACCAAAAAAATGACCGCAGTGTAGCACTGATACTGACTGCCTTTAAAGTTTTAGAATTTTGTTGACAAAAGTTAAGAAAGGTAAGAATGATGTTGCACGACTTTTATAACTTTATGATGTTGAGGCCCGCTTAACTACTGAAAATAGTAGATATGGCCCTCTACTTGAAAAGCTTGGGAACCACTGGTGTAAGCCAAAGACAAATGGTGTTGGGAGGACGATCAATCACTATAGAAAAGACGAAGTGGGATGGGTACAAAACAAAGAAAACGATGAGTACACAGATAGATGGGAGGGAATGACAGATGAGTAACCTGAGGGGAAAGGGAAGGCCGTAAGAGGGGGAGCATGTTAAATGGAGGAGCTGTGTTGGACACTGAGACCATTTGGCGAAAGAGACCCCAAATAGAAGGCAGTGTTCTTGTAGTTTATTTCATGAGATATGCAAAATGTGACCTGAATATCAGAAACACCACGATGATCGGCACTGTTGACATGTTTGTGAGCCTCACTATTAACATCTGAAAGATATTGCCTAAATTTGTTGGTTAAGCCTATGTCAGTTTAATGCCAAATTGTTTACAGATAATGACATAAATTACATTAGCATTCATGCAGGAGAGCCCTCACGGGTGTAATATGTATGCCATTAGTGGAAGGGGTCTATTGGCGTGAATTAATTGATTGATTGATGTAGGAACTGACATCACAGCATTTGGGGCATTCCTATAGGCGCTCTGTCCCCATCCTCAGCAGTCAGCGAAGAGTTCCAACACTAATAGTACCATTTTTTTTTTTTTTTTAAATATCCTTTTACAGGACATTGCTGTCAACACCAGCATCTTTCAGCTGTATGTTGATTTCTTGGCAAGATTATGCTCAGTAGTTTGCCATTGCTTTCTGTAGCAATCTGATTATATGTTCGTCTTGCCTTTCCTCTGAGGGTCGAACGTCGGCCAGATTCCCTCGTCACTCCTCACTGCTTCATTCTTGCCAGACCTTGATGATCCATTTGCTTCTCCGAGGTGTACACGTGCTCCTACGAGGCCAAAACACATATGCCTTGTCATGCATCAATACTCCACGTGAATTTTGAGGGGTTAATAGAGAGAGTACATGCACCCACTGAAGAGAAAGAAGATGATATTAAAGAAGACTTTTATAATGATCTGGAAGATGTCATAGAAGAAACCCCCAAACAGGACATCCTGATTGTGCTGGGAGACTTCAATGCAAAAATAGGTAGAGAGCAAACTAATAAAAAAAGTGGACGGTATGGAAAGCCTACATACAACTTCAAATGATAATGGATTGAGAGTCATCAACCTGGCAGAAGCCAAAGGACTGCAGATTAGCAGTACCAGACTACAAAGAAAGGATATATACAAACAAACTTGGAAATCATGTGACAAGAGAACCTATAACCAAATAGATCACAGTTTAATTAACAACAGAAATGCATCAAACATACAGCAAGTTAGAAGTTATAGAGGAGCTGAGTGCCACAGTGACCACTTCCTCGTTGGAGCAAAATTTAAAATAAAACTTAAGAGAGCTTTCTATACTAAATTACAAAGATTACACCCAACATATAACAGAGAAAAACTACAAGAAATTACAGTTAAAGAGAAATTTACAGATGAAATAAAATGTAAACTTGAAACTCTGCAAAACCCTTTGGAGGAAAGCGTTGACCAAACTTGGTTGAACATCAAGAATACAATTCAATCTACCGCAGAAGAATGTCTCGGTGTGTTAACCACGCATAGAAAGAACAGATGGTTCAATCAAAAATGTGAAGAAGCAGTCATTAGGAAAAAGAATGCCAGACAGCTATGGCTAAATGACATCAACAACATCTAAAAGGAAGAGCATTATAGAAATGAATGTAAAGAGGCTACAAAAATAGTCCGACAGCAGAAGCGAGAATATATGAGTAATATAATCAAAGATATGGAAACTAATCACCAGAAAAATGAATCCAGAAAGTTTTTAAAGAACTGAAATCAATGAAACGAGGGCACCAACAAAACACATATGGTTTAAAAGACAAAAATGGGAATATGATAAATACCAATGAGGAAATGTACAACACATGGAAAGAATATTTTGTTGAATTACTAAATTGTGAAGCTCCAAGTAACACTTTCCCACAGGAAGAGGTTCTAACATGTGAACCACAAATTGAAGAACCTACATTTGAAGAAATCCTATATGTAATCACACGACTTAAAAACAATAAGGCAACTGGGACTGATGGAATTGCTGCTGAATTTATAAAGGCAGGTGGCCATGCATTACATCTAAAGCTATACGAACTAATAATAAAAATCTGGAGGACAGAAGAATTACCCCATGACTGGAAAGAGTCATTATTGATACCTATCTTTAAGAAAGGAGACAAGTTCCAATGTGAAAATTATAGAGGAATATCACTACTGTCCACAAGCTATAAGATACTATCCGCAGTATTACTAAATAGACTAAAACCATATTCAGAAGACATATTAGGTGACTACCAGGCGGGTTTTAGACAAAACAGATCAACAATAGATCAGATATTTATCTTATGACAAATAGCCGAGAAAAATTGGGAATATAAAAGAGATCTCCACAACATTTTTATGGATTTTAAAAAGGCTTATGATAGTGTCCATAGGAATAGTCTATGGAATGCTATGCAGGAATTTGGAATACCAAGGAAGTTAATCAACATGACCAGACTATGCATGGAAGATACTTATAATATAGTAACATATAAAGGCAGGAAATCAGACCCTTTCCAAATAACATCTGGCTTGAAACAGGGTGATGCACTATCACCGCTACTCTTCAATCTGGCTCTGGAGAAAGTTGTAAGGAAGGTAAAGGAGGAATGTGATATTGGAGGAACATCCAAGCTGCTTGGTTATGCAGATGATTTAGATATTATAGGGCAAAGTGAACAAAAGACATTGGAAATATTGACTCACTTAAAGGAAAAAGCCCAACAGATGGAGCTGGTTATCAACCAAGATAGACAGAATATATGGTAATTTCAAGAGACGGAATGGCTAAAAACTCTGGCCACATACAAATAGATAATATGACCATTAAAAGAACGGAAACATACAAATACCTGGGTACAATCTTCAACTGCTCTAACCTCATAAGGGAAGAAATACAATCTAGAATCAACTCTGGAAATAAGATATACTATGCACTACAACATCTACTAAAATCAAATGCGCTATCTCGTAACACCAAAATCACAATATACAAAACACTGATCAGACCAGTTGTGCTGTATGGCTCTGAAACCTGGAGTACAACGAAAGGAGACGAAGCCTTGTTACAAACCTCTGAGAACAAAATTTTAAGACGCATCTTTGAACCCATTAGCGATACACAAAGTGGAGAGTGGAAAAGAAGAAGTAACAAAGATATTTATGATCTGTTTAAGTCCCCAATAATCCCTGGTGTCATGAAGGCTAATAGACTACAATGGCTGGGGCATATAGAAAGAATGGAAGATAATAGGGAAACAAAACTCGCTTACACTCAGGAAATAAATGACCATAGACCCCGAGGTAGACCAAGAAGACGGTGGAGAGATAATACATATACAGACCTACAAGCACTTGGAATCAACGACTGGCAAGAGAAGGTCCACCAGAGAGATGAATGGAGACGGATTGTATCTGCAGCAAAGAACCTCAATGGCTCGGAACGCTGAAGAAGAAGAATAGAGAGAGTATACTTTAACACTAATGTTGTGGTGTGGTAGGTAAGAGAGGCAGAGAGAATATACTTTAACACTAATGTTGTAGGGTGGTAGGTAAGAGAGAGAGAGAGAGTATACTTCAACACTAATGTTGTGAGGTGGTAGGTAAGAGAGAAAGTATACTTTAATACTAATGTTGTTGGGGTAATGGGTAAGACAGAGGCAGAGAGAGAGAGAGAGAGAGAGAGAGAGAGAGAGAGAGAGAGAGAGAGAGAGAGAGAGAGAGTATACTTTAACACTAATCTTGTTGGGGTAATGGGTAAGAGAGAGGGAGAGAGTATACTTTAACACTAATGTTGTGGGGTGGAAGGTAAGAGAGAGAGTATACTTTAACGCTAATGTAATGGGGTGGTAGGTAAGAGAGAGAGAGAGAGAGAGAGAGTATACTTTAACACTAATGTTGTGGGGTGGTAGGTAAGAGAGAGAGTATACTTTAACACTAATATGTTGTGGGGTGGTAGGTAAGAGAGTGAAGCTCCGACAGGCGGACAGTTAGAGCTTTGCTTCGCTGATCCGGCAGCTTCTGCAGCTTGTCTTGTTCCAGATGTAGAGATGTTACCTTTCCTCTGGAGTGAACTAGGCAGGCCGAGAGAGGGATCATGCTGCATGGGCAACAACTACATGGGTAGAGGGCAGGCAGAAAAAAGGCAACACGGTGTGGGCTTTGCAGTGAAGAATTCGCTATTGGAAATGATTGAAATTCCAGCAGGAGGAAATGAAAGACTATTATCTCTGTGCTTAGCAACCTCTTGTGGTTTTGCCACCATTATTACTGCATATGCACCGACACTCGATTCCTTTGATGATGTGAAGGATTCGTTCTATGAGGAGTTAGGCTCCGTGATCAAGGCAGTTCCAAAATCTGACT
Organism: Cepaea hortensis; assembly: GCA_963921405.1. Lineage (NCBI taxonomy): Eukaryota > Metazoa > Mollusca > Gastropoda > Stylommatophora > Helicidae > Cepaea > Cepaea hortensis. The sequence goes on from OY992876.1 coordinate 529,086,458, forward strand.
ACATTTATATGCTCGGTGATTTCAATGCTTGTGTGGGCAAGGACTCGAGTTCATGGCCAGTGTGCCTTAGAAAATACAACATCGGTCACATGAATGAATATGGGCAAGGGCTGCTGGAGCATTGCACCTGAAATTACCTATGTATTACAAACTCCTTTTTTAAAACAAAAGAGATGCATAAGGTTACATGGAAACACCCAAGATCCGGCCATTGGCACCAGCTGGACTTCATCATCACACGGAGACAACATCTGAACCATATATCATTGACTCGTAGTTACCACAGTGCTGACTGTGATACGGATCATTCTTTGGTTGTTGCAAGGGTTAGACTGAGACCAAAGAGAATCTACACAGCTAAACACAAATCTAGCCTCAGGATTAATATTATTAACACTCACGATCCTGAAAAGTGCTTTCAGTTTCAACAGCAACTTGAAGACGCTTTCACTGATACACGAGAAAATTGTACAGTAAATGAAAAGTGGGGTCCTTAAGGAAACTCTTTATAAAACTGCCATAGGGGTTTACGGCACTGTGGATCATAAGAGGCAGAACTGGTTTGCGGCAAACAGCGAGATTCTGCAGCCCTTGATTGATAAGAAGAAGCTAGCTCTCTTAAGAAACAAGGAAAGACCAACGCATAACACTCTAAGTGAGCTAAGGCAAGCTAGGAAGGATGTGCAAAAGGCTGCCAGGCAGTGTGCAAATGATTACTGGATCAAGTTATGTGAGTCCATACAAATCGCAAGTGATAAGGGAAACATAAGAAGCATGTATGAAGGAATAAAGAAAGCCTGTGGTCCAATGATCAAAAGAATTGCACCATTGAAAACCTTGACTGGAGAAATCATAACTGATAAGAAACAGCAGATGGACAGATGGGTAGAGCACTATTTGGAGCTTTACTCAGGTGAGACCAAACTAGCGGATGATGCCCTCAACGCCATGGAGGCTCTACCAACTCTTGACCACCTGGACACACTTCCCACCATAACAGAAGTTAAGTGTGCTATAAATGAACTTGTATCTGGCAAGGCTCCAAGTAAGGATGGGATTCCAATAGAGGTTATCAGGAGTGGGCAAGACACACTCACTCTACAGATCCACCAGCTAATAGAGCTATGCTGGCAAGAAGGACAAGTCCCACAGGATTTCAAAGATTTGGAAGCTCCACTAGAAACACACAAGAACAAACTCACTGGCTATACTAGCATTCATACAGTCTTTCGACCCACCCAGAGTTTGGCCAGTGAGTCCATTTTCAATATCCTAATGAATGTCAACTGCGATTGTTAGAAGTTAGATGGCATCATGGACCCTGCTGGGGTCCGTCAAATTACTGTAGATGCCATGGTGAAGTTCTAAATAACAGTCTGTTTAATGGTCACCAGACATAGGCGACCCAACCATGGTCTGGTATTGAAACCGTGATGCCATCAGGTAGTTCACAATTAAGGTCTCTTTCTTACCCTATTTCTGGAATGCCCATAGTAGATTGTAAAGGTAGTAGTACTATAACGTTCACGGGACCTTCTGTTGTGAAGCACTGAAGGGGGCTGCTGTGGCTGGCTCCCAGTGCTATGACCTCCTTTCGATACTCGGTGGTCTCACTGGAATGAGTGGCTGGCCATGTCCTTCCTTCTCAGCCTGATAGGCTTCTTACCACAACAATTGAAGGCAGACCCTGCAAGGATAGGATCTTGTGAAAGTAATTTACATCAACCTGACATACATAGCACAACATCCGAATCAATATGCCTTCAGACAAGATTAAACCTCTCATTAAGGTTTACTGGACCTTATTCTTCTGAGCAAGAGGGAGTGCAGAAGGGAGTGAACTTGATCTTCCGTTGTCAGGCAGCACCTGTAACTGCTTCATCTGCGAAGACATGGTTCCAGTATATACAGGTCTGGTCATCGCCGTCCACCTGACACTCTCTGTCTATCACACTCATTCTATCTAGCCCTCTTCAATCACCCTAGTAAAACACATGCATCTTACATAGGCGTAGTGGTCATCTCTCATGGGGAGTTGTCCTTCCGGACAATTCCGCTTCATCTTCTTCTGTTTCTCCCCTAGGATCTCTGTCCCAGTTCAAAGAGAAACCCTCCTTGTCACACCCCTCTCTACTAGAAGGCAAAGAGTAATATAAGTATACATGATATCACACCTCAATTAGACTGTGCATGTCCAATCCCGTTCTCTCACCCCTACCTCCAGCGGTGATCATAGTAAGAACGGTTACACTGGTCTGGTAGGACCAGCTATCTCATATTTAGAATGCAGTCCGTATCCCTTTCCATGGCCTCTTTCATCTCCCCTTGTACAGAAGAAATTACCCCATCATCACCCATAACCACAACAATTAGAGTAGAGTGGTGTAGAGTATAGAAGATAAGACACATCAGTCCTCCAAGAATCGTGATGAATATACACAAGTCGTTCCTCCAAGAATCATGATGAATATACACACATGTTGTTCCTCCAAGAATCATGACGAATATACACACATCATCACACAACCGCACAAACCCGCAACACAATCACATCGATGCTCCAGTCTGAATCGTGAGGGACATGCATATGCCATCGTACAGTTCTATAACTCGCGACCCAATCTAACCGATGCTCATGTTCGATCTGTCATAGGCCGTTCAATCAATATGCGTTCTGTCACTTCACTCACCTTTTCTCTTGAATAGTACTGGTGACAGTGGTGAACCCTGCGGCAATCCTGGATGTATCGTTATCGGCTCAGAAGACCAACTCCCGCATCTTAGCACCACCTTCCTTTGGAGCAGAACTGCAGCTATCCATCGTATAAGGTGATGGTGCACTTTCAGTCTGAGGAGGGTTTGCATCAAGTGCTCGAAGAATACTCTATTGTATGCGTCCTCTAAGTCTATGACGGCCGCACATGTCTCTTCTCTGACCTGAAATCCTTCGTAGACATCTTGAGCAAAGACCGCCGCATTAAGCCATGTCTCTTTGTTACGTCTGTACCCTCCAAGTGTGGGCGCGAAGCAACCGAGTTGTTCTAAGTCCCAAGCAAGTCTGTGCTACAATTTTCTCCAGTAGCTTGCCAGCAGTGTTCTGCATCATAATGATTCTGTAGCCGCTTATCTTGGAGTGGTCTTTGTTCGGTTTTGGCAGCAGCAGCAAGTAGCTGTGTAGCCAATCCTCTTTGATCTGACCCCTCTGGATACTGGTGTTGAATTCTCTGGCTAGTTCTTCCATGTCATCATCTGATATCACCATTAGGTCACCATATCGGATGCCGTCTGGGCCTGGGGTGGTGTTAGGTGATTTCTTGAGCATCACACGTATTGTCTCAGCTGTGATTGTCCACCCACCCTTCTTCTTGAAATCATTTCACGAAAACATGCATGAGACCATTTTATTTGACGGCTCAAGTCATTCAGCATCAGCAGTGGAGTAAAGCAGGGCTGCGTGCTTGCTCCTACACTTTTTGGTATCTTCTTCGCCATTCTCTTAAGGCAGGCATTTGGGACTGCCACTGAAGGCACATACCTCCACACAAGATCTGATGGCAAACTTTTTAACCCATCAAGACTCAAGGCAAAGACCAAAATACGATCAAGATGCATAAGAGAACTACTTTTTGCAGATGATGCAGGACTGACTGCTCATACAGCAGAAGATCTCCAACGGCTCATAGATCGTTTTGCAGCCGCCTGCAATGACTTTGGGCTCACCATCGGCCTAAATAAAACACAGGTGATGTAACAAGATGCTTGTTTGCCACCGTCAACCAAAATTTCTAACTACGAATTGAAGGTCGTCCACAAGTTTGTGTATTTGGGGTCAACAATATCAGATAATCTTTCATTAGAGACAGAAATCGACAGACACACTGGAAAGGCAGCCACAACATTTTCCAGGCTAACTAAAAGAGTTTGGGAGAATAATAGACTAACAGAGCGTACAAAAGCTCAAGTATATAAAGCTTGTGTTGTTAGCATACTACTCTATGGGTCTGAATCCTGGACTCTGTACTCAAGACAGGAAAGAAAGTTGAATTCCTTCCATATGAGATGTCTGAGACGTATCCTGGGCATATCATGGAAAGACCACATAACAAACAAAAATGTGCTTGAAAGAGCAGTTATTACCACAGTGCATTCCCGCCTCAAGGAGAGACGCCTCCGGTGGCTGGGACTCGAATGGAGGACGAACATATTCCCAAAGATCTCCTATACGGAGAACTAGCCACAGGAAAGAGGCCAACTGGAAAACCCCAAATGCAATATAGGAATGTGTGTAAACAAGATATGAAAACCCTTGGCATAGATCCAGACATGTGGGAATGAGTTGCAACAGACAGATGCTCCTGGAGAAGAGATGTACGAAACGGACTGGTGTTCTTTGAGCGCAATCTGATCCGACAAACTGAGGATAGGCGGCACAGGCTTAAAATGCAGTTACTTACTGTGGGACCAGCCTCGGCTTACAGATGCGGAAACTGTGACAGGGATTGTCACTCTCGCATTGGACTATACAGTCACCAGCGGTGCTGCCAGTTACCTCCCCAGCGGCACAACTCTATAGTCCTTCAGGACTGAAAGAGGCCTACTACTACTACTACTAATAGGTAAAAGAGAGAGTATATTTTAACACTAATGTTGTGGGGTGGCAGGTAAGAGAGAGAGAGAGAGAGAGAGAGAGAGAGAGAGAGAGAGAGAGAGAGAGAGAGAGAGAGTATATGTTAACACTAATGTTGTGGGGTGTTAGGTAAGAGAGAGTATACTTGAACACTAATGTTGTGGGGTGGTAGGTAAGAGAGAGAGAGTATTCTTTAACACTAATATTGTGGGGTTGTAGGCAGGAGAGAGAGTATACTTTAACACTAATGTTATGGGGTGGTAGATAAAAGAGAGAGGACACTGTTAATACTAATGTTGAGGTAATGGTTAAGAGAGAGAGAGGGGGGGGGGACTTTTAAAACTAATGTCTGGGAGGGAGGTGTGGGAAGAGAGGATGGTTATATTTTTCTGCTATTGAGGCTTGGGAGGGAGTGCCTTGGCATGACTGACAGACAGGAGTGGTGAAAAACTGAACTAGAGGCTGAACACCTCTAAGCCACTAACCCCTGGATGTGAGAGCCAGGCCATTACCCACGTACCGCAAAATGGAGGAGAGGTGCTATGCACGCTACATGCTCAGTTCAGATTCTTGTCTTAGGCTCTCAGCTGGGGGATATGAGCGATCCCCGGGTGAGAGGGCCTGGCCATTTCTCGCTTACTGATCGCACATGGAGGTAAGGTGCTGAGCTGGCAGCACAGGTAGCCTACCTCGTGAGTGAATACTAAAGGTAGAAAGAGTGCCCCAGTCGCACGTAATGGTTATGAAAATGTCTGTGTCTATAATCATAGAGAGTGTTGTCAAAGGTGGAAAAACGTCTCAATAACATGACATGGAACGCTTGGCTAGCGAATCCATTGCATGGTCCGAAGTCTGCAGACTGACCGTTCCTGATTTGTGCTTGAACGATCAGTGACAAGCGAAATGCCAATACAATGGAAGTGAGGAATTAAAGCAGTCATGAGCAAGACGTGGCAACTCCTCGGGTGAGCCCAATCTCAGAGCAATATGTGCCAACTCTGCAATTATGGAAGCCTCCTTGGATAGCAGGGAATGCCTATGGTCTGCCCCTGCCTTTCCTTGAGGGTTGACCATGACATCTTTGACCATTCTACCTTGACCAGCTGTGATGTGGGTGACCACAACAATAAAAGTCTAACATGCCTTGAAACCCAAGGAAGGCTTACCTCATTAAAAAATTCTCGCCGTAGGCGGAAGTGCTGGCCTACGGGTGGAAAAATAAAAACTGGAACTACGCAATTACATCCAAGTGAAATGTCTTTCATGCTAGGAATAGCTCTGACTACCTAGTTTTCTGAATAGCTCATGTCCGGAAAAGCTCTGACTGGGTAACCGAATGTCCGTCGTGCCCGGAACTATAGAGTCGTGCTCTGACTACATTGTCTCCGGGCACAGCGACAAGCACATGTCCGAATTGAAAATTCACTGAGTGGATACTGTCTGCAGACTGGCCTGGTTTGTGCGGGAACGGCCTGGGGCGAACGAAATGCCCAATATATTGAAGTGAGGAATTAAAGCAGCCATGAGCAGGATGTGATGATTCCCTCAGTGAGCCCAGCACCAGGGCACTGTGTGGGCTCTGCAACTATGGAATCCATCCTGGATGGCAGAAAATGCCATGGAATGTCCCTGCCTTCCCTTGAGGGATGACCATGAAATCTTCAACTGTTCCAACTTGACCAGCTGGGATGTAGACGGTACCATAAAGTGAGAGTCTCCCAGGAATGCTAACCTGGTCAAACACGCACGCAGAAGTCAGATGAGTTGACCCAAGGGTGCATAACAACACTCCGCAGTCACATCTGAAGGAAAAAAAACACTCTGGATGAATGCAAAGAAGAAGAAGAAGAAGAATCATTGTATGAGAGAAATAGATGAAGAGATGTGGCTAGATGCAGATATAGTGAAGAATATCTCACCTGTAGTAGAGGTGAATATCTCACCAGCAGTAGAGAAGAATATCTCACCTGTAGTAGAGGATAATATCTCACCAGCAGTAGAGAAGAATATCTCACCAGCAGTAGAGGAGAATATCTCACCAGCAATAGAGGAGAATATCTCACTAGCAGTAGAGAAGAATATTTCACCTGTAGTAGAGGAGAATATCTCACCTGTAGTAGAGGAGAATATCTCACCTGTAGTAGAGGAGAATATTTCACCTGTAGTAGAGGAGAATATCTCACCTGTAGTAGAGGAGAATATCTCACCTGTAGTAGAGGAGAATATCTCACCTGTAGTAGAGGAGAATATTTCACCTGTAGTAGAGGAGAATATCTCACCTGTAGTAGAGGAGAATATCTCACCAGCAGTAGAGGAGAATATCTCACCTGCAGTAGAGAAGAATATCTCACCAGCAGTAGAGAAGAATATCTCACCTGTAGTAGAGAAGAATATCTCACCTGTAGTAGAGGAGAATATCTCACCTGTAGTAGAGGAGAATATCCCACCTGTA